>JAUBOD010000028.1:996257-1015939 GCA_032353885.1 Nothura maculosa
TTGAGAAGTCTGGGCGATCTCAAACATATTGCTCATTGTTAATAAGCAGCTATGTTATTTACCAGTTCACAATGGAGCATAATCGAAAAAGAGTGGTAGCAGGTTCAATAAATGTCCTCCGGTAACTTTACAGTAAGATTATGTTTGTTTAGTCAAGTCTGTATGTGCAGATTTTATGCCTGAGACAAATGGAAAAGGAGGGCTTAGTTTTTTCTTAGTTTGCAATACCTATAGAGGTATGTCTGACTTTTTAAAGTAAGAAGTCAAACCAGAAGTAAGTCAAAAGTGTAGAAACACCTTCCAGTTCCATACACATCTTCATACAATATGTGGAATTGCCTCAACACCCATGCTCCCACCCCAGCATGAGCAAAACCTGACAAAGAACTAATTCTGCTGACATTTCTTCAGGTTATCTTTCTAATAAAAATGCATTGTTTATGCCTTGTCATCTTTTGTTTAATTATTTTAAAAGCTTTTAAGGAAACCAAAACTTGTTTTTTGAGTACTACAAAATACCTAATAAGAAACACTTCCTGCTCCTCCACAAACAGATTAGAGCTAGTGACTATGGAAGAGGCACAAAGGAAGATCCAGAAATACCTAGGTCTTTGCAAACCTATTTCTGTGTCATGTCAGCTGGACCATACTGAATGACACATACAAAATAATTATGTTGGAGTATGGAGTTGCATTAAGAGAAAAATTGCAAATTTGTTCCCTGAGTAGCTCCTGTGAAGTTTGTGGAGTTACCCTAGGGATGAATTTGGTCCAGTATATGTCAATTGGCCGTAAGACATAATTTGAAGTTCTACCTTTGCCAAATGAGCAAATATACACACACCATTTATTGCCAGTTCTGTTGGTTTAAGAGGTGCTCTGTATTTCAAAGCTTACATTTGTACCACTTGTTGCTGTGGTTGTCTCTTATTAACACAGCAAATAGCTAATGAAAATCTATGGCCTTGGAAAAAAACAGCTCATATGTTAGGACTTTAAATTAGTCTGCCTGTCATATATATGCGTCGTGGTACCCCACCACTTTTTGTCCCATTCAGTCAGCCCATTTATAAGGACACAAAGTCACTGGGCACAAAGGTTGCAAGGAAATTTTTTTTTTCCAAGAGGAAACAAGCCTGGCTCAGCTGCAAACAACTCATGCTCTATTTAAAGCCAGGCAGCATTCATTTTTCATGCCAAAGAACCCAATTCATCCAGGGCGTAACTTCACAAACACCAGTAAAGTTCCACCAGAGACTAATTTAGTGCAAAGTGCTTAAAAATCTTGCTTAATTTATACATGTTTCAGTTTGGTCTTTGCGTCTGCAATTCCCCACAGCTTTCCCTGGGCTTTGCCTGCGCAGCCAGCGCTGCTGCTATCCCCGTCCCTTGTGCAGTGCGGTGCTGCTGCCCTGGTCCCCATCGCATGAGCTTGGACCAACGGGCTCCTCACTGCTGCCTGCCCGCAAAGCCTGGAGCAAGAGAGCTCTTCTCTTTCCTCCCGTGTCCTCCTTTGCAGAAAATGAGGCTGTAGTGAAAGGCAAATGTGTCTTCAGTATCAAGCAGGTGTTATCTGAAATGGCACCTCTGTCAAGGAAGGCAGGTTTGTTTTCTTGGTCTTTGACTCTATGTGTCCACCTAGCACAGGTGTAAATACCCACGCTTGCATTCAGGGAGATCTATAAAATTAAACTGTGTCGAGTTTGTTTTAGCAATAGCTCCCTGGATTGTATCAGAGTCTCAATTATAATTCACATTAGAACTCACAGAATTTAAAGAATATGCAAAGCTTGACTTGATTAAAATGCCCTTTAGCTTCATTTAACCACAAATGTAAAGGGTCCATTGCTAAACAGGACAACATTTGATTGTGACTGTGTATCCCATAGACAACTTTACCACATGGCATGAAAATGTGGCCCTCTGAGGAGCTTGCAACCCGTATGAACCATGACAGATGTGTCAGACTGCCCTCCATGTGAGCTATGTGCAAGCCATGCATTTGCAGAAGCTCCTCCTGGAATAATCAAAGCACAGAGCTAACAGGGTTTTTTTAAGCAGGGTTTCTAGCCCTTCACAAAACATGTGTGCTATATATCTTTAAACATGACACGTTTTCCTCAAGGAGTTACTTGTCAAGAATCTTTGTATTTAATAGTGGGTGATGATGAGAATATGCCCTAAATGAAATGTAATTGAAAATGAGATTATGTAACTTTACTTCCTCCATAAGTAGACTTTCCCTTGACATATTGTAGTCAGGTTTTGCATTGAAGTCTTTAGTGTTAAACAAGCTGACAAAGGCAACATTTCTTTGAGAAATGAAAAAATGCTGAGATCTGATTTACATCTGTTAGTCACCTGCAGCAGAAGGGAGCAGAACTGTGTTCCAGAGTAATATACTTAAAAGAATAAAATCCAGAGGGGCATAAATTATGGAAGAGTTAGCTTAAAGTGAAAACTCTGATGTCACTCAAATAAATCAGACATCAAAACAAACAAGTTTTAATTTACTAATTACTCCATTGGTTGTCAGATAAAATTTTAGTCATTATTAGTACAGCTGCATATTCTGCTTTGCAAAGACTCTTGAGAAAAATGGACTGAGTTTTTGTTTCATCATAGACAGTTAAATTGTATGATTTTTACATCTAGACTTGAGAGCATAAAATGATATTTTGCTTGAAATTTTCCTAGCCTTTCAAAAGAAAAAACATGAAGTCTGGTTAACTGACTTTATTGCAACATCTCAGTCAGAGTTTGTCTGGCAATTCAAATTCAAACAGAAAAGAAAGCATTAGTTTAGTCTTTCTTACATTAAAGCAGAGTCTACACTTTAAATGTCCATCTGCTGTCAAAACAATATGGATTTTGTTGCTTACAAAATAATAAATTACAAAACGACTACAGAGAAAATTGGTGCATTATGCTTTTGCAATGAATCTAATTCTTTTTCAACCTAGTCCAGTTTTCTGAGAATGAAATTATTTCTTGAAAAATTGGGATGAATTTTCCCTTCTTCCTTTCTTCTTTCCTTCCTTCTTTCCTTCCTTCTGCCCTTGCTGATTTTCCTCCATCCTTATTTCCTCTATCATCTCCTTTCTTTCTCTTTCCCTTAGAGCCTTACCACTTACAAGTGGCTATAGCATTTAGCCTCTCTCTAGGGCTATCTCTAGGGCTATCTATAGCATCTTTAAGATGCTCTTATAGAGAGCATCTCTCTCTATAAGAAAGACAGGAGCCAATATCAGTGAATAGCTTTATTAATCATTTTTACTGTATTATGCTGCAGGAAAAGATGAGCAAATTCTAGTAGAGTTTCTGTGTTTACCTGAAACAGTCTGGATTTTCCTCATACAGGTTATTCTTAGAAACTTAGCTGATATCTGTGCCATCTTTCCTGTTTTAGCTGTGGGAATAAGTGATTCTGCCCTTGAGTGCAGTCCGCGTGCGAATGAAATGATCAGTAGAAGTAATTACGGTATCAACAGGAGATAAGCCGCTGCCAACACTTCCCTTTGCCTCTCGCTTTTCAGTTAAACTGAAACGCTTTAGAAAGTATCTGGGGAGGAGGTTTAGGCATTTGATATGCAGATTAGAACTATCTGTTTGCTGGGGGGGTCCCCTTTGGCCTGTATTTAACATATATACAGGTGGAAGGAGATGCAACTTTGGCTAGAATAATTGCTCTCGGTGTGATGTGGAAGTTGCAGCGATGGACTTATGGGAATCACAGCAATCGCAGCTCAGCAGCAGTTGAATGGCCAAGGAGAGGAAAGAAATAAAATAAATGTTGATCCCTGAGCAAAACAAATAATCGGCACTAAAACTGTGCTGCTGTGGCCTACTATCTCAGTTCTGCAACTGAGATTTGATGCAGTGACCAAGCCCATAAGCAGAACAGCACCATCACACATGCGGATGAGAGGCAAGGCCATTAGAGAGGCAAGAGCCTCTTTGTCCCTGACTTCCATGTCTATGAGGCAATTAAATGTGCTGCACGTTGCCATGTTCTAAAATGTTCTTTCTAATAAAATTTATTTGCAAATCTGCATCTCTGAACACTACAAAACATGATTAGAATGACCTTCATGTTCAGAAATTTTGTCTTATTAATATTTGCATCCACTTAGACAGATTTGTTGACCAATATTTCAGTGTGATTTGGGTCTATCTAGAAATATTTTTCTTATGTAAGAAATAAAGGTATCCTCCAAGAAATATTTTAGTTCCATACCAAATGAGTAATTTAAGCTGTCTATACACTTTCTTACATTTTTTGTGTGTGTGAAATTATAATTTTCCTTACTCCCCTCAGGTCATTTTTTATTTATTTTTTATCAATTTCAGTTTCCTATGGGAGCAAACCTAAAAAATTGTGTGTGAGGTATAGAAAACAGGCCAAGTGCAAAGCCCAGCTCTGGTTCTTTGCCCAACCGAGGCAGCAGAGCGTAGCCAGCTGCTAGTACAGCTCTGTGCTCTAATTTTAGATTGGGTAAAAGCCAAGAGCATCAAGTTGGGACTCCTCATTTACAGAAAATGTGCTTTATGTCTGTACAGTGGTAAATATATGTGTGTGTGTGTGTGTGATCATCTTATGGTCTGAAGCATTAGCAGACTGGAAGAGCTGATGCCTTTTGCTGAGGAACCTATTGTTGCCTGGGATCTCCAGAAGAATGTAGGTCCAGGAATGACCAGTCTTCTGCTGCTACTGCTCCACGGTCCTACTAGTGCCCTGATATCCCAGGTGCAGCAAGCAGTGCACAACCACGATGCTCTGAATGGCTCCAAACTCAGAATGGTTTAAATGATCTTAAACTGTTCTTTCCCCTCAGACAGTTTAAAGGGATAGATGATTGATTTCTAGTGCCAGGAAACATTCTTCAGGACTGTTTAATTTGCAGGCAAAGCCAATCTGAACTGACTTACAGCCAAGTCTAGCAAAGGAGCTGCAGCCCAACAGACAAGAATGGGAGCAACTAGACACTCAGAGTAAGGAGACAAGGACTGGGAACTCTAAAAGTATCGTCAAATTGCTCCAAGTTACTACTAAACTGCTCTCTACCATCCCAATGAAATTTGACTGCCTTCTTCTGAACTCAGTTTCTGTCAATGGAGAAATATTGTCCTTGCAAGCACACGTGCCATGTCATCCCAGGTTCATTTCATAGGATGGAGGCTGTCAGTAGTATTTAACTAGATGCCCCCACCTGTGCACACACAAACCTCCTAATAATACTTGATTTTTACCACATAGATTTTGAAATAAATCCATGTAAATTCAGAGAGAGAAATTTTCATTTCCTTAACTAACTCAGTTGAGAAATGCAAAAAAAAATGCAAAAAAAAAAAAAAGCTTTTCCCCAGCCACATAATATTTTTTCAGACTGTAATTCTGCCTGTGAATCTAACCACCAGCGAGGAGAGTTCATGATGATGGAGTGTAGTTTACCAGCAGACTGTTGATGACAATGTTGTCAAACCTAACGTATGGTCCTTTCTATTAGGAAGTTGTTTTCTAGCAGGTCCAGTGGGGTACTTCAGCCTTTGCAGAAACAAACATCCTGTTTTTAATATGGGCTAGATTGCTTTTTGGAATCTTACTATCATGTGTATGTGTCATTTTCTAGCCCGAAACTCCTCCATCCAAGTCACTACCTGTAGTATGGTAGAAGTGAGTCACCCAGCAGCCAGGATCAGACAAAACACAGGTAGAGTCTGAAAAGAAACTGATAAAAGGAAAGACTAATGCTGGTTGAAACTGAGGGAGAGCTTCTCTATCTCTTTTCTTGCAAGGTCTGGTGCTTGTTCATTTTTTTTCCTGTCCCCTGTACTCTATTGTCCTTGCATCTCCAGGATCTTTTTTTTATGCATCCAAGCCCGTGCTGTCCTTCTCCTTCCAGGTCACTCTTTGCTTTTCTGTTTCTCCCATTCTTGCTGATCGCCATGTAACCCAACAGCTTCAAGAAGTGAATGTAATTTTTTTTTGCATGACATGTTGCTCATTTTCTTTGCACGGCTGCTGCATTTTCTTCTTCTTATCCGTATTTGTATGTAAATATCATTTCAAATTCCCTTTATATAAATGAGGGGCAACTAGCAAAAATCACCAGCAGAGCTATTGAAAAGCCACCACAGGAAATACATCTGTATGAAAGAATACACTGCTTTTTGATACCAGTAGTTGCAAGGTCATTAATGGCGGGAATAGGAGACAAGCAGTGTTAATAACAGGCTGGTGAAGAACTGAAGGGGCTTCATGCTTCCCATGAAAGCTTTTAGGATCTTATTCAAATCCTTCCCTGACAGGAAGGGGATGAGAGGACTGGGGGATTTATTCCATCCTACTCAGTTCTTGGTTGATTTTTGCCAAATCAGAAGGCTCAGTGTTACCTAACCTGACCAATTAATATTTTACGCTGTGCCCGTGGAGGTTGGCAGAGCCTCCTTCTCTCTGTGCACTCCTACCTGCAGCCCTATAAATCCATAGAGGATTTAGATTTTATCTTGCAGGGGTAATTATTAGAGATCCTCACTAGGTAGAAGAGAACAGAGAGATTATGAGAGATGGAAAAAGGGATCAGAGAAAGTTATGGGCTGTTCCTTTTGACACTTTCCTCAGTAAGTCTTCATGCTTACAAGACGCATCTATGCTAGACAGAGATTTGTGATACAAGTGGCTTATTCCTCTGTGACTGCAAATCAGAATTTGGCTCATCAGTATAAATAGATTTATTGCTTAGGACTAAAATGTTTTTTAGAAAAAGTTCAATTAGGAAATTCAGTGAGCTGGGCACGGCTTTCATTTCTGCTGTTTGATAATTTAATTTAGGTTCTATTAGACCTTTCCAAACTTCAAAATGAGCGGTTGTGATCAGCTGATCAGTGAACAGCTGATCAACATGGTTTGTTTAATTAGGTAAGAAGAGTAATTAGCTTGTCAACATTTAAGCTTCACAAGTCTGTAGCAAAAAGCTGCATGGAAGGATTCCTATCACAGTATTTATTGACCTTTAAACCCTTCAGCTCTTCTGTCATTGATGTTTAATCGAGTCACTTAGGCTGTCAGCCTAATAACTAAGATAATGAAGTAGTCTAGGACCTTGGTTTACTACTTTGTTATTCTAACTCTAATTTTAGAATGTTAAAAATAGGTCCACTAAAAATAAGACATTGTGGGTGGGTTTTTTTCCTGAAACAATTGAGCTTCTGTTGCTTCTCTTCCCAAACTACTAGGACATTATTAGATTTTAAGGAGGTTTGTTTGTAATACTGGTAATTTTTGCAGTGAAGGACTTTGTAACCCAACTTTGCTTGGAGGCTCTATTTGAGGAATAAAGAAAGATGGGATTTCCCAGTTGTTTGTAAGTCTGTGTTTTTAAATAAGAGAGGAAAATAAAGCTTAGGTCGGAGTAAGGATATCAGGAAGAAGAGCCTTTCCTAATGGACTACATCTTTAAAAGTTAAAATCATTGAAGCAGGAGCCATCACTACTAAAATGTCTGCAACCAAGCTACTACTGCAACCAAGTTGGATTACTGTACTGTATTTTAACTTTATATCAATTTTAATATATTTATTTATATTTTGGTATAGCAATATGCATAAATCAAAATCAGTGTGTTAAAGTCAAGCCTTTGCAAAAAAAAAGATGTGCTATTCAGAGTCAAAATTCTGAAGAGATATAGAAAGGATCTAAGAATGTTTTTAAAAACAGTTGCTTTCATGTATTTTTAGTGAGTTACTTTTATGAAGATCTTCCTCTGCTTTGGCTTTACTTGCAGATTTTTTTCATACAAAATCCCTGTCTCTTCATGTGTAGAATGTTAAATTCATTTATAAATTCTTGTCCTTTTCAAATAAAATACCTTTTTTCTCTAAACTTTGAGAATAATGTACTCTTGATAGCAGTAAAGAATTGTGTGATATTTTAGTCATCAAAGAACATTAAAAGAAGTGTTTTCTAGGAAAATGTACTAGAAACTGTTTTATGTATCAGAAAACAGTTTTAATGGGATTTTATTTAAGGCAATAAAAGAAAAAATAATCCTTACATTTTGGATTTTTTTTCCAAAGTGTTAGCTTCTCCTCTCTGTTTTGAAAATTCGCTGTACTACAACAGTTTGACCTGTCAGCTTTGTTGCCATAAAACTTGGTTATTTTATTAGCAAACAAGTCATCAATTGCTAATTTTTATTTTATTCCTCCTGTTGAGAAAAATAATCTCCTGAGTTTCCATTTTTTAGAAGGCATTTGCTGAAATGGAATTTATAAGGACAGGCTTAGATGTCCTATAGCCTGACAAATTTTCCAGCTTATTATTTTAGAGCACACAGCTGACTGTTCGAGATAGAAGGAAATAAAGCTACTGTTACTCACAGAATCTGCCGCAACCCTCATCTATTCCAGCCCCCTACTGACTTGTGATTTAATGCCTTGCCCTATATCTAACAATAAAGAAATCTCTCAGGCTGAAGCAATATCTGTTTTATTTGTCTGGTAACCACTGTGCACACATTAAGGCACGACAGAAACAATAGTAACGTCTTTGAGAATGGATCCATTATTTACTGCACCTTCATACAGCTCTTAAACCCAGTGACAGATTCAGTGTTAAGTAATTTATAACAATACTGTGATCTTGCACTGTAATGGCTTGTACAGGCTTCTGGGTCACATCTTTCCTCTTGTGGATCTCTGGGTTCGAATGAGATCAAATCTTTGTCCTAGTGAAAAATATTTTCTGGAATTCCTTCAATATTAGTGTAAGTCATATTGGCTGCAAAAACTTCAATCAGCAGCAAAATTTTATTTGATTAAGCTGATGCGTGCTATTCCCTCCCCAAACAAGAGCTTTCCAAAATGAGAGTTCCCGACAACAGTGTTATCTCATGATAGAGCAATTGCCATATTTCTGTCCAGCAGCCCCAGCTGAAAGGAGCAAAATCCCACTGAAAGTGGTAGGGAATAGGGAGCACCAGCCCTACAGGGCAGTCCCCTATTTTTAGTCCATAGAAACCTTTCTGTCAATAGTCCATGAGTATCTGAGGTTGTGGTTTCAGCAATGAGGGAGTTCTAGGTTAGAGATCAGGTGCTATAAGAGATACCACATTTCGCAGGCTTACTGCCTCACCCCACACTCAGCAGGATTGCTTATTAATGCTATATAATATGATGTCATTTGATTGCCCCACTTTACAATTGCTGATAGAAAGCACATGGGAACACAGATGCCTATGGAAGTAGTTTCTGCATGTCAATGGAGATCTCAATTAGGCACAGTCCTGATGGAATACCTAATAAGCAGAGGTCTTTCCCATGTGGGGAGAAGGGTTTTTGTGTCATCAGGTGCACTAGGCACAGACTGCAGCACTGTTGTAGGCAATGAACTTGATAGCCTTTTCAAAACAAAATACATTCCTCTAGGAATACCTATGCATTGCTGTGCCAAGAAAGTTTATAATTTGGAGGGTATTCTACTATTCTATGAATGATGGGTTTCACTTTAAAAAAATGCTTTTGCAGAGTTGTTTAATTACGTTTTTATTTCATCTTGCCACTCCTTAACTTGATGCCTGCATTTCTCCTTGACAAATACCTACCTGCTAACATCTCTGTCCTCAGTGCTTTGGGAATAACTGCTGCCTTCTACTTATTTTTTTTCTTCTCTCAGAGGTAAGTATCAGGAGATACACCAGCTCCATCCAGATTTGCAGGCTTTCCTGGCCAACATGGGTTAATTAGCATCTGATTACACAAAGTCTGCTCATAAGTCTCTGAGCTCAACTAAGAGTTGATTGTTACCACTGATGGAGGGACTAGGAGCTTTGTGTTTGCAACAACAGTCCTGTCCTGTCGTGGGTCTCCCAGAGCACATTTAGGGCCACATTTGCAGACTCCAAATCACCTTAAACTTAGTGTAGAGCATGAGCACAGCCCCGTGTGAATGGCCCAGGTACAGGAGGCAGAGGCTGCCCAGAGAGGTTGTGGAGTCTCCTTCTTTGGAGAGCTTTAAAACCCGCTTGGATGCAGCCCTGAGCCATGTGCTCTAGGTGACCCTGCGTGCGCAGGGAGGTTGGACTAGATGACCTCTAAGGTCCCTTTCAACCTTACACATTCTATGATTTTCTTCACCAAGTAATGCATGCTTTTGCATCTTCAAGCCTGCAGAGCTTCCAGACAGCCCCTAATCCTACCCCTGTGAGTGGCCCTGGCCAAAGCCACCATTGTCCACCAGTGCATCTCTCTTGGGAGATTCTCTGAGCTGTGACAGGCCTATAGGCTCCCCTCCAGGAGAATGAAGCCAGGCCCTGGATTAGGGACTGCAGAGGGGTGGGGGGCACCAGGGGACCCTCCCAGGGGACCCACCGGTTGCAGAGTCCTGCAGGGGAAGAAGGGACTGACTTGCTGTATGAGGTAAGGTGCTGGTGAAGGATGTTTCTTCCCTTCCTGGAAGGAAAAGTTTAGGACCAGGGCAAGGGCTACAAGATCTTTACCAGGTGCACACAAGAACTCATAGGATAGGAACTGTGCTCTAAAATAAGCACATGAGAAACACTGGGACAGCAGTAAGGATGGCAAAGAGTAACATATTCAATGGTTTATATGTACAAGTGAACTGTCCTTAGACAGACTGAATTTAGGAGGAACTGGAATAAAAATGTAGATTTAGACTTATGTTTTTAAACTACTGTAATATTTCTCAAATCTGGGCGCTGACTTAGTATCAGGCATGATATAAACATTGCAAAGAGCTAGTCTGACCCAATAGGCACAATCACTGCTAGTAGGAAAATGTTGAAGAGCAATCGCCCTTCCTTCTTGACATCCTCTCCCTCTACAGGAAGAACACACAGACTTTTCCTGCTGCCCAACTCCAGGTGGTCTTGACTTGCTGATCTGGATGAGGGTAGCTCTTGAAGTCCTTTACGATTTCACTGGTCCCACACAGATGTCTCCAATACCTTAAAGCAGCTCGTTGGCACTAGATTTAGAGCCTTGAATCCTGCCCTAGGTGGCAGTAGTAGGACAAAGAGACACCGGACATTTGTCTTCCATAGGTGCCCTGCTTTGGGAGTGACAGAGCATCATTGCTGAACCCGTGTTTGAGGTTGCATGTGAAAATGAAAACTCATCTAGCTTGCACAGCTGGTTGCAACTTATGTGCACATTAGGATGAAAAACTCAGTATTTTTACTCATGGCTATCCAGAGTTCATTTCTCAATGTGCATTGAGATTTCTCTTTATTGTTATCTTCCACAGAAGATAATTATATGAGCTATTCAGTCAGGGATAGACTTACACATCTGAAGCTGTCCCAGCCTGGGCTCATTATGGAAGATCTAACGGCCTGCATAGTTGGTTGAATTCACAAATAGCACATGCTGGTAAGCTTGCTACTTTGGTTAGTGCTGGTCCAGCACTTCTCCACGTAACACTGCAGCCTCTCATTCACTCTCTCATATTTGCATTCCTGGATATTCCAGGAAAGCATTTGGGTTAAATTCTTCACCTAGGCTCTATTGACTGCAAAAAGAAATGGTGATATTAAAAAAAGAAGAAGTCTGTTTAACTCAATGAACAGATTTCTAAATTATGAACTGAACTTTTTTAATGTCAGAAACAATAAAATTATCTTCTGCTATTCAAAGTATTTATATGCATTGCTTATTTGCAATGGCCTGTGGGTCTTGCAAAGTTGTTAGTTTTCTTTAGAAAATACTTCTAGGAGATTCTAGCTACCTGAAAAATAAATTCAGTTGACTTAGAAGAACTGTGAAGGAAACCAAAGGCTTTGCCACAGATATCTTTAATCTGAAAAATGCTATGCTTTTATTCATACGTTTGTATTATATGTGTGCGAGTATGTTATATATACTCAAAAATACTCATTTTAGAAAGGTTTTAAGAATTTTCACTGATTTTCTCTCATTGTGATTTATTTTTTTATAGTTAAACATTAAAAAGGTACATAAAAATTTTGTTAATGAAATGACACCAAAAACATGACAACACATACTTTTTAATCTCACACATTTTAATAAGTGTTGCTTTTTCTCTTTGTGTCCTTAGTCATGTGCAGATCCATCTGATTGTTGGATACATTCAATAAACTGACACATTCCAAATACCTATTGTATATAAAGAATTTTATTTTGTATATGACAATATAAACACAGCATATATGCAAGTAAGGGATAAGGGCTGTGCTAGCTATTGAAGTAGCACATATCCCTGACAACAACATGATGACTGCATTTTTATGTTTGAGTAAAGAAAGGGTTTGTATTTGCAGAAAGAGATTGTTTTTCCTTGCAATAGCAAAAAAATCCGGAGGTGCTGAGCTCAGCGTACGTGAAATTTTCTCAGAAGGCAAACTGGGAGTTGGCTTTATGTCCTCAACTTACTACTTTTTCTTTGCCAAATCCTTCCCAACACTGTGAACCAAATTGATCACCAGTTCATTATTTTGAAAATAATAATTTGAGCCCTAATTTCAGCTAATTTCAACCAGCAGTTTCTTTTTCATTCCTTTCTTCTTCCTTTTTTTTTTCCTCCTTTTTTTCCTCCTTTCTGCTGGCTTACCACTATTTGTCTCTGTGCAGTGACTTATTGCATACACATATCCCTGGACATGTCCCAGACTGGGTAATTTTATTCTTCCTACCTCAAATGAGTCATCCTTTGCTTCCAAAATGGGAAGTCATTCTTCTTTTCCTCTCCCTGAAACTCTTACATAGTGCTGCTGGAGAAAAACTATCATCTGCTATATTTAAACGGTATGTGTGGCCATACTTCACTGATGTTTGAGCAAGTCCTTTTAAAATTGTTCTAGATGAAAGCACATAGTTTTATCCCTGTTGTTATTAGTCAGAACTGCAGCAAAATCTTTATTTCCAAATGGAAGCAAACGTTTCCCTAGGCAAGTTGCCAGGGGTGATACAGTGGGAATTTTGGAGGTGCCTGTTTTCCCCAGCCTGTTATGAGGCCCAGTTATAGCACCCAGAACAGAATAATACTAGGAGCAGACTTGATCTGCTTCTCCAGCGAAGAATCCTCTTGGCCCAGGACCATGACTTTGCCGTGTTGGGCCTTATAAAGTATCTTTATGAAAAGACTTCTCGAAGTCCTACTATTTCTTTCAAGTTATTAGCATATGAATATGCTAATGCTAGATAATGAGGTTTTTCTAAAGCAAGTGGGATTCTTTAAGGTCACCTCTGAGGGACAGCACATTTTTCAGAAGAAAATTTCTGGTCAATAGATAGAGGAGAAAACTGTAGTAGCAAAGTTTTTAAAAATCTGCTACTATCTCAACAATAGACTCTCATGAGTAAGAATAGGCACTTCATTAAGCAGAACTGTGGTGCCATGACCCCCAGCTGGGATTTAGCTAGAAATGTTTCAAAAGTGTCTGTCACTGTAATATTTAAACACTGTGCATGGATTATAAAAATGTATAGAGAGCCACTCAGAAGGACAGTAGATCAATTCAGTGATGAGAAGTCATATCATATTTCATCAAATATAATTCTATTCACTTATTCAGTTGTACCCCACTGCCAACCATTGTAGGAAGCAACAAATGTGATATCCGGAAGCCTCAAGGCTCCTTCTAGAATTAATGAAAAGCACCAACTCGAGCCCAGCTCTGAATATCTGGGATCCCTAAGCAGTCTCTAGAAGTGCCCTCAGAAGATGATGACTCTACATCTGCCAGCAGGGAGATGATTTATGGGAGAAGAGAGCCCAGCTTGGGAAAGCATTCACACTCCATGTGAGGAAAGAGAAGTAATAGAGAGATTCTCAGTCAAAGAATAGCAAACCTCCTTGCATCCATGAGCAGAGGCCATGCTTGAGGCTTGCACATCCCACCACGGCACAGGACGTTTTCTGCTCTCTTGCTTTTGTCAGCTCTTTTCAGCCACTTAGACAATATTATTGTTGTGCAATGTTATTGTTTCTGCCCTTCACAGATCTTCCCATTCTATCTTTATCCAAAGAGCAGGCCCTCTCGGTGCTAACAGACCTCTTATATTGCTGAGGATTTCCAGCACATGAAGTTAGGCTGACCTTGCTCCCCTAATGATTGCCTGCAGATTTCGAAAGGAAGCAAGGAGACATCAGTTTGTGTGGTTTGTGTTCTGTTGCTATTAACCTTATTCACCAGCAAGCTACAGCCTCAAGCTAATGTTGGGCCAAACGAGTGGACTTGCACTGTGCTCTGAAGTGCAGGAGTGCGGGGGCTGGTGGGACAGCAACAGGAGACCGGCAGGGCTGGACCTCCCCATGGCTGCCCTGCAGCATCGTGTTAAAGGACACACACAATCCTCTCTTTTGCACATCCCAGGAAGGCAAACGAAGCAAGCCCATGGGGCTGCAGGATCATAACAACGGAGCACATTTGTTAAAAGTTTTGTCTTTCAAATCCCACCAGGGTTATCTCAACATATACCTGAAAGGCATATATAGACCAAAAGTATTTTAAGTTATTGCCTCCAGTGGAATATATTGCAAAAAGAAGAGCTGGAAAAGTAATAAATATAGGGTCATACTTTAAAATGTTTAGAAATGTGAAATTGAACAGTAGAAGAATTAAAAATATGCCTCATTGTAGCTTAAATTTTCAATATGCTCGCACAGAGGTGCTCATATTAAACAATATTGCTAAATCTTTCAATTTTATCATGAATTTATCATGAATTTGCATGGTTTGCAAAAGTTTCAACCTCTGGAGTCAAATGGAGTCAAACAAGACTTCAAGTTGCATTTTTTAAACCAGATTCTCAACTGCACAGCATAGAAAAATCTCATTCTGCTTGAGTAATTAACTCAAAATTATCAAACATTCACTTGGTGGTAGTGGGTTAGAATATGAGGGGGAGGTTATACCTGTAGTGGAGCTATGTGGAAGCAGCTGCTTTCACTGCAAGAAGTGTGTAATTGCATAGATCAAGCCATCCTCTTTCATTCTGGAAATGAAGCCAGACAAAGAAGAAAGAGTATGAAATCCTGGGCGGGGGGGTTGTATTTGTTTTTGTTTTTATATAATGCAACAACAGATATAATTTATTTTTTTCTATGCTTTGCCTCTTTGCTTGAATGCAAAGAACAAAGAAATTGCTCATCCTTACCAGAACAAATCCTACCAGCCTTCCCACAGACATCAGCCATATGAATGGGCAAAAATGATTAGGTAGGGCACTGAAAAAGTGAGGTGGTTTGCTTTTTGTGATACTGAAGGAGGAATACTCATGGAAGGTGAAGTGCTGTGCAATTCTTTCTGTGTGCTGAAACAGCTACTGGTTTGTCCTGCTTTTTCCTGCTTCCTCTTCCTATAATTACTAAGGCAAAGTTTGCTTTTCGCCATCATAACCTCTTTGCCCGGGACAGAAATGCAACTAAATGACCACTTGGAGGCTGCTGCCATGACCCTCATGCGGCTGCAGAGGCCACGGGTGTTTCTGGGGAGCAGCAGCCCCTGGCACCCCAGGGCAGAGCCCGTGGCACCCGCAGCTCCGTGTGTGCCCTGGCAGCTGCGTCTCCAGCCAAGACCTCCCACCCGGATGGCAACCTGGGGCTTCCAGCAAAGCAGCGCCGTGGTGAAGGAAGCCCTTGGGAAGTCTGATCCCATCCCAGCAGCTGCGGGATTCACGGAGGCAGCATCGCCCACTGGAGACTGTTTTCTTCGCGTCTTTTGCTGGCTCCATGGCCAAAGCTGTAAATATTTTTCCCTCTTAAAACTCTGAAGAAATATGAATGTTCTCTTAGTGCATTTCAGACTGAACTCCTTTGAGAGCAAAACAAAACACGTTTTGCATCCAGTTATTAAGAGTTTTCTCCAGGATGTGTGAAGGGCTCTTTATTTTGCAGAAATGTGAAGCAGAGGAGACATGCAGCCTATATACATCAGTATATGGACAGCAGTAAGAGTGTTTGATAACCTTAGAAATTTCTGTAACAACAGCATAAATAAATTACTTTTAATGGGGTGGCTGCAAATACAGGTAAAGGGTTTGTACACAGCTATTAATAGCACAAAAGACCTGAGAAAAAAGTCCTAAACTAGAGCAGTGGACTGCTTCTGTGGAGGGAATGTGGGAGGTGCAGAGAGGATGCAGTTTGAGTGGAAGATCAGCAGGAGCTGAGGGCAAGCTGGTGGCCCTCAAAGCCTTGGCCTCTCAATGTCTTCCACCCCTTGGGACAGCCGGGTATGTCCAGGCTACTCGTGCGCTCGCGGAGAGGCCGGGCTCTCCCGCGTGGGCTCCTGCAGCAGCCGCTCAGCGACGGGCACATGGGAACGGCCAGGTTATGTTCATTCATTGCACAAACACAGGCTGGTAAAGCTGGTTCAAGGCAGTCTAACTTTGCAGGGTTACAGGAGGAGAATAAGCAAAAATAGCACGAACATAGAAATAAGCATCATTCTGCCAACATCCCCTTTCTTTTTTAAAGTCCTTTCATCTTTTTTTTTTCAACTTCTTCTTGTGCTAAACAGACTTATTCTTCCTCCTCATCTCCTGAAAGTTGCCTTTTGCAGAACTGCTTTGGTTCCACAGTTGCCATAATTCCAGGGCATGAGAAATGCTGGCTTGGCAAGGACGGTGCTCAGAGCGGCCCCAGGTGCCAGCACAGCTGCCGTCGGCCAGGACAGGAACAGGGCAGGCACCACAACTGTGATCTCCTCTTCCTCACCCCAGGCAGAGCTCCTCCTCCTCCTCAGTGTGGAGATGGCTCTTTTTCCAAGCTCCAGTATCCCATCATTTAATGTGAGGGCAATAGAAACACGAGTTTTCCATGCACTTCACCTCAGCTGTTCCCCTCTGGGAGCCAGTGAGCAGTGAGCAAGCACTAGGCTGAGGAAAATTTGTGTTGATATAAAAGCTCACAAGGACATGCTTACAATTCTTAATTTGTGCTAGTAGGTAAACAGAAATGGCAGTGGTCAGGGAACAGGCAGGTTTACGCGTCCTGTGCGGAGCCATGGGGCTGCACGCTTCTCCTTCCATTGTTTGCTCTTTGCATTATGAAATTCAAATTGACAGGTTAGATGCCAGAGGATAAAAATATTCTGCAAACTTAGCTGAAAGAAAAACTGTCAAGAGTTCAGGGCAGTTTCTATTTTATTTTATGTGCTGTCAGTAATACATTCACACTTCAAGAGCCTCTCGTATAAATATTTGCCTGCAAATGCCAGCAGAACGGAAAACTTCATGGCGACTTCTGAAGCTTTGAATCACCATCCAAGACTAAATTGACCGACTGTTTTAAATGGACTGAGCTGGTAAATCTGCTGCCTCCTTTTCAAACAATCTCATTTATTCTTTATCATCCAAATATTTGGAGGAAAGGTGTTTATTTCCAATTTTGAATAAGCCCTTATATTCCCAAGTATCATGGTGCTATATCAGATGGTTTTCTGCTCAGTGTAAATCAGGATAACTGCACTGAACTTAACAGAGAGACTTGGTGTAAATGACTTGAAGGTCTGGTTAGTCTAATCTATGCAAAGAACTGTTCTGTTTTTAAACTTCTGTAAATTAAGCTATGACATAATGGCAGCAATGCATTTGCAAATTGGCTTCTAAGTTTTACCAATTTTTTATCACAACAGTTGTTATCAAGCAAATCAATGGCACTCAGTGATGACTTACAAATATGCTCCATAATAGCCTCTTCCCTTTGCAGTGGATTTTCCGAGAGCCAGGCTCTGATAAATTAACTTTATCTTCCCTGTGGACTCTTGTCTGAAACCTCAACTGTCTCGAGATCAAAGAAGATCCCTTGACTGTGTTGTCCTTTTGAGTGACAGAGCAGCAATGTGCAATTCAGTAGATCAACGCCTACTATGGAAATAATAATACCTCTTCCTTAGTTAGATCGGTAAAATCAAAGGGTCTAAATGGTCTAAAACAACTTAATTTCAGCCTTTGGAAAGAAGTTGTTGTTGAGTGCACTATGACTTAAAGGGTTTTGTTTTTACTTTTTTTTGTTCCTAATTAACCATTTCACTGCTCAAGCCTGTGTTTCATTTGTCTTTTATCACTATATATTTTTTCTTTAATTCTTTCTTCCATCTTTCTTTTAATAGTTGGCAATTTTTAATGAGACAATGCAAAGGAAAATGTATATATGGAAGCCACCAGGAAGCAGTGGATAGTTGTGGCAGCTAGGCCAGGAAACCCAAATTTCTATAAAAACAGCCAACAGAGTCAGTCAGATTATCCCGAAACACATGCTGAACTTTGGGGAGCTGAGCTAACACTACATGTTAGCTCTCTGTTTATGGAGAGAAGGAGGTACACAATCTCCTTTTTAAATGAGTGGTCACTGCTTTTCTTGCCAGACTTGTAATGAAATTTCTATCAGATACTCACTTTTAGATATATTTAAATAATGTATTTTGTTTATGTAAACGTACAATAATTTTTCCTTCAAAAAATTGTTAAATTTTTGGCATCAGGGTAACTTTAGTAGTAGTTCATAATTTCACAAGTGCTCTCAGGCAAAAGAGCAGCTGCCTTTTTGTCTGCCTGCAAATGTCCATTTTCTAACTCTTTTTTGTGCCATCCTAAGTGTTTTTATATTCATGTAGTGAACCAGATCTGGGAATTAATGAGGTTAAAAATAACTATTCAGAAAAGATGACTACCTATAACCCACATCAATTCCCCTGTCCAGTTCATTGCATTGCAAACACCTTTGTAAATGCATGAGAAAAAAGAAAGAAGCAGTCAGGGTTACATGAAGGGTGGCTTTATTTTTTTAGACTATCCATTGTGTCATGTCTAGGAAGAAGAAAGAAATCAAGGGAAATATTAATTGAACATCAGTCAATGTGATACATTCCTTCAACATTTCTTTTTTTCTATCTTTATTTCTTTAACTTGGCAAACTTTTCTTGACAATGTCAAAAATTCTTGACAATGTCTTATACAGTCCTTGACACAAAATAGGAATTTCTGTTGAGGCTGAACTGTAGATTTCCTCTCTCTAATTGTTTTTATGGCTACTCTCATCCAAAAATTTCCCAACGCGTGGGTTATGTGATTTCTATTTTGTTAAAACAATGTATTTATATTACTGTGGTCCTAGCTAGACACTTGATGTGCTCCTAGTTTTAGACTGTCAGGTCAGATACGGAAGCAACTTTTTAGCATTAATATTGTATAGATAAAGTACATAATTTTTAAGGCCCTCTAGCATTGCCAGAGCACCATGGGAAAATCAGGCCAGGGAATCTTTGGACTTCTGTGTAAAGTGTTTGTGTATTTTTTCCTTAGCTAAAAAGTTAAGACCAAAACCAAGGCACTTCTATCATCTTATATTGTCAGTTGTGTTAATATCTTTTGCTTTTGTTGTGTTACTTTTCAGTGCAAGTTGTCCACATCCTTTTGGGAGTCTTCCAGCTTTCAACTACCCTCACTAGCAGTCACTTAAGGAAGAGGAGGAGGAAAGGACAGGAGAGGAATGGAGAGGCAGAAGCAGAGCAGTGGCCTTTCCTGTTGGTCTCATGGGGAAGTCTCTTCACATTTGCTCAGTCAAGGCATGTACATATTATAATATCAGAACATGTCATGTCAGTTGGATAATGAACTGCCACTAGTGAACTTGAGGTAGGGCAAGGAGATATTCTCCACCATCCCTAAACAGCCTGTGTAGCTTTGCAGCATGCACAATT
>JAUBOD010000028.1:1016039-1027787 GCA_032353885.1 Nothura maculosa
AGTGAACTTGAGGTAGGGCAAGGAGATATTCTCCACCATCCCTAAACAGCCTGTGTAGCTTTGCAGCATGCACAATTATCTGGTTTGTCAGCCTGCACAGTGTATGAACCAATGCCTAGCTGAAAAATAAAAGTCAGACAAAAAACGCAAGTGTATTAAGAAACCAATATGTTGAATTTCTTTATTGATGAGTTTTCCTTCCATGCCTTTTCCAAGTGCATAAGCTGCTCTGGCATTTTCAGTCTCCTGCATCTGAAATGCCAGGATATTCATTTACATCTGATGAGAACAAGAGATTTTTTCATGTCACAACATTGGATTTGCTCAATTTGCCCAACTGAATTAATGTCAGAATTTTGTTTATGTTAAAAGTTCAGGATGCTTATTAACTTTCAGGAGAAAACACAAAAGCTCTATTATATACCTTTACTGTATTAAAAAACATCTTTGATGTGTTCAGCATGCAACTTTTTGAAGTTTCAAATACTATGCCAGGTGAACCGTGGAACGAAGAGCCTTTACTTTGCTCTCTGAGTCTACTGACCTGTGATCTCATGCAATAAGCAACTAATAAAAACAAAATTTAGATACTGGAACAGATTTCCTTATAAAATTAGACTTTTTTTTCCCTTGCAGTATCACAAGTCGGGATATGTTTGTAATTGTTTTAGCAGTCTCAGAGTCTCAGCAGACTCTGCCTGCTTATAGAAGTTAAACTACTTTCAAACGGAATAGCATGCTGTACAGTCAAAGGGGGTTTAAGACTTTTCACATTCATTAAAATGTATTTGAAGAATGATAAATCTCCACTACATGTCAGACAGCCATCTTTTCTGCTTTATTTTAAAAGCTACTTTTCAGAGATCTGAGAGTAAACAAGCATGCAAAGGCTTCTTTAACTGCACCTTTTTTTACTTTTCCCCTCTCTAATAAAAGAGTGTTTATGGCTTCATACTCAGGACTGGAAAGAAAAGGAGGTTAGGAAGACAGACTAAATATATATAATTCACAAGGCTGTATTTAAAAATAAACTTGAGAAGCTATATTCACAAAGGATATGAAAATCAATTTATCCCTCTTTTTTTCAAACTAAATTATTGCAACTTCCTTTTTCTTATTTTTTTATATATATAACATTACCACTTGGCATCAGCTTTTAGCTGAGTCTAATGAAGGTTCAGCAAATATAAATAATGTAATGGAATTTTGTGCATTAACTGAACATGCAATATCGTGTTACAAGTTTTAGAGAAAAAAGCACTTTTAACTAGTGGACTAACCAACTTTATGCAGATACAGCATTGTAAAGAATTGATTCTAATTTCTCCGTATCAAGCAGGTTAGTTAACTGCTTCTGCTGTTAAATATATGTTGCTAACATGGCTGTTCTCATAAATATAGGTCATTTAGAAAGGAAAGAAAATCTTCAAGCAGTGTAACTGTCACCATTCATTGACTTCAGTAAGGTAGGAGCAATTTAGAGCAGCACTGAATTTCTTTTCAACTTGCTTACCTATAAAACTATAAAGCAGTATCTCCACATTGTCTTCAGTGAAGGATTATATCACCTCTACATTCCTTATAAAGTATTGAAAACGCTACTCTAATTTAGTTGAAAGGAGACATAAAACACATCTCGCATGCTTTGTAATTACAGTAAGTGGCTGTGCTCATTCTCTGTGCTCAGCCATGCTTCCTGTTAATGGCAGCAGGAACAATGTTGCTCTATCCCGCTGCGGCGACGCGCGCTGCCCACGCCGCTGCCCAGCTCCAGGGAGTCCCTCGCACATTCCCCCTCATTCCCAGTTGCCCCCTGTGCCCCAGGAAAGCCCCAGGGAATCTCCCAGAGTGGGACACTAAATGTACTCGTTCTGGTACCATTTTACCTTTTGCCAGGGATTTTAATGAGAGGGAAAGAGTGCCCTAAAGGATCTAGAATCGTGTGTTTTCCTGCTGTATTCCTATATCCCCTAAAAATATATATTTTTTAAAAAAACTAAATATGTACCCCTTGGAAGGTATCTTGCATCTGCTCTGAAAGTGGACGTTTTCCTAGTTCATTGGCCTTAACAACTTCCCAACACATTTTGGAACATCAGAAGTAGCTTGTATGGAGGATGGCAGAGCACTATCTAAGGACATCACTCAGAAATTTCAGTTTCTTCTTTCCTAAGTTTTCTGCATGATTTCAGGGCATTCTCTTAGGACACAATTTCCAAGAGGTATTTGGGCATTAAGCCTGGATCTGCAAAAGGGCTTATGTGATTAAAATGGAACTTAGGGAGGTTTAAGTACCTACGACCGAGATCGCAATCCTGACGCCTCCTGCTCAGCTGCAGCTTAACCTTAGAGGCACCTACAGAACATATGGGTTTGAATTTTTTTTTTTTTCCTAAAATCCCTTAAAGGCACATGAAAAATACCTTCTCAAAGCTTGCTCTGGGCATGTAAAAAGACATCTCCTTGAAGCTGAGCAGCTTGGCATCTATCTCCTGGTAGGGTTCGTATGCATAAAAGACCAGCAAATCTACATTGATACTTGAACTGATTAGCATCCTTGGAACATCTATACTGAAATGAGCACTGCCAAAAATGAAGGCGTATCTACCTCTATCTCAGACAAGGCTGGAGAAAGAGGCACTAGAGCTTGGTAGTCACTCTTTTCCCTCCAGCTCTACCTGGCAGACCGGGGCTGGGCATAGTCCTCTGGCAGAGGAACTGGCCCTTTTGCCTCCTAGGAACAGTCCTGAGCGTTAGCTTTGGGTCTAAAAATTGCTAGTGGAATTCAAGCTCAGCATTCCTTTCTACAAAAAAACAGAAAGCAGAAATGGCTCCTCTTAAATGTATACCTCATGCTGAGCTTTTGGGGAATTTTTCATCATGCCATGCAAGATGGGACAACCTCAAAGTAGCTAAGGATGTGATTTCCTTCCTTTCCCCCACCCCCATAACTACATAGTTATGTTTACCTCCTATATCAGGGAGAGATTGAGTTTATGAATACCTCTGACAGAGGGAATTAATTAATTACCTAATTAATTAGTCAGCGCCTGCCATGCATCTCAGCTGTTGTGCTGCTATATATGAAATGGGCTCTCAAAGCTCTTTTTCCAGTCATCTCTCTTCCTGGGACATTTTGTGGCTGGTAATACTGAATGGAGGAAGGTGCTGAAACCTCAGGGAAACTTGCAATTTTATATATGCTCCGTATTTAATGTTTCCTCTTCTTTTACCTTTTAAGTAGCTCATTGCTTAGCGTATTGGTCTGTGTGAATCCCTTTTTGAACCACATGACCTTCTTCAAGGTCTAAGAAGAAGAATACATGGAGAATAAAGACCTAACAAAAGCCTCAACAGTTCACTTATAGGAACTGGGCACCTATTCCTTGTCTTTCTACTAGGCACTTTCTTATTTTTCTGGGCTTATAAGTCTTAGTGGCTTTCTGTTTTTAAGGTGACAATATACAGCTATTCCTATGCCTAGCTCCCATTTACTTCAGTAGGATCTGAGGGTTCATATAACTGATTTTTTTCTGTGGGTGTATAACCTGCTTTTTGAAGATGGGGCTCATACCTTTGGTAATGTTACCAGGTTATGGTAAACATAACTCTGGACCTCAGTAATTTATCTGCTAAGGTGGCTTGAATGTATTGCTCTGCTAACATAATGTTATGTTAGATAAACACATTTGGAAATACAAAGGATCTAGGCACTAGTGAAATCCCATACTGGATTACCTTTGATTGAACACATTCAACTAAAATTTGTGCTACAGTAAAAATAATTTTACTCGCACTAAGTGATTTGCTGGTCACAAGAAGTGATGCATGCTGTAGGAAATTACTAGATACTACAAAACATCGTATATGGTTGACTTGTTGGTCTTCAGAATCTGCATGGCAAAAAGAAATGCAAAAGTTTCAAATATTCTACTAATATGAAGTGGTCCTGGCCTCTGGCACAGATTTTTACAAGCTAGATCTTTAAACCAGAGTATCTCTTTTCAAGATGACATATTGAAAGGTGTTGTTTTGCTTTCTAAGCAGTTGTTGTACTAGGTAAAATGCACTAGTTTTGTTATTTTACAGATTATTTCCTCCCTGATTATATGTGCGTTGTCCAAACTACTTTAAAATAGCTCTTAACAAGGGGCCATTGGTAAACACCTTTCTATGGAAACTGTTTCAGTTTCATTGACACTTCTGCTTGGAACCTATTCCTGCTATTCCTCCCCGCAAATGCAATTTGTTAAAATAATTACATTATTTTTTAATCCTTTCAGCTGTCCTCTTCAGAGCTTTTCAAAGAAACAAGCATTGTTTAATCCCGCCCTCTACCCTCCTCTTTCGGGCCTCTTCTACATGCACTCATACACACTGGCCATCTTATTCTTCAGTTGCTCACAAAGTTTAGTCCTAGGTGACCAAGACCAGAGCACTGGGAGATGATGCAGGGGCTCAGCTTCAGGCCAGTCAGTTTAGCAAGATGATAAATTCAACTACTGCTGTGATTTGCTGGCACTCAAGCCACAGCGAGTCAGAGCTTTTCCTCAGCACTCTGATATTCACCCGTGGTGACACGTCCACCCCAAGATTTTGCACTGCCCTGCTGCCTTCACATGCTCTCTGCAGAATTCCAGCAGCAGCTACAATGCAGACAAAAATTCCTGTGAAAATTTATGCTGAAACACCTATGACATTAACAAGCCCATTTATTTAAATATCCTTCAGAAGAAGCTTGGCAGTGAGCTGTATTTTACAGTGCAAGTAATCCAGAATTAATCATTGCTATGTTAAGCCCGATTTTATCTAAAGTATTTTTGCTTACTTTTCAGCAGCTTAAGCAGCTCCTGCCTGGTCTCCTGTTTAGCAACAGTCGCTCTCAGCTGGCTGCCTTGGCTCCGCGGCTGGGAGACTTTCTGGCTTGCTGTGTCTACAGGGTTGGTTGTTTGGTTTGCAGGGTTTTCCATATCTGAGCTCAGCCGTGTGGTTTGTTTAGTTCTGGGAGACTGGGGTTGGCCATTTGAATTCCTAGGTCTTGTGTGTCTGAAGCAAAAGCAGTTTGGTTTTACAAAAATATTCTATGGTATGACAGACTCTTGAATAGTAATCAGTGTTCAGCAGTGATGACAGACAGCAGGATCCACAGGAATTAGGTAATCAATGAAGACTCTAATAATTGCCATGTTAATGGTAAAAAAAAATTAACTCATTCTAGGGACACGAATAGCATGGATTCACGAATGGTACGTTTTCAAGAAGGTGGTGGTGTCAATATGAATAATTGCCCCTTTGAATATTAGCATAATGGAAACATTAGGGGTGGCTGTGTTCCTCGGGGAGGAAAATGATCTGTCACAAGGAAACATAATGGTAAATTAGTTACAGTATAATAAAAACAACATATACTTAAAGCCTAAAGGCTTATTTGTATGTAAAGATTACGACAAAACCTCTTAATGTATAATTGCTAATGACTTAATCAAGTGTTTGAATTTCAAGCCCTCTCCATGACAACAAATTAAGATCTTCTGAAACTGGAAGTTCTTTGGGGCAGGTGCCTATTTTTGAGAATGGGCATGTTTAGCCCTGCAACACCCAAATGTGAGTGCTTAGGCTACTACTATAATGTGAATTCACAGTTAGACTAGATGTCTTAAATGATCAAGAAGAACATCTCTTCTTCTAAGGATCCCATGCTATAATGCATATTGCAAAGTATGTCATTTATGCCATATTTTTCAACAAATGAACACAACATTTGTTTTCCTTTCATTTTTGATGTTATTATCATCACATTTTTACATTGTCTGAAATGACCTAATTCTGGAAAGATATGATTTTTCACATAGAAAGATACTGATAAATATGCTTAGATCTAGCTTTTTCTTTTTTGCTGTTTTTTTATAATCTGCCAATGATAAAATAAGGCCTCCGCTGGCTTCTGCTTCTGGCTATCTGTGGCCAGAGACGCTGGCTTACTCAGGAGTTCTATTTCCTTAGCTCTAAGAGTCCTCTGTTACACATAAATTAGTCTGTATAAATATGAATTGCACTTGAGAAAGTTACTCCAAAACATTGGTATGCTGATGTCTGACATTCAACCAGCGGGAGCAAAGATGTATAGGGCTGTCGTTTTCCGCAGAGGGAACAAAGGGACACGCTAAGTTACTACGTCTCTTTTCTTGTTGATATTGGACACTTATTCTGGACAAAGTGATCCAGAGGAAGATAAATAAAACGACTTTGATTTTTCAAAATAGTGACTTTGAGTTGGCCGGAAAAGAAAAATAAAGAAAGCCAGTACCATGTTACCACATGCCAGGAGACAGTGGTAAGTTTTTATTTTTATAGCACATTCTGGAAAACATCAGGGAAGGAAAAAAAATTATAGAAACATATAATTATAATCCTCTATATTAGGAATTAAAATACATTTTTATATCACTTCTCTTATGTCATATTTTAGAAACTTTTGTACGTTAGATAATATTAAAATTAGAGATGGATATTAAAAAAGAGAGAAATATAAAATATGTCTGCATTTTGATAGAAGGAAAATATAACAGTAAATCTGTCCCAAATTTTAAGCTTATACCTTCAAAAGTGACCTTTGAGGTTTCCAGTGGCTGCTGTGGACACACGGGATGCACTCCCCATTTCTGGTGGCAGGACTGGGACTTCATATGGCAAGAAGGTCTTTGGGTGTTCATCACTGACCACAGAAAGGATTCTTGTCTACTGCCTACCACACTGTAACCAGTGCAGGTATAGAAACAGGAAAATGGAAAAATGGCATCATTTTCATGCACATAGCCTAAACGGTAACTCCACCAAAATGGCAGCTATATAATATATTATAAGAACTTTTTCTTTTCTTTTCTTTTCTTTTTTTTTTTTTTTCTTAATTTACCATACAGGTTGCTTCAGGACTTTAATAGAAACCTTATTCTTTTCTTCTGAAGCTTTTAAAAAAAACTATCACTCATATTTACAGACTGAATCCCAATAGCCCTCTATGGACCTCAATGAACTGGATTTTTTGAAGACCATTTTGGATTGCTTTCCAAAATTTATCTCTACAGTCTAACTCAGTTGTGCTGTAAAACCAGCCTTACACTTCATAGAGCTGAGCATTGTTGAAAACTGAATGTGGCCTAAAAAACAAAATTAGCAGAAACTTCCTAGACCAGGGAGGGAATGAGCCATGCTGGGGCTGCAGGGCCGCATGGCTGTGGAAATGTGATGAGGTGGTGGAAGGGCTGATGTCTGCCTAAAAGAGCCATTTCCTGTCAGTTCCTGGCTACTGAATAAGACTGAGAATAATTAGTTACTGTTAATTCCATGAGATTAAGGCTATTTTATAATAGTACAAAGGTAATTCTTACAGAATATTATACACTACCAAGTATTGAGATCCCTTCTTGTTCTGAACAACCTACCTCAAAAGTCAGAAGGCATATATTTTTTTACTGTTGAGGATAGTAGTAGAGCATCCATGTCCCATCAGTGCAGCTAAAGCCTGATCCAGAGGACCAAAACCCTGACGAAACATCCAAGAACTCCAAAAAAGGGAGAAAAAATGAGGAGAGAATGAGAGGTGAGCCTGCAACACCGATGCAAGCTTGCTGTTACACTTTTATATATGTAAATACAATTTTAAAACCTACTGACTGATACCACACACAACATAGAGAAGGCCCAATTACCACTGGAACTGTTAGTATGGAGGGAAGAAACAAAAAGATCAACCAAAAAGAATGGCTGAAGAGCTAACGGCCTTGACTGGAGTATTCAAATACCAGAAATTAAAAGGCATTGGGAAGAAGTGGAAACAAAGAGATTACAAAGTTGAAAGCATTTTCAAAGTAATGCAGAAGTTGGAAATCAACCCCAAATCTAGCGAAGAAAGTACATGAAGAATAAAGCATTCAAAAGAAGAGGGGGAAAAAGATGAGGTGATATTAAAAAAAAAAAAAACTTACTTCAGAATGTACATATAACAACAGTCCTTCCATTTGAGCTGATACAAAACTCTTATTATTCAAAAGCAGTCATTTTTTTCAAATCATTTTAAAAATTACCTTCAGGACATAGTTTTAAGTAAAAATACTTAGTAAAAAAGAAAAAACCCAGAAAGAAAAAAAAAAAAACATTGGAGAGAAGTTATCTTCTCTTGGCTAAAGCAGCATTTTCTAAAATTCAGACATAAATTGTGGGCTCAACAGTTTTATTTTAGTAATGTTACAAAATGAGATCCTTTGTATTCATAACAAAAAGTAACAATCCTGGACGTTTACTGAGTACCTTAATGCAGTAGCGTTTTGTAGCAGTGTGCTCTGAAATGTAATTACGTGCAGTAGAAAAGGACAACTCTTATAGTTTTAGATTTACTGTTTTTCAGTGTCATTGAAGGTCAGTCTGGATTTGGATTGTTTGAGAAAGTAGACTACTAAGCTGATTTTTTTTCCAAAACAATCATTTTCCTTTGTGACAATTTTCTAATTCATCAATTGTTTTCAGTGTTCCTTCAGACTCTTTTTTTGAAAATCAAAGATTATCTCTCCGGTCAGATATCTAAAAATGCAAATATGTTATAAAGGTCATAAGTGCTATCATTCTGCTATCATTCAGTTTGCATTATATGGGTTATTATCTGCTTTCATTCTTAACAACCTGTTGTACTGTACTATTTGCTTCATGTTCTTTCCCTGATGGGCTTTGTTTATCCTAAGATGCTGAAAGCATAGGGAGGAATGTGGGTGAGATGTAATGGGGTAAAAGGAGCAGGCATCCTTTTGCAATAGTTTTCTGCTTTTTGTCTTACGTAATGCAGATATACTAGCCTGCATTGAGAGAGAAAAGGTACAAAGGCCACAGTTTAAAATCCATCCTACACGTCATCCCTGTTGCTTCCCATAGGCTAAAAGGAGTTTGTAGTCTTTTTCAGGATTTTCTCACCATTGTCTCCACAAAGACCCACTTACCCCTTGTTTTTCTACCTCCAAGAGGAATCCAGGAGATGACAAGTTTCAGCAAGCCACAAAGACAAGAATAATGTAGACCTAAACAAAAGACAGTTGAGGTAGAATATTATGAATATTCTCCTAAGAGTGTAATTTCCTATCAATTTCCAAGGGAAATGTTTAAATCTATAGCATCTAAGTTCTTTCCAGTTGGTCTGGACAGACCACTTAAAAAACACATTGAAAAGAACAAATCTATCCTCAGAGTAAAATGACTTAAAAATTCTTTTCTATCTCCAATTTCTGTTATTCACAGCAGAACACATTGCTATTTAGACAAGGAGATGACATGAATGTGGATTAGTCAACCCAAAGCTCATTGCAAATCTTCAGAGAGGTGCTGGAACTCACATTTATCAGCTGAAGGGACACATTTCCCTGAATCAGTTATGATGATGGTAGCACATGAGTGAAGCAGGAGCATGATGATACTCCTGTGACCGCCTATACTGTCACAGCCAGTGGCGGACCATTGTAAACACCAATGTATGGTAAGGGTAAATAATCAGATTTACTTAATGATGTAGACTATTTCAAAGAAAATACAAATTTACTTAATGCTGTAGACTATGTAGACTAGCACAAGTTTTGAACCAATTACTTATTTTTCTTTACAGTCTTCTCCAGCTTCTCCAGGAATTAATCCTGTAGACTTTGAAAGAATACTAATAAGAGTAAGGGTAAATAACACGAATCAAGGCCCTTAAATCTGGTCCTAAAGAATGCAAGTGACATTCTTAACAAAATCTTTCCATGACATCATTTATTATAACTTAAGTTTTAATACATTACTTATGCTGTGATACAGCCCTTGGAAAAAATTGCCTGTCTGGGACCTAAAGAAAAATACACATTACAAAACAATCCCAGTAAGTAAACATGTTTGTGACCCGAATGTACTTTTGCTTTCTAAAAGCGAGTTTGAAAGAGTCACAAAACCTCAGACTCCTCCTGGTTCATTCACTGCAATTGTTATTTGTAGTTGTGGTTGTTTTCCTTCGGTCAGTCATTCTCCTTTTCCCATTCTGCGGCCTGTTTTGCTCTGTTCACTCAGGCCATGGAAATAGCTTCCCTTGGAAAACAACTCTGGAGATCAGCAGCTTTAGAAAGCCACCGCGGTGCAGCAAGGATATATGGGAGAAAAGGCTGAGTTTTTAGGAATTTTCTTCAGCTGTACATGCAATTAGGTGAAATCCTGACTAAAACAATATTTTAAAGAAGTCATTCATGAAAGGAGATATATCCCCCCCGCAAAAAAATACAGAATGTAGAAATATATCCGCTTAAATATTCATACGTATGAATGAAACATTTTGTATTTACTTTGATTTAATGAGAACTAGGATTTACAGTTAATGATAAAGACTTCAGGATAAAATTAGAGCACAGTTTTGTTTTCTTTCTTGAGGAAGAGTGAACATTATACAATTTACAATTAATTAATCTATAATTAACTGATTAAATCTTTCTCTCTGTTCAGCCTTTGGTTCATCCTTGGCTAAGTATGTTCTTCAACAGCACTATCCTTTAACCAGGTTTTATCTGTGCATCTCTTGAAAATCTTTTTCCTCAGAGCCCTGGAACAGGCTGCCCAGGGAGGCTGTGGAGTCTCCCTCTATGGAGATCTTCCAAACCCACCTGGATGCCGCCCTGTTCCCTGTGCTGAAGCAGGGGGTCGGACTAGATGATCCCTAGAAGTCTTTTCCAATCTCAACCATTCTGTGATTCTGTGATTTCCACATAACCCAGCATGGCTATTTCAGTCTGAACCTGAGAATTTTCCCCGGGCATCAGAGGAAAACAGTCACACATGTGACTTTCACTCTAGAGAACAAAAAAACTCAAGTCATGTCTAGAAAGTTAGTGATTCATAAGGTCATGTAGTCTATTTTTCTTGACTGATGATTCAATAATGAAACTGTGCAAATCTAAAGATGGGATCTATTGTTAACTCTTATTCCAAACTTAGGGGGTAGTACTGCTCTCTGCCATGGAACTACCTATACCTTATGGCACTGTTCAACATGAAGAATGAAATAGATAGGATTCCCTGAGAAAAATATTAGAAGCTATAGAGCACCTTGACAGACCACCGCTAAATCACCACTTTTGAAATAATACCTATAATCTATTACATTTTGGATTTGAATGTGAGATCAAAACTTTAGCATTAAAATATTTATTTCAATAAATAATTTCTTTCTTTTCCAGTAGTGGAGGATTTATAGTTATTTTGTATCTGCAAATATACATTTGTAGGCTATTGTCATCATAAGGCCTTGATTAATTCTACACTTAAAAATATAATCACAGAAATAAATTTAAGTGTGGAGTTATTTTCATTTTAAATAAGCAATGCTGTTTCTGATGAGCATTTCCGGTAAGTCTTTTAATATCCCTCATAAACATCAGTTGAAGCATGAGATAGCAAAAAAATAAGCCATTTTCTGCTCTTTTCTGCTGCTGATGTTTCTGTTTGATGTTTTCTGCTGTTATATGACTTACTTGTTTCACTATGTCAAAAACTGTTTTGCTTCAGAAACTTTGGTTCTGTCTTGCCAAAGTAAATATTCTTATCTAATTTTTTTTTCATTCCCTTAAGAACCAATGTACCTCTGTTTTAGGCTATACAGTTTCTGATCAGTTGTTTCAAATGACATCAGGATTGTCCATACAGTCCGTTCAACATAGTTATTTATCTTTCTAGAAGATTGAACATAAA
>JAUBOD010000028.1:1037697-1060058 GCA_032353885.1 Nothura maculosa
GGGCCCCGCGGCCGCCCCGGGCCCCGCGGCCGCCCCGGGCCCCGCAGCCGCCCCGGGCCCGTCCTGCGGAGAGGAGGCCGCGAGTCCTTGGCGCAGAGGTCAGGAGGCAGCGCCGGGCCCCGCGCTGGCCCTGCAGGTGCCGCCGGGCCCGCCGCTGCTCCCCCCCCGTTCAGGCCCAGGAACGCTCCCGTTTTCACTTTTGGTTGTGATTCCTTCCGTTTTCGCTTCTCCCTTTTCCTTTCTAAGGTGGATGCCTGGTGGCTACACCTTCATCTTACAGGAGTGTGAGTGACCTGAAAGCCTTTTATCAATGTCACCTCCCTTCCCAAATACATCCAACAGCTGCAGCGAGGCCATAGAAAATAGAGGGTGTCCCTGCTCTAAATGACAGTGAACTTACAGAAGTACCACTTACATGAGGTACTTGCATTGCAGATTGCATTGGGCTTTCTCTTCTGCAGGCAAGTCTTATTATTTTTAATAAGGACAACAGAATAAATATTACGTGGCCCCCAAACCCAATCTGGAATATCGACACTTTAACCAAAAACTTGGCCCTTATCTCGCTTGTGGTGAAGTGAGTGATGAAACTTCGTTGAGGAAAGTGTGAGGAAATAGAGCTTCCCCGGACAAGGCAACGCGGTGTTCATGCCCTCGGGAAGTCTCTCTGGAGTCTGACATTTATTTATTTCAGTCGAACCCATGGCAGCTGCTCCTGCCAACACTTTGCTCACCAAGGACTTAGGTTATCTGAAGTGCACGCTGGTGTAATGGATGAGGCAGCGTGTGCTTCCTCTTTCCTACAACATATGGAACAGTGCTCTCCAAATTTTATATATGTTCTTTCTGAAAAGTCCCAGCTCTCCTTTTTCTGGAGTGTACAGGGCAGTTACATGTCATCAAACTCTGCTGTTAAAGCACTTTTGAAGGTCTTCCAGTCACTGACTTTATGATCTCTCTACCCGTCTTTCATCTGCTACGTGATAATTCTCAAACTAGAATCAGTTTGAGCGCACACCACTCGGATGTAAAAATCCTGCACTTGTCACATACGTGTGCCTGGTAGTTGTCCCATGAGGTGTGCACCCCTGCTCCGTGCCACACACTTGCGTGGTGGCCTTTTCCTTCGAGTTTGGTTTATTACAGTGTTGGGATCGCCAGGTTCTTCATAAAGAGCGTGCTGGAAAAGGCACCTGTGGACAGCGAGGGACCTGAGTTAAGTGCAGTTACACTTCAGGTCACCTCAAGCTTGGCAGAAAGTTACCAATAAAATAGCTAAGGGCTTGTCACTGGTATCGTGAACATCCTTGGTGCAAGGCACTTGGTACTGCAGGTTTACTGCCCTCAGGGAGCTTTTATGAAAAATGAATAAAGTAAAAGCTGTTTAAAGGGCCTGTGAGAGAAAGATATTTCAGAGACCAATTAAAAAGTAGAACTGGGAGCTGTTAAAACGGAGTAGTTATTAAGTTACCTTGCGAGTCCTGAAGGGTTTTTGTCTGTTGAGGTGCAATAGTTGCTGTGGGGCACAGATAAATCCCGGTGGTTACCGCAGCCGGTGGCAAAGTGCAAGTGGTGTTTGTGTTGTGTCGTGGCCGGCGCTGAGCTCGGGCTCTGCAAGCACATCCAATAGCACCGCCGCCTAAACCGCTGCTGGGCTTAAGTTACTCACCTGTGCTTGCAGGCCCGGGCCTCGCTTTGGGTTCTAACTTCCTCATGGGTGCCTCTCAGTAATGTTTGCCTTTTTCACCTCAGCCAAACAATGGACTGGTGAGTCAAATGATTTTCTTTTTTTTCCTAAAATCCCTTCTGTCCCTTTTCCTTGCCAGTGTCCTGCATGACTGCTTCCTTTATTATTTTTAGTTGTACCCCCTCAGGTGTATGAATCTGTGGGATTGAATGTAATCTTCACTTGCAAGTTTGCGAATGTTGATGTTGTAAGCAGACTCCAGGAACTGAGCTTGTAATAAAAACAGCAACCAATGAGATGCCACTAAGGCTGCCTTGTTAAGCACTCAGGTATCAAGAAATGGGCAAAGCTTTTATCCAGTGAATCTTAAATCTGGATTGCAGTGTCATTTAATTGTCATCATTTTAAGTTGGTGCTGCACAATTAGCAACATGTTAAGTACCTAATATTTTATATCAATTTCTTTTCTGCATCGGCGAATGTGTTTTGTGAAGACTGCCGTGTAAATTACATATGGACAAATTTCCAGAAAAAAATACAGACAAACTGCTCCGGGAGACTTTTTTCCAACCGGTAGCTGAATTACTCTAAGTACTTCAGTCCCTAATTCCTGCTGGAAATGGCCTGTGTCCTATTGCCAGGTCTTGATGGCAGTACATGCACAGGGCAATAATGAGGCTGTGCCCCCTGTGCCACGCTGCATTTCTTCATTTTGAGTGTTTAACGATGCAGGCATCCTATTTTTCCTGCCTGTGAGACAGATCCTTCTAGAGCAGAGTGGTTACGTAAGGTGGTGCCTGTCCCTCCCCCTCGCGGTGCCCGCTGTGTGTTTTGGAGCTGCCGTCGCTGCCCGTCCTGTGAGCGCAGCCTGCGCTGCCGCATGTGCCCGGCGACGGGCCGCCCTGCAAGGCTTGTTGGCACTGACATGTTCTAGGGCACTTCTCCCTGAGCCTTCACGTGCCGGGCTTGCTGCTGCGCTTCTGGGCTGCCTTTGTGTTTTTTAATTGCATTTAAGCAGATTCCAAACTTGAATGGTTTCAATAAGGGAGTTAAGGCTTACAAGCTCTGTGAAGGCTGTGGGTACCACGGAAGTACTTGTTCAGCACTAAGCTTCAGCTGTGCTCTGGCTAGCATGTGAATACACTGCAGTGCTTGCATTGCAGCACACGGTACTGGTGTCGGATAAGATCTGTCAGTGCTGTCCTAGCTCTCCCTTTTCATATTTCTTTTGTGCATGTGTGAATGTTTATCTAGTGGGCACACACTGCTTGCCTCTGTTGCCTAATGTTTGTAAGTCGCTTATGTAAAAGATTGTTCTATGAACAAGATGTCATGACACAAATATGACTTGCTTAAAAGTTACTGGCTACAAAATGATTGTTCAAGGGAAGGCATGAACCTTGTGTCAGGGTTTAGAGCGTTTACTTGCATGCTCAGTGTTAAGTCTTGAAGGACAAGTGTCTGGCTGTCAAAACCAAATCGATATTAAGGTGACACAGATGATACTGCTGCCTGACAATACCTTTATTTACATGATGGTATTTGAGATGTTTCTAATGCAGAAAAAGTTTGCTCTACAGGTTTGAGATGTTTAACTTTCTATTCTCTACCCACTGGTATTTTTGGTGCTGTTTAAGCTGTATCATTGTACCACTGAAGACTGTAAGCCTCATGTTATCACAGATTGCTGGCACCCATCACTGGTTGCTTGTATGTCACGGTGTTCAGTTACTCAGACGCTTCCCACTGAAGGCCTCAGCCCAGCCAGACGCATCACTGTGAGTGAAGTCGCTGAGGACAAGTTAGACACCTATGGCCTCTCTGGGCCTCCTTGTGGGTGGAAAGGACCCAGTGCCTGTGCTGGGCTGTGCACATTCATGGGGCTCTGGATGAGCATGGGGCTCCGGATAAGCAGTAGTTGGATTATGAAGAGCACGGCAATGGGATTCCAAATAAGCCTGACATCAAATAATGCTGAAACTGTCAGGCACTGCTGCTTATTTTGCCATCTCATGTAGTGCCACGCGCATCATCCTGCTTCACTGCCCCTCTTTGCCCATTTCCTTCCCTGCGCTTAGCAATAGGTGGGATGTTCCTGGGAACAGACTGAGCTCCCTCTCCTTGCCCCAGGCAATGCCCTTCTTCCCTTTCTCCAGCAAAAGGGGAGGTCAGAGTTGCCAGAAGGGAGCAGGGAAGGTCCCTCCTGGAGTGCTACTGGGCTGGCCCTTTTGGAGGGACCCCGGCTGCCCGACCAGAGCAGGTGCCAAGGGAGAGTCAGCAGGGAACGAGCAGGGAAAAACCTCAGGTCATCTGGACAAGGAGCAAGTCCTGAGCTGCAGGTTCAGGAGTGCCATGGAATTCAGTGACATCATGGTCCTGTGGGATCCACATGGAATTTCCCGTTGCCAGTCTGTGCAGGTCCAGAGGCACTCACTGGTGCAGTTACCTTTTGGAGCAGGGTGAAGGTCTGTTAATTCTAAAGTGTGTTCTGTGTCACAAGACTCTTCCCATTCTCCTCCCCTAGGAAAAAGCTTATTTTTTGTGATGATTACTACTTTTTGCTGCATCTTGCCTCTTATGAGACCAGAAGTTGTCTGTTACAGACACTGAATTCATATTACAACGCTGATAACTTCATACTTACGTGCTATGATGGGAAGTAGAAGGCAAGTGATCCCTTCCCTCCCTCCCTCCCCCTGCCGCCATTGGTGCGCTTGGTTCCATTTGGTTTCTTTATTGTACAGTTCTTTGCTCATGACATTTGCCCTTATGGGGTGGTCAGCTTGAGGCCTAATCCCCCAACATGTGTGGTGAGTTACGAGGGTCAAAGAATAATCCCACTTGCTGGGCAAGAGTTGCCAGAGCCCTGTGCTCAGTGAACGCCGTGGGGGCTTCTGAAAAGCAGCTTTTATTGCATTGGTTTCTCTCTCTCAGTTTAGTCATTTCTCATTGCCGCTGTGTTTTTCCTTTTTCAGAGTAAGTCGGGGTGAGATGGTGAAAGGGACTGATTTGTGGATTTACATCTTCAGTATGTTAAGCACCAGTGGGCTTGCATGTTATAGCTGGAAGTGATTTTAACAAGTTTTTGAAACTCTTTTCTGGTATGGTGTCCACTTAAAAGCAATGAAAGAGTAACCTTCCTTTCTGTATAGCTCTGGGAAAAAGTTACTGGTATCTATAGTCATTTTTACATCATTATATGCAACTTTTCCACTGTGGCATCCACTGAAAGGTATTTTACATTATCTAGATCCTCTCACATCAGGATTTGACTCCTCTTTCTATGCAGCTCTGTGTCCCAGCAAGTTAGAGAAGCTCTTCCAAGTGGGCTTCGAAAAGCTAAATTAAAGATATTCTTCCTGATGCTGTAATGTAGCCAAGCTTATATCCCTGAATGATGACAGTGTGTCTTCTGACCAGCTTGTTTAGGCCAATATCTATTTTATTTATCTCCGTTGCCCAAGGAGTATGACAAGGAGGTATGTGATACTGTCTTTCCTGGAAGATGGCATGTCGGTGCTGCCTCCCTTGAGCTTCGGTTCTGCTCTTGCCCTGGGCCCTTGCTGCTGCTTTGGCTCCAGGAAGGCTTCTCGGCGCTGAGTGGAGCCTGTGCGTGCGTGTGGCACCAACCCTAGCATGGCTGAGGCCTCTGGGCCCAGCCTGGCCCTGCTGCTGCTGCTGTTTTGCTTGAGCTGCTCCTCAGAGCGAGCCGGCTGCTGCTGCTGCTAGATACCTGTAGCAGTGAAAAGTAAGTTGCATGTTTTGTGGTGCATTCTCTCTCTGGAAAGTATCTCTATATCACAGTCATTTGTAGGGAGATAAAGATGTCCTTATGAAAGTGCTCCATCTTCGATTGCTTTGGAATAAAGCAATTTGAACTGAAGCTTTGTTAAAACACTTAAAGGAATACTGCAAATGCACTTTTTCATAACATTTTAAAATAATTTCCTGCTATTTACAATACCTTAGAAACATGCAATTGCAATTATATTCTTTACCAAAAATGCTACTTGGTCTGCACAAAACCCATTGTGTTAAAGGATGAAATTGCTTATAAGAAGTGGGTTGTTGGAATTTTTCTTTTTTTCTCTAAAGAGAGAGGGGAGGGGGAAAGAAACACTGAGAGCAGTGAAGAAGTGCAGACGTGTATGCACTCTGTGTATGTATAGAGAAGAGCAGAAGAGAGAGCGTTTGTTACACACCTGGTCCCCTTCCTCTGGCTGGCTGCTTGCGGTGCTGCTGTGATCACCTCACTTGGCTGGGCAGCCTGCTCTCTGAGCTGCTGCATCGTGTGGGCTCAGACCTGGGGGCTCCAAACTGCCCTGCTCTCTGGGCACCTTTGGGCCCTGTGGAAACCAGAGCCTGGAATTCAGGCCCTGGACAACAGAAGTGTTTCAGGCATGGCAAAGATGAGCATCTCTGTGCCTGGCTTTTAGCCGTTTGGCTTTGCAAGTGGAATTAGACCTTTGTGAGGTGTCCAGGCTTCATAACAGCCATCGTGCTGAGTAAAGAGCCCCTAATCAGCCAGTGGGAAATAAAAAGGCCAGTACCCCACTCTCCTGGCCTTACAGATCTCACACGTTGTGTGAGAATCCGTGGCCTCCTTGGCTCCTGTAACAGCCTTTCTGTACTGTTAGCCTTTCCTTCCCCTAGAAGATGGTGGGAGGTGCAGCCTGGGCTCCCTGTGCCGGGCGCGGGGGCCACTTGCATGAGCCCAGCTGCAGGTTGGGAGGCTGCTGCGCTCGGTGCTCACACTGCTCTGCTCTGCCCGGGCTGCCTGCCGCGCTCAGCCCAGCTCGGCGGCTCCCTAAATGGGCCCAGCCTGAAACTGCACGTGCCTTGTTTGTGCTAGTGGATTTGCTAGGTTGTTTTTTTGCATCGTGCTCTTCAACTGGGATGCTGAAGTGTGCAAGCGGATCTGCCCCTTGGAGGCTCTGCAGAGTGGGTTTCACAAATACACAAATATTTTGTTTGCAGAGGCAGTGCTGGAATAAGGAGACTTCTGCTCAGACAAGCAAACTTCTAAAAATAACCTTTAAGTCCTCTTGGTATTGTCACAACTTCCTTAGTTTGGGGACATCTCTTTCGGCACCGATTGTTGTGATTGTTTTGCTCTCCTAACCCTGGGTTGTTGCTCTCTCCACTGTAGTGGTGGCTCTGAACTCCCTGCAGCTCTTCAGGTAGTGGGGAAGTGCTCATTGGCCTGGAGAAGGTACCTGGTTGTCTCCTGAACCCTCAGGCCTGTATATATTAAAAAGGCAGCGGGTAATCCTAAATCTGTCATTCAACTTGCACATTGCCAAGTATTCAGTAGCAGTATTAAACTATTAGAGTGATATGATGCTGCCTGGGTGAATCAAATTGGGTATCTGACATGGTAACGTGGTGTTTTATTTTAAGAAGAAGAAGGAAAAAAAGTTATTTTGTTTGTTTGCTTTAAGCCACATCAGTTCCTTAATATGGTTCCCAGCAAAACAGCAGAGAGTTGTGTGGTTGGCGTAATGACATGCTCTCGTGTCACACTGAGCATAAAAATACCTTGAGCTGGAGCCCTGTGAGGTGTTGTGTTCTGTATCACAACCATCAGCCTATTCACTGCCTTGCTTTCAGATATAAATTGGTGTTTTCCACTGCTAAGCAAAGAAGCTGGAAGCCCTCATGTTTACTGGGATCAGAGCTCTCCCGTGTCCTGTGGACAGGCTGCTGATGTGCTGGGGGCTCTGCGGGCTTGGCCGGCCTGGGAGACCCTGCAGGGAGCAGGGCTTTGCCCTTCCCTTGCAAAGTGTGGGGCAAGAATGTGGCCCTGGGGAAGCAGCCTTGGCTCTTGCATAGATAAAACTGCAAGCTCCTTACAGAACTAATTGGGCAGTACATGTGCTTACTCTTTCTTTCCTTTCAATTGTAGTGGGCAGTCAGCCTAAAGCTCTGGAAGAGATTGAAAAATGGATTAGCAACATCAAGTGACCTTGGTCACTCTTTTCCTCTGAAATTTTTATGCTAAATTTTTAGGGGTGTTTTGTCCCTCTCTTGCTCTGCAGCCCAATAACCTGCCTGATAGGAGCGTCTTTAGGAGGAAAACTTGGATGTGAATTTTCTGTTGGAGTGGGAAGAAAAAATGCAATTGCTACTAGAAATGCAACTAAAAATGATGTAGTTGTTTAAGATATATCTGTGATTGGCTTATTTATACACTAAAATATGAACTGACTTTGCTGTAGAAGGAATGAGGTGTTTTCTTTTAGGGAAGTTTGTGGTTGCATTTCCGTTGATTACCTAACCGAGCAATTCCAAAAAAAAAAAAAAGGATTTTTTTTTAAGCAGTGCTAATGAGTTTTAGCTCAACCTAGAGGAAATACAGAGAAGATGAAGCTTTAGTGTGTAAGTACCAGGCAGCTGGGGAAATTCCAGCACTCTGAGACTTTCAGTGGCTTTAAAAATACGGAAGAGTAAAGGGGAATGAGCAGAGGTGATGGAGCCTTGCATGTGATACAGTAGTTTTTGTATCTCTGTATCCAGTGGATGTCCGTGGGGATGGGGGCGCTTTGTTTTCCGAGGTGCTGCCCTTGGCTGCAGGGAGGTCCCTGTGTTTGGTGAGTGCCCTTCGCTGCCTCCCTGCGCCCAGCTTGGCCCTGCTGCCGGCCCTGCTGCCACTGTGAAGGGCCTCGGAGCTGCCCAGCCCCTCGGCAGGAGCAGGGGCAGCTGCCAGTGCCTGGGAATGGAGCTGCAGGGAAGCTCCGGCCCTCTGGAAACGCACCTGGCCCGAGGTGGGAGTTACGGCTCTGCCCTGGCCATCAGCCCCCAAGCTGTTCCCTTGCCGTGTAAGCCACATCCACTCCTACAGGCTGGTATATAAAGACGTTGCTGCCAGCAATGTTTTGGGTTCTTTTGGGTGCATTTGTTTTCTGGGTTTGCCTGCTTTTAGATCTCCAGATTTTGTTATTGCTTTTCTATTGCATTTGTTAATTTTTTTTTCGTACCACAGTTATCATATCTAAAACATAGCTGTCTGAACTCTCAGGGTAACAAACAGTGCTCCCCAGTCTTGTGATTGCTTTAGTTATTCCACAATATGGTTCTGTTCCTAAGTAACAGATTCCCTTTGCCTTCCGTGCGGGCTGACTCTGGGATAGTTATTTTTGTCCCCGCAGCAGCCCTCCTTCTGCCTGTCACCGTGTGTTTCTCCTCGAGCATCAGCAGCAGTTACTGCATTTAGATGCAAGGTTCTTGAAGGAGCTGCGACTTGCCACCTCGCAGAGCTTAGCTTGGCTTTATGTAGAGCAGGCTTAACCCAAAATCTTGGCTCTGGAAATGGAGAAGGTGGGACAAGAGCTGCACTTCCCATCTGAGATAGCTTCAGAGCAGCCTTTTGTTCTCAGTGATGAGGTCTTCCAAACCCGCCTGGATGCCGCCCTGTGCCACCTACTCTAGGTGTGCCTGCCTGAGCGGGGTCTAGATGATCTGTGGAGGTCCCTTCCAACCTTGAAGATTCTGTGATTCAGTGTTACAGATTTATCTTCATATGAATACTGCTGTTAGTATTTGAAATGACTTCAGTTGTGATGAATAGAACAGAACATTTTGGAAGCTGTTAGTCTACAAACCATCCTCGGCACGGGTTAGGCTTCTCAGGTGTTTTAAAGCAGTTGGTATCATCGCCACTTCTCTTTGGTTAAAACTAGCTAATGGGAAAAAAAGGGGATGGACATGGCATCTTACTGCATACTGCTAGAATAACTAACCTTGTTATACTCATGTTGAGAGACCTTGCTCAGACCTGTGGGATCAGCTGTTGTGTGAAGGGCAGCGCTGCAGAGGAAGCAGCCGCAGAACGTGCTGTTCTTGCCCCAGGAGCCAAGGCCCAAGTGCTGGGGATTCGGGAATGGCTGTCGGCAAAGTAGGCTGAGCAAGGAGGCAAGTGGTTAAGAGCATGGTATAAATTGAAGAATAGTCTTTTAGAAACTGACCTTTTTAAAACACATTAAATACTTTTTGACCAACATGCTTATTTTCTAGAAGCTGCTGGAACATGAAATTAAGCTGACCTGCTAAGGTCTCAGTGTTGGTGAACCAGCAGTGATCATCTCAGGACTGTAGTTACCTATGGAAATATCAAGAGGTTGTATTAAAATTAGCCAATAAATTATACAGCCAGAGCTTGCTTACATGTCTTCCATTCAAAACAAAAATGTTAAGAAAACAGTTTTACTTGAAGGGCATTAGCATGTAGTCTTTAATTTTTCCCAATCTTCAGGTCACACTACAATTCTATCCCTTGAGAAGATAATATACTTTCAAACTCTTAAAATCTAATTTAAAAATTGTCATAAATTTTAAAATCTCAGTGACCATGGTCTTTTAAATGCTGTTTTCGCAATTATGGGCTCCTGTTTCTGCAACCAGATAAGTACTAATGTGTTTTTTACAGTTGTCATTTTTGTAATTACTAATGAGGGCAGTTGAAGGTGGCCTTAATTCCCCACCTGGGCTGTGGAAGAAGCCGCCTCATTGCCCGATGGCCGTAGGTATCCGTGAGCTCTGTGAGTGGAGGCCTCCGCCTGTTGGGAGTCCTGCCCCGGAGTCTTCCCGCAGCTCTTCCACACCAAGGGCCATGACAGCCTCTCCTGGTGGGGTCTTGGGTCTGACCTGTGATGCTGGAGAGCAAGAGGGACACCCGGATCCTGTGCTGTAGCAGCAACAGAGCTGATTGAAAGGCCTCTCCGCAGTGGCTCTCAACCCTTCTCCTCAATTAAGTGACTTTCCTGGCACGTCCATGTCCATCCATTGCAAGACCTGATCTGTAGGCTGATTTGAGGAGAGAAGAAAAGAGGTGTGAAAATGTGAGTTACTAAACAAACACCAGGTCGTTTGTTATTGCTGTGCTCTTGCCTTGCCTTGGAGCTGTGACCTGTTTCTGCTCTTCCCTGGCTCCTCAGCTGCTAAAACCTCTTGGTCACGTATTTTGTTATTGTAGTTGTTTATCGTGTTTGACAACTAGTGCTTGATGAACATCACTTATTTAACAGATCTTTGGCAGGAGAAGCCTTTAAGGAAGGCAGCAGGTATGAAAAGCCGTTAGGAAAGAAAAGGGGATATGCAAAAATACTGTGTCTGGCTGATTCCTGCTCTCAGCCCATTGTGCAGCCTGAATCTGACTAGAGAAGTCTTCACATGTTTAGAGGAAGAAATTTTTGAATAATTTCACATTTCCATTAAAATAGTTTTTGTCACTGACATCAAGTCAGCCTTCCTCCTCCCTGTCACTTCACCTGTCTAATGCAGCTTGCCATTGTGTGTCAGTCTAACTGGAAACTACTTTGTAAAGATCAGGAATTAGTCCCATGCTGATGCTGTTCAGAAGGAGGAAAACCAGCAAACTTTGTGCATCTGCTTGCAGTCCCTTCCCGGGACCAAGCCGGGCACCCGGTCGGCGTCTCTGCCGTCAGGAGCGAGTGCTCCAGAGCGGAGCTTTTCCTGCTTCCCGGCGTTGTCACGCTGCCCTGCGCACATTTTGGAATTCTCTTTTCATCTTATGTAAGGAACACAACAGGAGTGTAACGTCCTGCCTTTGCTTTCAGTATTTATGTAACCTGTAGATCGACTGTCACAGTTATAAGAATAATTTGAAAGAAAATATTTACAGTTAGAAGAAAACCTAGTTACTCTGAAGGGTGTGAGCGTTCAGCCTAGTGCTGTAAAATTAATATAGTGCTTAATACATTCTTACAAATTAAGAATTGTAAACCAGCTGTTTTTCCTTATGGGTGAGAGGCAACGGCACAAGCTGAAACACAGGGGTTTCTGTCTGAACAGGAGGAAGAGCTTCTTTACTGCAAAGATGACCAAGCACTGGAACAGGCTGGCCAGAGAGGGCTGGAGTCTCCATCCTTGGAGACATCTGGATACAGCTTGGGCAATAATTTCTGAAAGCTCTGAGTTCTGCTTGATCACCCACTGTTTTCTTGAGGCAAAGTGTTAATTTTTGCATTTCAGAAAGCTGAATCAAGTGATCAGAAGAAGCTTTTTTTGAGTTTTATTATACTGCAAGTGATGGGTGATGCAAAGGGAGCTGCCTTGTAGGCTGGTCCCGGTAGCATGATGGGACGGGGCAGACCTGCTGCTCTGGGTTCTGTGAGTTGGGTTGTGGGCCACAGGGAGCCCAAAATTGGGGTCCAGCTGAGGCCAGAGTGCCTAAGGAGTCAAGTGGAACAACTCGTGGTAACGAGACACTGGAATTTCTATAATATGTTAAACTTGGTTTCATGTTTGTTTAAACATATTTTTAGTTTTTAATATAGTTTTTAAACTACATCTTAGTTTTAGTTTTTAGTGCCCCTAAAAAAAACAAAATGGAGATAAGAGTTCTTGAAAATAAAAATGGTTTGGTCTTACTCTGCTTTTCTCTCTCCTAAAGATGCTTGCACAAAGATAAATACTAGGGTTTTTCTTGCTTTGATTTTCCTTTTAATCCCTATCTTTAAATGAAAATGCTCAATTTGACATCATCATCATCTCCACAGCAACCAGGTGATCTCATAAGAATATTATGAGGACTAAGGAGCACAAGTGAATTTTGTGTTTGAGCAGAACAGCTCTTGCTTTATGCAAATGTATGTAATAAAATCGACTCACAGAGAAGAAACCATTCAAGTGAGAATCAGAATAGTTTCTCATTAAAATGTATTAAAACTTTGGAAATATTTTTCCATTTTCTTAAGGAGATGAGAGATTTTTAATTATTTTTGTCAAGTATCTTCAACTCTTGCAAATTTTGAAAGTTCTTGTAAATTCTTTAATAATTCTGAGCTTCAGCAAGTCACTGACAGATCAGCGTTTAGTATTTCAGTAACTCCCTTATGTAACTGACTTAAGTCTTTGTTGGATTATTTCGTATCCCCACTTGGAGCTGCAGAGCATTTCCAAGTGCCCTCTTTGATAGCTCCAACTTTCTCTTTAGGCCCCTGTCGAGAAGGAAGGTCGCGTGTCCACAGCGGCCTGTGGCAGCTCTGCAGTCTGCTCACATTTAAGCACCATGAACTTGGTCATTATTAATACTGGAGATAAGAACAGTAAAAGAAAATGTAAAACCACCTTTACCTTCTAGGTGGAGTTATTTTAAGAAGGTTACCTAATAATTCAAAGTTGAAGCCCACACGATGAGAGCTGGGCAGAGCGAGGCAAGGTCACTTCAGAAGATCCTTGCTCGCAGGCAGAAGAGTGTAGTATGTTTGGTGACTAAAAGATGGAGATTTTCAATGGATGGAGGTTCATCTGTGGAAAAGGTGGGTATTTCTATGCAGTTGTTCTTTCATGTGTCCCAGAGCATGGACCTGCTGACCATGGCCCAGTGCTCCGCTCTGCTGGGAGCTGCAGATTCCACATCAGACAGAGGGGCGGGTTTTGTTCCTGTTTCGGTGGCACGAGGATCTTCAGTGCTCGAGGCTCTGCTGGGCTGCTGCTCTCCTGGTACCTGGGAGCTGTGGGAAAGGCTCCTGGCTGCGGGACTTGAGATGGGCTTTGAGTCCCACCACCTGTAGCGTTTATGAACGCCGTGTGAGATGCCACCTGCTTCCATTATGCCGTTGTCTTTTGTTCTTTTTGAGGTGGATCCGTGCGCACATGGGGATTCATGCCCACTCCCACATCCCTCCCAGGTCTCTGAGCTCCTGAGGTGCCGTGCTCTGAATAGATTGAATAGATGGATCTGATTATAAATAGGATCTTGAAAAGTGAACTTTTGTGTTCAGTCAAAGAAGAAAACACAACACTGATACAAAATACCTGTCAGTTATTCCTACGTAATTCTTGTCATGCAGTTATTAGTGAGATGTGTGATGTATAGGAGCGTTTCAGCAGCCCGTTTCTTTCACCTGCTTGTTCACACGTGTGGTGTCACAGGGCAGCTCCTTCAGCAGCACCTCGGTGCCGGCCCCTGCACAGTGTGTAGGCACTTGTTGCACATGTACAGTGTGTAGGCACTTGTTGCACATCCCTGCAATATTTTCTGTTTCCTCCTAGTGAGTGTGTTGCGATGCCTGGCGCTAACAGCACTGCCCACTGCTCGTTTGCTTCCCTTGAAGCCAGGGCAGCGACAAACTCCTGCTCACTCACTGGGACGTACTCTCGTGGTCTAAATTCCGCTTCATTCACGTTCCTGGACAGAAAGCTGTGAAGAAAAAAATTGTCATGCTGTTCAAATGATGAGTTGCTGCTGCTGCGGTTTTCTGCGCAGGTTTTGCACTTTATGAAGGGGCAGGTAAAGCAGGGAAGGGTGTTTCAGGGGCAGCCCGTGTTGTGCCGAGCCAGGCAGGAGGTTCCAGCTCACGCCACATGGTGCTGCTTTTCTCCCTCTGCCCGGGAGTCTTTAGCCAGGAGCTTTCCTGATAGAAACATCTGAACATTTAGACTGTAAAAGCTGTTTCGTGCCAGGCCGGGGGCACAGGGAGCACTTGGGTGTTCAGGGACTGGAGCTTGGAGCCAGATGAAGTCAGGAGTCACTGTCCTCATTAACTGGTGGCTTTTCAGGGGTGTTGAACATTGAGACCATGAGAGACTCCTTGGCAGCTTGTGCATTGTAGCCTGTGGCAGCTTTCCTGGACCTCACCATGCTCTCCCTGGTGCAGAGATGCTTCCTAAAGAGGCCACCTCACTAGAACCGTGGTGCTACGTGGCCTTCTGTCCTTATTGTGGCCTAGTCCTGCTCTAGGTAGGTGTTTTATGTGACACCTTTAGGCCTGAAGTTAATGCTGCTCTAATACTCTGTCACTTCTCCCTAATGACTTTGGCTGATGCTGTTACCTACATTGCTGTTGATGCTGTTGTACTTCCTCTAGGAGCTACTTCTGATCTTTATGCTGAAGAAGTTCTCTACCCTTTGCTTCTTTGAGTGAGAAAACTGTTATCTTGGTAACAGGTGATGTCTTGACAAAGCCTCAGCTTTGGTAATTGCTGGTCCAGGTGGGTTTTGAAGATCTCTAGAGAAGGCCTCACAGCCTCCCTTGGCAACCTGTTCCAGGGCTCTGTCTCCCTCAGTGTCAAGAAACTTTTCGTTAAGTTCCTGCAGAACTTCTGGCACTTCAGTTTGTGGCTGTTTCCTCTAGTCATCTCGGTGGCCACCACTGAAAAGAAGCTTTTCACTGCAAGGAGACTTGGGGGAAGTGAGGCTTCCACTTCTCTTGGTGTAGAAGCTGGACTGGGAATTGTCCAGATAATTGTGATTCTGACAAATTGAAGACAGATGAGAACAGTTTTGCTTGAGATTTGCTGTCTGCATCAGGTGACAAGTTTTCTTCTGCTTTGCCACAGTGTGGATGGGCTCAGTACAGCGCTCTGGTTTCAGTAATGTGTATTTGACAGCTCGGCAAACTGAATCAGCTGGTAGAATTAGGATAATTCTTGATTAATGTTAATAATGTTGCTTTTCCCAAACTTGATAGACAACCTATATTGTGGCTGTATTTTCAGCCCCAGGAAAGCAGTAACTGCTATTGAAGTTGGTAGCCTCCTGCCTTTGCAAAATGCAGTTGCAAGCCCAGCACGTTAAACTCTGAGGACCAAAACTGGTTTTAGGAAAGGAATGTTTTTATCTCAAGGCTGCTCATATTAAAGAGTGTTCTTACTGGTCAGACCAACTGCAATAGGTTATCAGCTTCTCTTCGAGTACCTTCTGCTTTTGGGAAAGAAGGAGCGAATGCTGCTTGACTGTATTCCATAGGAATAACATGCATCTTAGGAGGTCCATTGAGAGGGTCCTTGGGATCTGTCTTGTGATCTGGGTCCTTGCTTAGTGAGCTTCTCTGTGCCTTGCTTGCAGCCTTGCCAGTAATGGTGAATTGGGTCTAGCTCACTTTACTGTTTCAGATCACAATCAAGGGCTTTTATCCGGGTTTTGTCAGTGCAGAATGAGTAAGAATCCTTTTTTATTTCAGAATATCAGGTGCATGATAAGCAAAAATGATTAAATGTTTGGGCCGCTGAAGTAGGAAATGGTACCCTGGACAGATGCATCTTTGCAACTTGGAAGTATTAATATTAGTGTAAATATGTAAGCAATGTAATTCTCAACTATGTAAGCAAATTATTTGAATTAAAATGCAAATCTGAATGAGATTTTACTCCTGTAGGATTAATAGATTTCTGGTGTGAAGTCAAACTTGATCTGGCTTCCTGTGTTTCAGTTACTCATTTAAACAGAAACAGAAGGTCAAACCTTGGCTTGATCTTGTTTTGGGTGGCACATTTTGAAAGGGTATGTGTATTTTTAGCCAGAGGGAAACATAATCATCTAGTCAGGCCTGTTATATAAACTGGGCCACATGCATTTGGGTTTACGGGCAGGATCAATAACTTGTGATGAATCGGATCTAAAGAATACCTCTGGAAGGCAGGAGGTTTCAATCTTGACTTGAGGTCTTTTACTGCTGGAGAATACACTGTGTTCTTCTTGTTCTGTATTTGAGAACAGAAGGGCTTTTAAAATGCCTTTATTTTCACCATGGAGCTACTGCAGCTCGGGATCATTTGTTGGCATCCTCCCTTTGTATGTGCTTCAGGGTAGTGTCCCAGGAAACTGGACACTTGGAGCTCCTGAACTCTCCACAGAGAGACCGACCTGCCAGGACTCCAGCTCTGCGCTTGGAGATGGGCAGTTCTGGAGCACTTTGCCTGCTGGGAGCCAGGAATTCTCATGAGGAGGAGATGGAGGGAGGCATCTTTTCCTCCATCAGCTTTCATGTCCACACTTGAGCTGTGTGAGGAAGAAACAGCGTTCCAAAAGTTTCTCTTTTCATCTTTGTTGGGACTTGCAGTTATCCCAGTAAACTTAGAGGAATATTGCAACAATGCCCAAACTTTCTTGGCTCCCTATCGCTTTCTACTCCATCCAGATTGTTTGTACTAAAATTGTCTTCATAAGAACAAGAGGAAATTCAAGCATTTTACCATTTAGGTGAATTCTGTGTTGTCATTAATTCTGATTTTCCTGCTGCCCTGTCTCCCTGGTGCTTAATCTCTTTTTCTCCCCTGTGTGATGCACAGACATAACGAGTCCTCTTGTATCTTTTGATGTCACCTGACAAGATTTTCCTTCTGTGTATATATGGCTAATATGTTAGTAGAATTAATTGGAAACTGAATATCCTCTGCTTCCCAGAGGATTCTGTTCTGCGTTACACGGCTACGATTTCCAGGGAAGGGACTCTTCATTTCTTGTTGAGCATGGAAGTGCCATTGAAACTTCATATCCATGTGAACTGGCTGAGCAGCGGTCAAAAAGGAGGAAAGAGCTGGAGAAAATGTCCTGAAGTAAAGCTCCAGGTGCAGGGAATGCTAGGGATAGGAACAACTCCAGCTTCCAAATCCACCCGTCCGGTCCCTTGCTGGACACCCTCTGTGTCTCTTTCTCTGCCCACCCTCCATGTTTCTTTTTCTGAAGATTATTTTTTAAATCGGTAAATTTAATTTGCTACCTGAAATGCATGGTGTTGGCTTCACATACAGTCTAAAGCACAAATATACATAGCTGATGTTGGCAATAACTTCAAAGCATCTATCTCTAGGAATGAAAATCCCCTCTGAGGTTTTCTGTGTGCTATTCCTTTCTTTTCTCAGGTATGTCCTGATGCTGTTACAAGTTTAGCTTACAGCAAGAATGCCTGTATTGCCTTCTCTTCTGGCTTTATAAATAAACGTTGGATGACGGCGAGCTTTATTCGCTAAACCTTCCTTAATAAAATAGCTGTTTTTTATTCAGTGCTAGCCCCTGTTCCAAAGCCGCTCTTTGTAAGGAGCGGTAACGAACGTGCGGCTCTCCGAGCTGCCGCGCCAGGGCCTCCCGCGCCACGTCGGACAGGCCCGGCCTGCCCGCTCTCCCTCCCTCTGTCTCACGTGGGTTTTCCTCTTTATGGAGGCAGAAACAGAGGAAAAGAGGGGACTTTCTCCAGTACCATCCCATGGCTGCTAAGGCCCCTGATGGGAACGCTGGGGAAGGAGAGCTGAGGTGTCGAAGGGAAGGTGCGTGGTGCCGGTGGCCCCATTTACCTCAGCAGGCTGCCCGGCTGGTGTCAGGTTGCTTAGCCCCTGGGCAGCAGGTCCAGAGGAGCACGGAAGGTGTTTATTAAATATTTCTATTTCTAGCATTTGCATCGGTCCCTCTGAAGCTGTAACATTGTATATTAAAGAATCTTTTCCTTGCTTGGGGCCTAGCAGACCTTTCAGAGGGAGGTTGTCAGGTTCTACCTTAATGAACGTGTTGCCCGGGGCTAGTCCCCCCTTTCTGCTCCTGTTCCCCAGGAGGAGGTGGCAGGAGCCTGTGTGAGGCTGCAGCTGCCCCTTGGGTTATTGCAGCTCTGCAGGGCCCCCGGCCCTCCAGCTCCAGCCTCTCCTTCAGGAGGGCTTGAGAGAAACCTGCTGTGCTGAAACACAGTCCAAAGGAGGCTGAGAAGTGGCACGGGGGCTTGAACGTGCTGGGCTTGGGCTGCCCAGGCTGCTTGTGTCACTGACACCGGAGCGGGAGAGGCTGGAGTGTAGGAGCAGCGCGTGCCCCTTGCTGCATTCCTTGCAGCCTCAGTTTCTTTAGGCTTGGATTTCTAGGGCAGCGCAAAATTTAAATTGAATCACAGGTGAAATGTGATAGTGATTGCATTTTTAATGGATATCGATATCTGAAATCTTTCAATTTTATGTGCAGTTATTGCCTCATTATGAGAAAGTTTGGTTTCTTTTCCCCGCCAAAGTTACCGATACTCTAGGGTGCCAGATTCTTGCAAAGGGACCTCAAATAAATGTCTGCTTACTACAGGATGATTACATTTAGGGCAGCATGTACTTTAGAAACTGCACATTTTTAGATTCTCAGGCTCACAATTACACTTGGACTTTTTTGCAACCGCCTCTACACAGATTTCTGTGCAAACAGATTTGGGTCCGTTGAGTGGGCCATGGCCTCCTGTGAGTGAGGCCTCGGACAGCACACCTCCAGGGGTGCTGATTTTATTTATTTTCTTTTAAAATACCCCTCAAAAATTCATGATGAGAAACCCTTTTCATATACTTCTCATAAAATATTTTAAGGTTTTTATTTTATTTTTAATTGACCCATTTAACGTGAGGAAAAACTTAGTCTTGTGCACTCCTAGAACTGCAGCTGCAGTCTAGGTGATACCTTCACAGTTACAGTTGCTCTTTGCTACATTCAAAGGAGGTAATGAGGTATTCCTAGTAAAGTTTCTGATGTTAAGTATAAGATTTTCTGTCCTGGACTTTTGTCTGTTTATCCCCATCAGAGGGAGATGTTGATATCATCAAAGTGTGTGGAAGGACTGGAAAATTATAATTATAAATTCCCAAAACCAGTGAAAGGCTGGAAGGGCATGTCAAGGAGGACGAGGGGGACAGGCCTTATTCCACACTGGATATACAGTATTTTTAATCTGGTGTTTCAGAAGTTTTCTGTTAGTCATTTTGTGTTTGTGATGAATAATGTAACTTAGATTTTAACTGTCTTTGACTCGTTGCCTGACTTGCAGAAAAATCTAGTGTACTTTGGAGTTGATGGAGTCAAAAAAGTCTGCACTGTAAGTTTGGATAATTGAAAATGATGCAAGTAGGAGGTAGAAGTAGCAGTAAACCAAGTAGTTATATTGGAGCTCAGTCCTTTAATGAATTGCTTTCTTGGACAACTTGGTAAATCTGAACATTTTATTTCTGCTGCCTGTCAGCTGAGGGGTGCACCTGGTGCTCTGAAATTCTTTGCTAGAAGCAGAAAAATGTGGATGGTGACGGTGGTTTGATGGTCAGTCCGAGCAGAGGGGTATGTTGAAAGAATGTGATGGTTGAAAACTTTCATGACTTGTCAACGTGCGCTTGCCTGGGAATTGCAGGGTTGTGTAAGGGAAGCAGTTGTAACAAAAATGTGAAATAAATGTGTGGAACTGTGAAATCAGTAAAGTAAACATGACCATCTAAAGCAGTACCTAATTTATCTGAGGCGAACATTTATTTTCATCATTCATTTTGTTGTTCAAATTCTTCTTTTAAATGACACTTCGACATCTTGTGTGTAAATTATGCATATTAATGTAATTGTATTTGTTTGTAGGTGGCTCTAACCAAGAGAGCTGATCCAACTGAGTTGAAAACAATATTTTTGAAGGTATGTATAAAGTAAATATTTTACTCTTTCAGCTTAAATTTTTCGTATCTTTTACTCCTTTATTGCAGTATACAACTCTTGATAGTTTTCCAACCATTAATCATTCACTGTATTATTACCATGTTAAACTTAAATACCACTATCAGAATTGAACAATGCTCACCAAGAAGTCAGATACATTCCTGAGTGATTATTGTATTGACTCAGAAGAAGTATTACTATCTCAGGGAAAAAAAACTGCATTGTTCAGAGAATGGGGTGGGAGTTTCAATATTCCAGCACAAGGTAAAATGTTGGTGTAGACACCTCCCTGTTAGACCGTTTGCTCAATGTCCTTCTCTCACCCTTGCTTCCTTCCTGCTGTCAGCCTCACCTGCGCTTTTTGAGCTCCCTACAAGTGTGGAGAAGGTCACTGTGTGACGTGGTGGCCACCTTTTAACTTCCTGGTGCTTCAGGGCTGTCCTGCTGCAGAAGGGTCGTTGTAGGTAATGGATTGACTCAGCTGGCTGCTCGCGTGCATGAAGATAAGCCAGCTGCAGGGCTTTGCTGGACTGCAGTCTGCGGTGATCTATTTCCCAAGATTGAAGGAATATTCCTAACAAGTTCTTTCTTTCTAAGATCTGTCAGCACAAGGTCTGTGGTAGTGTAGAAATTTGGAATAGAAAAATGTACAGAAATTGATAAGGCCGGAGAATGTATGTAAGTGAGGTAGGTGACCTCTTGAATCTCAGTAATTCTTATGAGGGGATTGAGTGGCTGAGGGAGCTAACACCTTTCCAAGTCCCTTCTTCCATATTTTGTCTATCCAACATCATGCCCCAGTCTTCGTGAGCTTTTTCTGGGCATGTTTTTTCCCATTGGCTCTTACCATCTTTTACTAAAAATACATGTAGGTGAATATGTCAGTATTTATAGTTTTATCTTATACTTCTGGAATTGGATTTTCAGTTGAAAAAATTAATTTCCCAGCTTTCCATACTAAACCCTAGAACTGATCAGGAGGGCCTTGAAGAAGAATAGGGTTTTCACTGGAAATTTTTGAAGAACAAAGCACAAGCGGAGAGGGCAGGTGAGAATAGACTGGTGATGTGGGGAGACGTCGGTGGCGCTGAGGAAGGAGAGGGATGTATTGAGGAGAAGTCTGGTGCCTTCTGGAGCATGAGGAGTTCAGGTGCGAGTGGGTTGATTGGTTTGTTGGGAATACTGTGACACTTGTTTCCTGCCCACCTGGTCTCTAAAGATTGTAACTCCCTCAGCTTTCCACTGCAGTGACTTGGATGGGGCAGAGCTGAGCTCACTGAATGCAACCTCCTGTGTCTTCTTTTTCTTGCCTTTCCCCTTACACCCACCATTGAAAAGAAGGGATCTCATTTGGGGGAATGACATATGATCCCCACGTTTCCTCCAGGGTGACACAGAAGAGAAGGGACAGAAGGTGGGTGTCTGTGGCGCGTTGTCCTGTGCGCTCTGGGCAAGCTGGGGCCAGGGTTTGTTAACCTGGGCCTGCTGCAGCTGAGCTAACGTGGTGGGGCCACTACGGTTGTTTCTGCAGACTGGAGATTCTTCTGCTGGAAAATAGCATGGCAGCCACTTTCTAAACTCAATTAAGAGTGAAAAGGTGCCATTGCCATGCAGGAATGACGTTTGCTGTGTAGAAATAAATAGGAGGCTGTCAGTTTAAACACAGTTCATTATGGTCAACTTTCAGAATTTTTAGCACATCAGAGCTACAATCAAATGTTTGCAAATCTTATTTGAAATGGGGTTGAACTGGTTAATATTTGACTATCTGAAATGTATGGAAATAAGTAACCAAAAAGCCATTAGGCACTATTGTATAATATCAAATTCTCTGTGGGTATAATTGCCAAAGAGGGGAAAAATACGATTGCAAAGAACCATATTTTTTTAAATGTGTCTTTTCCAAAACTAGTGGAATTGCTGTTTTTCTCTTTTTGTTATGATAATTTCTAAGAGTAACTCTACTTAGTTTCTAAGTCTCTACCCTAGCCCCTAAGAGATTAGATTTTAGTCAAAGTGATCAAGCTGACATTTTCCAAGGTCATTTTCTATACGTAGTGTAGTGTACGTGATTGGGTTTCCAATACACTTGAGTAAATCACAATGACAAGAAACAGGGGGGACACTGAAACCTTGGGCTGTTTTCTGTTATTGAGTGCCCTAGCAGGGGGTTAGCCTGGAAGAAAAAATGAAATATAGAAGCATAGACTGTCTGACTTATTTGATTTGTTTCTCAATAGCGGCTGTGTTAAAAGTTTCTGAGGCTGCGATTCTGAAAGCTTCTGTCTCCCTGCAAATGATTACACTGCAATGAATTGATCTGCTCGTTCTTATCCAAGTGTACAATTGAAAATGCTTTGCGGTGTATCAGCTAGAAAGCTCGCTTTGCAAGCAGTGTCTATTGAAACATGAATCCTTAAATGCCAACCAATACAGAGATGCCAAAGCAAGTTATGTTTTGTTTGGGCTTGCCTCTCCGAAGACTTGCTCCTGGAAGATGCTGCT
>JAUBOD010000028.1:1060158-1072206 GCA_032353885.1 Nothura maculosa
CCTGTTTCACTTAAAGGTAACATAATACAATAAATATTGCTTAGGGCTTTTGTTTTCTAACTCTTGTCTTCATCATCTCCCCTGCCCCTCTCACTTAGCCCCTAAAAGAAATGTTTTCAGAGTTGATCTCAAGCTTCGCTTTCTACGGAAAATTGGTGCTTTTACATTTGAGGGATGGATGAAGAATCATGAAGGCAGTTTTATTTATCTATTATCTTCAAAAAAAATTAACTAAAAAAATGAAAAATGTGAAGCTTGTTACTCGTGGCCTTCCGTGGAGCAAATAGGCTTGGGTTATGGTGAGTGTTGTGTTGGGAGTGGAATGCAGGGTAGCAGCTCTGGTGTAAAGAAGGAGCAGTGAACACCAGCGGGGCTTAGTAAGGCCTCGCTACACTCTTCTTGTTTTGAAAGGTGCTGAATTGCCATGCCCGGGTTTACGCTTCCTCTTACTTGCTTTATTTATTAATTTGTTTGTTTTCTTTCCTGCAAATCCCTTCTCTCGCATCTTGTTTCAGCATTTTAACCAAGGAAGAAAATCTGCAGGTTCCTCTTTACTTGTGGACTTGCTGTGGCTGCATTTGCTGATGTGCAGTTACTCCCAAAGAGCACCCTCAGGTGGACACTCCTGGGGGATAATTCACTCCCCTAGCTCAGCAAAGTTGTTTCTCAGATGCAGGCCCACCTTTTGGTACTGAAATACATTGGTTACACAGAGTTTCATTTTAGCTAAATAAAATATACTGTTGTATCTCCTACTTGTTACAGTTGTCAGTGAGCCTAAAATGTCCTATATGTGAGTGCATGCTTAGTGTTCTACTCAAAAAAAAAGGAGTTTTAGCTCTTTCTAGTCTAAATATGCAGAAGTTGTTGATGTGATGAACAAACAGTCATAAATCTGTAGCTCTTTGGGGTGGGAAGTGAAGCCTTCAGCTGTTTCACTGCCGAGTCCTTCAGACTTGGTCCTGGCTCACCATAGACCAGGAACCATCCTAGTGATGTACTGGGAAACTGAGGGAACGATGGGCAGCTGGAGAATGCAGAGTCTGTGGCACTGAGTGTTTTGTTTGTTTAACAGTATGCAAGTGTGGAGAAGAATGGAGAGTTCTTCATGTCTCCTAATGACTTTGTCACACGGTACCTGAAGATAATTGGAGACGGGCCGCCTAACGCGAGCACCGTGCAGCTCCTTGCAGGTGTGGTGGATCAGACCAAAGATGGGTAAGTGCGTTTTCTTTTTTTGTTTCTTTGCTTATTTTTGTTCATTTAGAAAATACAAAAGGTTCTTTCCAAGACAATCTAGGTCCCCAAGAGTCATCCCGGTCCATCCATTATCTTTTAAGTGGAATGGTTAATAATGATACTTTGCAGGGTGTAGCCGAGCAGGCTTTTTTTTTTCTGTCCACTATATATATATTTTTAATCCATTGGACTTTTCATGATTGTTGGCCAGCTCTCCTCATTCCTGCTTTCCTTTCCTTCTGTGAGTCTTTCCATCCCTTTTTACTTCATATACTTGTCCACAACACACATACAAACAGCAATTCCAAATCTGGTGGGGTGATGTAGGAAGAGATCATAAGAAAAGAAGGTGCCTCTGTTTGCTCTTCTTTGCTATAGTACTGTTAAGTTTTTGCCACTGTTTTTCCTCAGGAAGGAGGAGGAGCCACTCGGGTAATTAGGGAGCCACTTGGCAGGCTTGAGAGGCCGGGGTGTTGTTGGTTGCACATGGTTTGCATTTGAAAGGCTGACTTTGCCAATAGGCAGGATTAGCTACCCCTGCATCCTCCTCCCCTCCTTTAATGAAATCCTAGCTTTGGCTCCTGGTGCTTGCCCAGGCAAGCTGCCTCTTCGCCCCTATGAATGCGCTTTTTGAACCCTGCCTTTAAAGTATCTTTAGAGAAACTTTAGAATAAGTAGCTGTGGACTCCAAGTCTGTAGCTGGGGCATTTTTAGAAACGACAAAACTTGGGGCCTGACTCATATCAGCAGTTGCAAGGAGTAAAATGTGAGGTAAATAAAGCCTGACTGCAGAATGCAGGCTCCTCGCGAACGGGCGCGGGTGAACCTGAACTTTTGGGTTGGTTTCTCTGCCCTCTTTTCTTCTCAGCTGACCTCACACGTCTGGCAGGTGAGCACCTTAAACCTTGCAGACAAGTTAATGTGATGGTTGTTATCCCTGGTAAAACAATCCTGTACAAAGCTTCGTGGGTAACGCTGGCGTAATGGGAGCAAGGAAGACCTGGCTTCGGATGGCATTTGACTGAAAATGCTAAATCTTTCTCAGATTTCAACCACTCTCTGCTTGGTTTGGTGCCTATAAAAACTGCATTTTCAACATTACATGGCTTCCAATCTATTTTGTAATAAGAAGATTGGGAGTATAATCCATACCTTGTGATTTGGATCTCCCAGAGAGAGCCAAAGGAAAACTGCAGCCTGGGTGTGCTGGCCAGTGTGGGGCTCCTCGCTGGGCGGGACCGGGCAGGCCTTGCAGGGCGCTACCAGGGAAAGCTTCTCATGGAGCTTTGGCTCTGCCTTTTGCTCCGTGTTTCTGCTGCCATCCATGTGCTGGGGACCCCCGTTTCCAGCAGGTCTTTGGAGCCTCTGCTCGTACACAGACTTTCTTCTGGTGTGGCCTCTCCACTCTGGCATTGCTGGTTGGTTGGGTGGGTTTTGGTGATGCATAAAGCCATCCTTTTTCAACTGGCTATCCAGGGTAGCTTTTTTTGCATCCTGGCGTGAGGTCTGCCTGGAATGGCAATGGGACCTTTTGTACTCCTGATGAATTCTCTCCACCTTGGCAGCCTTCTGAGTTCAGGGCCCCTCGTAACAAATCTGGTTTTGTTACTGTTCATTTTTAATAGGCTGGTGACTTTTTAGAAGCTCATAAGCTTTAACCTAATAAGCCTGTTTGATAATTCAGCTTTATTTCTAGTATAAAAAATAAGATAGCTTACAAGAGCAGTGACAGGTTAATTTTGTAACAGTGCTAATGGCTTAAAGCAGTGAAATGCCACTATGTTATTTATCTCCTGTTTGTCCCAGATCCCTGCTCCCTTCTAAAGAAGCATCTTTTCCTTGTGACCAGTGAGTGTGACCTCTCTTCACCAAAAATCCTGAGGCCAGAATCACAAAGCTTGTTCCTGCCACTTCTTAAACTTTTGAATTTCTTTTGATTTCAGTGAGAAGTTAGGTACAGATACCAAGTGAGAGACACTGAAATCTGTAAGTCAAATAAAAAGAAGCCAGCAAAACACCTCCCCATCCCTTAGTAGAATGAACAGGCCTGTAGAGAGCTGCCTGCCCCTGGGATGCAGGAGTCCTTAGTGTGAACCAGGTACATGGAAATGAACTTGGTGATGCATTTTCTGCCTTGTTCAGATGGGCTTCCTAGGCAAATTGTCAGTGCTTTGAATCTGCACATTCTGTGCCAGCAGGCAATGCAGAGTGGGGCAGGCAGCAGGAACGGGCCTGACACTGGTCATTCTTTTCTCACATATTTTTCCTCGGAGATCTGAACTGGAAAGAGGAAGGTGCAAGAGAAGAACCCCTGTCCCTGGGGGTGCTCTGTGCAGACTCTCTGGCCCTGTGGCTCCAGGCCAGTATCTGCACCGAGGAGTTAGGGGGTGAGGGTGCCAGGAGCTGCTGTTGCTGTGATGTCTTAAAGGGAGACTCGGGTGACCAGGGCTCCTGTCCAGTGACTGCCTGCTGCTGCAGGAGCAAGTTTATCTCACTCTTGAGGTTGGACATAGGGATCTTTGGGGATGGATTCTTTGCTGCCCTCTTTCTGAGGCATCTTTTTAAGGTTTCCTTTATGAAAACCCCTTTCTTGCTGGTTACCAGAGAAGCCTTTCAAGCTAGTGGGCCAGCAGTAAAGCATTAGGAGAAAAGAGGGGGGGGAAAAAAGCCTCTATATCCATCTATGTCATATGGTTGCAGGTCATATGAAACAGTCTTATGAACCTTGCCTAGTTTATGGCCTTAAATTTCTCATTCCTGGTTTCAGTTTTAAAAATGCCTCACCTGGCTGCAGCTGCATCAGAATTTCTTCCCGCGGGAGAGTGGCAGTATTAATGCACAGCAGCAGCAGCAGTCCAGGCATTTCCCATCCTGCCTCCTGGCACATAATGTTTTCCGTCTTTTGTTGTACTTTTAAACACCTAACAAAATAAGTATTTACTATACATCTCTGTTTGGACTGTAGTAACTAACACTTTGCTGAGAAATGCTATGTGCTTTATTTTTAGAAAGGACAAACTATTCAAAAATAACGCTTGGAAATGCCAGCATTTTCCATTATTATTGGATATAAATTTATCCCCTAATGCACCAATTTACACTATACTTGGTTTACTTAGGGTGCTGCGTAAAATAATAGATGTAGCTTCAATTTGAGTCCCATTATGTTATCATGTTTAAATTGCTGATACAGTAAAAACATAGGCACTGATTTCTGAAGAAACATCCTTGCATTTCTATGTGTTATTGCAGCACATGAGGACTTTCTTTTCCTTTGCATGGCTACGTGCAGACTCTGTGTGGTGGAAAAGCATCTTGTCCGGGTGCTGCCCAGGTGCCTTTGGACATGACAACCCAAGGAAAAATCAGGGAAGGGGGAGAGCTCTGAAATAGAGACCTCGTTGCACTGTATCCATGTGTTGCCTTTGGCTTCTGCCCTTGGTGTGTGGGTAGCCTGAAAACAGCAGGATTTTGGTCGTCCTGTGCAGCGTTGCCGCTGCCAGGGAGGTGAAGGTGAGGGAAGATTTTGCCCGTTTGGGTAGGATACCCTCCAGATTGATGCCTGATTCCTTAAACATTTCATCTCTCCTCTTCGCACCGCTTAAAATTACTAGGCTTTTCTCTGCTTTTGTAATCTAAATGAGCACTTGTTTAAATAGGGAAAATCACTCTTAAGTAGTATATTGAAGTCCGTGTTAATATGGGCTGTTTAATGACACCTAATGATATTCGGCGAAGGGTTGCGCTAAACCCGAAAGGAGGATGCTAAACCCGAGAGCAAACCTGTTACCAGGCAACTACCCTGGTGCCGGCTGGAGGAGCCGGCATCTGGCTACGTAGGACACATTATTTCAGCATCTTTAAGCATTAAGAATCACACGTGTAATTGACTGTGAAAAATTACTGCTCAGTTACTGTATTGTATGGTCATAATAGAGGTAAATGAATACGTCATTGTTGCTAGAATAGATCTGTTGGGAATCACTAGCGGGCTAGTCTACTTAGGGAGCAAAAATACAATAAGAAGAAAATAGCTGGTTTAATTAACATGTAAAAATTGGGTTAATTTGAATTCAGCTGGCACAGCCAATATTAATGTCTCTTCTTTAATAGTCGAGCTGGAACCACACAATTTGTACACTTTTAATCTTGCTAGACCTATGCCTAATTGTTTTTAAGAATGGACATGGGTTATTTTAATGCTCCATCTCTGACTGACTAGGGCTTTATTGCTTTCAAGTAATGACAAAGATTGCGGCTGCTAGCATGAAGTTTGCTGCTAGTGTATGGATTTCTGATCAAATTTGGGTCTCATCTAATCCAGGGTGCTCCTAGCCTGATATGGGGGTTCTGCTGGGATACATGCTGGATTCTTTCCTGTATTACAGTCACTATGTATGTTGGGATATGGTACTAAGGATCCATAATAATTGTTGTCTCATGTAAAAAGATGCTTTATAAAAATAGATGGGCTGCATTTGTAGTTCTAGACAGATGTGCCCTTGAATTTTGCTGCCTTCTATCCTTTCTGTCTGGAGTTTTTAAAGTTTTGGGCAGAAGCAGTGGTGGTTTGCATCTGTTTAATGTATATTTTGTCAGCAGCAATAATTATGCATATACTTTTATATATTTTTTGGAATATTTCTAACTGTAAATGTGCTTCCTTTCACGTTCCGTGTGTATCGTGAAGGAGGTAAAGTAGACTCACTCTTCTGGTCTTCTCTAGAGAAAGCTTATTTTCCGATAGTCTCTTTTTGCTTATCTTCTCATAATTACATGTTCTTCCCAGAAAGCAGCCTTGTTGTCCTCTGGATCTGGATCCTCTGGATGTCCGAGTTCTTTTAGCACCTTACTGGGTGGTTTAAAACTCCCTTAATATAGGGTGACTGGAAATTGTTGTATTATTCAAGGTAAAGGGCCATTCGAAGCTGATGGGTTGATTTTCTTTCCTAAGCTGCTCAAACTCTTCCTTCTGGATCGTTGCTGCATACTGAATGGCAGTTCCCATTGAACTGACCCCCCAGGCCAATTGGAGTACGAGCCCTAAAAGTACAGTTAGTTTCTAATAATAATAATAATAAAAGAATGTTCTTTTGTGTGTGGTTCTTAGCACTTGTTTTACTGAATTTTGTGTGACTCAGAAGCAAATCTTGGTTCCCCAGTTACTGCCAGGTAAAACCATTGAAGCTGCGTGTGGGCTTGGTTGGCAGAAGGCAGCCTGGGGAGGAGGCAGTCTCCAACCCCGGGCTGCCAGCAGGCCTCGCAGCCGGCGCTCGAGGGGATTTCCAACTGCACAACCCGGCGTTTCAGAAGCAGCAGAGGAAGGGCCCAGCGGTCAGGCCCCCACTCTGCCCCCTGGATAAGGAGAGGCCGATTCCGCTTCTACCTGGAGAAACGGGAAGGCCTCAGGGTGTTTGCTCTGTGAAACCCTCCGCTGTGGATGATGCCAGGTTGTCTAGTGACGTGTTTCTGCCCAGGAACTGACCTGAGGAAGGGCACCCGTGCGCTGCCGAGGCCCCTGCGTTTTGGGCACCTGGCTGTAACGACCGTAGCGTTTCAGGGCAGTTGAGCTGGACGTTACAGTTGGGATGAGGGCAGCCCTGAGCACGTACATTTTATGGTGTGGTGACTCGCAAAGGGAAGCAGGTCCTTATTCAGCAAAGTCATTTCCATCTAGCAGTGCAGAGGCCCGCTGACCATGACAAGGTATTGCCCATGATAAAGCACTTTTAGGATAAGCTCTAATCATTGCTGATAATATTTCATACCGAATTTGTCTGAAGTCTTATTTCTTTTGCACAGCCATGTTATAGTGCATTTAATTTTCCCCAAGCAGGTGGTTTCACAGCTCTTGCTTTTTCCTTCCCCCTTTAGGCTGATATCCTTTCAAGAGTTCGTGGCATTTGAGTCGGTGCTGTGTGCCCCAGACGCGCTGTTCATAGTGGCCTTCCAGCTCTTTGACAAGACTGGCAAAGGAGAAGTTACTTTTGGTAAGACTGAGCTTATAAATGTACACTGCTAATTTAAAAAAATTGGCCCTACTTGGGCCAAACGTGATTTTATGTCCTGTTACCATAGGAAGCACTGATTTGGAATTGGAACAAAAGAGCTTTTCTCATGCAGTTTTTTTGCCTGTTTGCTTTGTGCACAATACGAAGTCAAGTTCACAGCCATTTTCATGGTTTTCTCCAGAGAAGTTGTCCACTCTTTCCTCTCCTTCTCTCCCATGTGCTCGTGCAGGTCTTCAGAACAGCAGTGAGAGGTGGCTGTAGGAAATGATTGTAAAACCGCAAAAAAATTGCCAAAGGACTTGGGCAAATGCAGAGTCTGAAATTACCTTGAATTATTTTTTGTTTAAATTGGCTAGATTTCAAGCTGGTTTCCTTTTAAGGCTTAGAATTTTCTTCTGCAAGAGTTTTTTTCCAGTAATAAGTCCATTATTGACCTGCTGAAAATTTGTGCCCTGGAGGTGTGGCAGTTGAGGACATCAGGAGAAATACTCTGGCCAATTTAAAACGTGGTAATGAGGACTGTTTATTTCTAGACAGCACAGAGACGGCCTGTCCATAGGCCTCTTTGCCACCTGCCCAGGGACATGGATCGCTCTGTGTGGAGGAACAATTCACAAATTAGCAGTTTTGAATAACTTCTGACTGCCTTTCAAAAAACACGCGCTTGTGGAGGCGGGGAGGGGTTAATCCTAAGCATCTAGACTGAAGAAAATTGCTCTTTCTAATCTGTTGCATTTAAATATGGTTATCTATATGTCTCTGGTTTTATTAATTGGTTGTTTTAAAGCTGTTTTAAATAAAAGGAAAGTTGGCTGACAGTGATTCTTTGTCTTTTCTGCATGTATGGCTCACATGTCCTTTGTCTTTTGCTAGTATTCCTTACACAGATTTTATGCTTAGCTAAAAAGCCATTCCCTTTGCATTTAAAGTGAAAAGATCTTCTGTTGTTATTGCTTGAAGCGTTTAATCCCTTTTTCCAGCTCCGGAATTCCGCATGTGAAGTGGCGGCTGGTGAGAAGACTCAAAGACTCTGCTCTTCTCACCCGTGTGTTTTTGGTTGCCCGGGTCGGTGCAAGATGCACTTTTGTGAACAATGTTACTTGTCAGAGCAGCTTTTATCAAATAACTGTGGATACTAAAGGCTCAGAAACGGGAGCAGGTCCGTAGGTGGCAGCGGAGGCGACGTGGTGCCCGGCAGCCCTGGGAGGCTGCATAGGTACCTCTCTCTCCTTGCCCAGGAAGGGCTCCGGCTCTTTGCTGGGAATGCTGAGATCCTGGTTCCGTAGCTCTCGGCATTCCTGTTAGCGGTCGCGCTGCCGTAGGCATGTGAGGCGTGTGGAGCCCCCACTGTCCTTGTGCTGGTGGGAGAAGCTCCCTGCCAGTCTGCATGGAAGGTATTGGAAAGAGCGTGCCAAGGTTGGCCCATCCTCAGGTTGTTCTTCCCTCTCTTTAATTTCTCCTTTGAAATCATAAATGGGTTTGTAACTTCCATGAAACAGCTTGTGTCTGGCAGCTGGGAAGAGCCCGGGTTGGAAGGCTGAGAGCTGTCAGGCTGACCCTCAGAGAGAGACTTGTTCTTCTCCTATCCTAAGCAAGAAGTAGGATTGTTGGTTTTTTTTTTAATTTTCTATCAAGAGAAAATAACTATTATTTTTATAAATTAATTATTGTAGTTCTGTAACTTTGCCACTCAGTGCCTTACTCAGGCACCTCTAAAGTGAATTATGAGATCCTTTCTCATCGACGTGAGTGAGAGTGAGAGCAAGTCCTTACTGAGGTTAGGAGGCTTAAATAGGGGTTTTGTGGACCGTGAAATTACAGTGTGAAAGGATCATTTTTTACTATACTGCTGTTAAGTGTAGTATCTCAAGGATCCTCCTCATAAATCTGTATCTGATTTTATTGCCATAAAGATGCAGGATGGTTTTTCTTTGCAGTCATAGTCTTATATGTGATGAGATAATGGTGTAAATATTGTAGTTTATACTGAATGGAATAGAGGGCTTCCCAGCTGTTAACTTCATGTTTTCTACTTAGTAAATCATCTAATTCATATTTCTTCCCCAGGTCTTTGTAAAAATTAAAAATGGGATTTGCATCAAAGAGCTTTTATATTGGATACTGTATCTAGGCTGTGGATATTTAGGGAAATGTTTCTGGGTGACAGAACTTTTTGTGTTTAATGCTTAGCATTTTTTGAAGAAAATCATGCAACTTCCTTGCTTTACCTTTCAGGTTGGAAAATCCTTTGCCTTTTTGCCATGTGCAGATGTCCACCATGTTAAATGCTGATGTTCTTTCCAAGTTGTGCTGTGCATAGCACATTGGCAAAGGCAGCATCTGTGTGAAAGCAAAGGAGCTGATCTGCAAGCAGCGTGTGTGGGTCGTGGGGGCTGGAGAAGGGGCTATTTCCAGTTTATCCCTTCTAGAACGGAGCTAAATGGTCAGGAGTGAAATGAGTGGCGACTACACCTGGCCATTGCATCATGTTGCAGATTTATCTGCTGCTGAAGTGTCAGGGCTTTGACAGTTTGCAAGGAGTTAAAGCTCTCAGCAGGAAAGTGGGAGGAAGTTTAGCTGGCTTTTAAATTCAAGGCAAAGAGCAAACCATTGCTTCTTGCTGTTGAGTGTTGACAGGCACATAAAAGCTGATAATGTAAGTCCAGGGGTTTAAGAGACTTAGTAGAGTTGCTTTTTTGTCGTATGACTGTATTTTAATGCCTCATTAAAGAAGCAGAGCCCTTTGAAATTCTTTACTAGATGGCATTTAAAAAAAAAAAGAAAGAAGTTGAGATGCTTGGGTAAAAATGTCAGTGTTTAAAAATTAAGTCAGCCTAAGCACCGTCTGATTTTCAGATGGGTAAATGAAATGAATAAACCTGACGGTCTGGAGCCTTGAATGGTGCTGCAGGGGGTCTAGGCTGGACCAGCGCTGCCCTTTTCCAGGGTGGATTCTCGCAGTGCCACAGAGGGGAACAACCGCTGCCCACCTGGGTTGTGCTCGTAGGAAAAGGCACGAGAGGAGGTGGGATTTGCCCGAGTCTGGGCTGACAGGCAGCGTGGAGCCCGGCTTTGGAAATTTCAATTTGCGTTTTTTGGAAGCAGGATTTCCCACTGCACAGAGATCCCTGTGCTTGTTGAAATGTCCATTTGATGTTCATGTTAATGTGAATTAAAGAAGAAAATTCAACCTGAAGCTATTTCAAAACGGACGCTGCGCTGCTCCGAGAAAGCAGAGCGTGCAGGAGGAAGGCTGCCCTTCATGAACAACAACAGAAACACCACCCAGGGGAGCAGGGAGACCAGCCCTGGTTGGTGCTGCTTGGCGGAGCAGCTGCAGAACCGGGAGGGCATCTGGTTTTGTCTCCAAACAAAACTCCCTATTTACATGTAGACTGTAGTTATTGTGGGTCTCTACTTCTGTTATTAATTATATCACTGTGCATTTCTTAGAGGTACATGTTTATTAATGGTATATCTTACTAAGCCATTCTGTTTATCTGATACTTGCATTGCCTGAATACTTGTTTGTAAACCTGCTAAAAGCACATAGCTTTTAACAGAGGTTTAAAGAAATATGCAGCTGCTGTGGTCAGTTTTTTCCCTCTAATAATGTATGGATACTTTTTCAGCCTACTTAGAGTTATTACAGGAGTACCCCAGCTGATTCCCTCACTATGGAATCACAGGCCAGGCTTCATAAAACTAACTCTTGTTTTTTTTGTTGCAAACAATTACTTGATCCCTTGTTCCTATAGCTGCATGTCTGATATCAGATCATAATCTGATAGGATCCATATTTTTTCTTCTTGTACATCACCCAGCTCAGTGATACCAGCCTAGCGCACGCGGTGCTGTGCAAAGCAATGACAAATGAAATTTGAACTATCCAAATGAATTGCCAGGGCCGCAAGCTTTGACCACTTGATAAAATGCAGTATTTGGTAGTGCTCAGTGAGGTTTCTGTTGCTGGTACTTACTGCTGAGAAACCACGTGCAGCTTGAGGTTTGTTAGCTTCAACCTGTGCTGTGTAGCGTTTGTCAGTTTATAACTGACAGTTGCCCAGGTGTGATGATTTCAATCGCAGCAATGCACAAATGCAAGATCTGAATTTTAGTCTGTAATTTTTGTTTTGTTTTTACTGGATTTTGCATTAATAATGAATAGTTTTAATTAGAGGATGTGAGAAAGACTTCAGTATACTTACTTTTTCAGAACAGTTTTTGAAATCTGCTTGGTGTTATCTTCATAGAATTTCATTTATAGATATACTGTCGATTTGGCAAGTTTTTCTTGTTTGCTTTTTGTCTTGTAACTAAAATGTTACATAACCCTGCACGCTTTCCTGAAGGTATCTAAAGTAAAACAACACATGTTGTGGTTGCAAAGTAAATCCTTCATTAGGAACGATGAGAGAAGCTCCATCCTTTTACACAGTTGTGTTGCATTGTGTTTAGAAAATTCAACAGAGCTTTCCAAGCCTTCCAGAATTGATGAGTTTTCATTCTGTTAAAAGCACCCATCACGGTGGAGAAGCCTTTTCCTGGCACCTCGCTGGACGTGTCAGCAAGGTTGAGATTGGAAGGGATCTCTAGGGATCATCTAGTCCAACCCCCTGCTCCAGCAGGGACACCCAGAGCATGGGGCACAGGGTGACATCCAGGTGGGTTGGGAAGATCTCCAGGAAAGGAGACTCCACAGCCTCCCCCGGCAGCCTGTGCCAGGGCTCTGTCACTCTCAGAGTAGAGAAGCTCCTTCTGACCTGGAGATGGAACTTCCTGTGTTTCATCTTTCACC
>JAUBOD010000028.1:1081133-1094981 GCA_032353885.1 Nothura maculosa
TTTATGGGCTTTATTATTGATAAGGCTGTTTGTCATGTTTAAAATAGCATTTCTTCCTCTGAAATGCCATGTAGTACCAACGAGTGCGCTGAGCCCCTACCCGCCTAATGCTCATTTAAGCTGACCGAAATAAACCAAAGTGAAGCTGGTGTTTAGGTGTGCTCAAACCACCCTCCTCCTCCTCCCCAGCAAGCCAGGGACTATTGAAATCCACCTGATGTTGACGACATGTTCGTGCCCCTGCCTGTGACTGCTGCTGTAAAGTAACTCTGGAAATGGAACTTGAAATGCGGGTAGTTTTGTAGTTTGTTTGTTTGAATGTGGAGAACTGGAAAATTACAAAAGCCCGAAGTACGGCCACACAAAACTTTCATTGTTAGCAGCTTGAAGAGGTTAGGCTGAAAATTGGCTTAGCTTTTGTCATCCTTTTTTTGTAAGTTGTCTTTTAGTTCTAGTCTTTTCTTGCTTGACTTTGAAACTTAAATATTCTAATCCAATGTTGTTAGTACATAGCTTTGCAAATAAAGGAGATATTTAGATATTACATTAATGACAATGTTTGAAAATTTTTATTTATTATGAATTTGTTTTTTTAAAAGTTTGCTTTAGAATATATTACTGATTCCTGTGAAAAATATGGTTTTCCTGTTACTTTAACTTTTTGCCTATATAAATATATGCTTCTCTACTTCATTTTTAAATGAACTTATTTTTTCTTCCCAGAGGATGCTAAGCAAGTTTTTGGCCAGACTACAATCCATCAGCACATTCCATTCAACTGGAATTCGGAGTTCGTACAGCTGCATTTTGGAAAGGATCGAAAAAGGCACCTAACGTATGCGGAGTTCACCCAGTTTTTGCTGGTGGGTCAAATACAATGCATTTTGTCAAGAGTAAAAAGAAGAGTTTGAGAACCAAAGTACTTGCAAACTTGCCAAATAGTTCACTGATAGGGAAAAATGCAAGATAAACTATGTATAGGCTTTTGCATTTGGTGCTAAACATTACTGGTGCCTTGATAAGGAGAAACCCTGACAGTGAAATTTGAAAATCTCCTGTGTATTTAAATTGCATGAGTCAAAGAGTGCTAAATAACAGTACTGATCATTTGGACACAATTGTCAGACTGCTATTAAGAGGTACTTCTATCTGAAACAAATTTGGTTTTTACTCACATATACAGTAAAGGTGCTGTTTTGCTGCAAGCTCTTTCCAAATACAACTTTACTTTTGACCTTTCTTGTATAAAGAGTGTTTCAAATAGAGATGCTAATTAATTATCGTTTTAGCATGCAGACAATAAAATAAGGTCCCTCCTTATTTTATCCTTACCGTTCTTTGAGGAACTCCATCACAGAAAGCAAAACAATTGATTAATTAAAAAATAAAAATATGATCTTTACTAGGGAAAATGGTCCTTGCAGTGACAGAACATGAATTTCTTATCAGTATGCCTTCTGAATACTTAATGCTTGTAGTAGTATTTACTCTAGAGAGTTTTAAAATGGGAACCTTCTTCAAGGCTGCAAGATTCCTTTTTTTCTTCTTTTCTGTTTACACAAGTATGTTAGTTCACAGTAGGAGGTAGTATCATTTTGATGAGGAATAATTAAGATAATGCTATTGAGACAAATGTTTCAAATTGACTTTGTAGAACAGAGCCTAATTAACTTTGTGTAGAGAGGACGTCAGATACCACATGATTAAATCATTTTCCCTTAGGTTTTGTACTGATGAGTGGAAGTCTTAAATAGCAGAGAAAGAGATAGAGAACAATTTTGTAATGGAAGAGTGAACTGGAACTTCCTTTGGAAAAATAATGCAAATCTGTTACTTGATCAAAAAAAAATGCCTATGACCACTTGTTTTGGTGTTCCAGTACCTCCTTCCCTACAGAATAAGCCCTGGCTGCATATCCTGATTTTGGTGGGTTAAAATCACAGCTCTACAGACTACCAGTCCTGTTTGCCTCATGTCTCTGTTTGTTTAGAGGTCTGAGGAAAACCTGAAGAAAAATATATAATGAAAAGAAGACTTTTTTTCACCCTCTTCCCCTTAGAAAAAAGGTTCAGAGCCACAGACCTAAAATAGCTCGAAGCCTCATGGCTGGGTATTTGGAAGAATTGGCTGCTTTCTCTGTTTCTTTGAGTACTTTCATGATCTTTTTCATACTTTTCCTTTGACTTAGCAAGATCAGGAGCTGAAGCCTTAGTTGTATAACTTTAGAGATGAGTCTTAATTATTGGGCATTTTATTCCTTTTATCTCTGATCTTCTTTTCCTGACTGAGAGTTTCACCTTGAATCTCATTTTCTGAGAATAATTGAATTCACTTCTGCCTTCCCCCCGCGCCACCCTATCATTCCTAGCTGTAATGCAAAAGTGTCTCTTTGCTATATAGAGTATAGGATTGTACTGGGACATGGCACATGGCAGTGGTGCCTCATGAGCCAGACCTCCCCTTTGGCAGCTAGGACAGAAAGAAGGTGGAAAATCATAAAGATGGGAAATAAAAGTGACACTTTTTCGGTGTTGTCTGGAGAGATGAGATGCATCCAGGATGTTCTGAGATGTGCATTGGCACAGGCAGTAGAGACTTTAATGTAGTTTGATTGTCCCAGGCCTCTGCTGAAATAAATGCCCAGCAGGGCCGTTACAGTCTGCAGGATGTTCTGTCAGTGGTGGAAAGCGACTCCATCCATTTATTCTCTTTCTAGAAGTGTAAATCTTTGGAGTATGTGAATTTCCTTATCAGCTTTTGCCTTGCAGCATTATATTTGAAGTACTGAAGTTCTGACTCTCAGCACAGATTGAAGGGGTTTATTATTCACAGGCACAGAAGTCTTGAGTTCTGTAGCCTTTGGTACTCATCCTTCCTTCTGACATCCTCCCTATGCATGAGTTGGTCTCCTTGTTCCAATGCCTGGACCTTGGACAGCAGGAGACCACAGTGGATACCAAACTCCCCTTCTGCATTCCTGATGTGTGAGTGCTCTTTATGTTGCCTATAAGGTGGGGCAAATGGTTCTGTAAGGGTACTGGTACTGCCCTATAAACACAGTGCCTCTTGTGACTCCTAATGAAATAATCCAGCTAGATTAAAATTCAGTCATGTTGGCTTCTATTATTATGCCACATGCAGTTGTTACATATTCATAATCTGTCACTACATTTGGGCTAATCATCACTTTTGACAAAGCTGGAGCTACCTGGAAAATAAAATGAATATATTTTATCCATACATAAAACCCCTCTCTTCTTGCTTGAAGTAGGAAGAGTTTATGGGGAGATTGGGAATATTTCTCTCACTTTTTTGGTCTATTGTAGAATGGAGAGATGTCCCAAAGCACAGACTATAGACTGCTCAGCTCAGCCCCAGATAGCAGCCTCTGTGTGTGAGCACAGGGCTGGAGGTGTCTGGTTTTACCTTGCTGCTCATTTTGCTGCCTTACAGTCAGCCCTGATCTCCCCACCACGTTCCAGTCTTGTCTCTCCATTTGGCTGTGGTCATGCTCCATTATCACTTAAACGGTGGGTCTGCTTCATGAACAGCAGCATTGGCCCCTTGCTCAGCATGTAAAATCTGTTCAGCAGAATCATACAGCTGCCTGTATGTGGGCTTTGTAAATCAGGTTGCACGTTATCTGGGAATTTATTCCTGCCCAGCATATTCAAGGATAATTGGTGTCTCGGGATCTGCTCCAGTGGAAAGGATTGTGCTGCATCTAATGACTTGTAGGTCCATTGGAATGAAACCTAAACATAAATTTCTGTCTAAGTGGAGAGTAATGATGTTTTTAATGAGCTGTAAGTGAAAGCTGAGGTAAAATCTTTTCCTGAAAATTCTGGTGCCAGCATGCTGCCATCGGGTGCAAATTAATTTTCCATGAAGACTTACTCTAGCTGGGGAGATTCTAGACTTGCAGCATAAGGGGAGAAGCATCTTTTTTTTATATATGAGATAACAGAAAGTCTACTCAGAGAAGATTCTTTAGGACGTGTGGTTTGTATTGCAAAGCAAGCAGGCTTGTATTTTAACCATAATCTGTCTGGCTAAACAGTCTTGGACTAAAACAGTGAAACAGTAAAAATTACTGCAAATCAGATAGCATCTCTGAACCCTCATGAAAAGCCAAGTTTTGCTTTATTATTTCAGCTTTTTTTTTTAAGATGCTGTTTTTTATATTAGCTGCATATGCAGAATGGGCAGTATTACAAACATCTCGTGATGTTCCCTGATCATTGCTGGTAGCTACTGAGCCTCATTTTGAACCAGACGTGGAGCCTCATTGAGTAGATGGAGAGCCTTGCTTTTAACGTACACACTTAGGAGTTTATTGCACTGCTATGCAGTGTACAGTGACTACAGCAGTGGATCTGTGTCTTGTTTTCTCTGTGACAGATTTTTATAGGAGAAATTGCTTTTGAGATTGTGCTGCCACAAGGCCTGAATGCCGAGCAAAGCCGTGTCGTTGCTTTGCTCGTATTTTGGGGCTGTCAAGCAAGCAAGTCCCTGCACTTTCTGTTGAGTGATGCTGGGGACAGTGCTCAGCAGAGCTCAAAGTAACCCCTGCTTAAAAAGACTCTGCCTCTTTGTGGAGATAGGATGAGTCTTCAGCAGCTATTAGCAGGATGTGTCAGCTGCTTCGTGTCCATCTCTCTGGAATGTGAGCCCTGCCTCGGTGCTGCGCCTGAGACACTGCTGCAAACTGAGAGCCTTCCAGCCCCTCTACGTCCCACCAGCTCCTAGCAGCTCACCCTGCTCCTGTACATCCCACCAGCACCTATACATCTCACTCTGCTCCTATATGCCCTACATCTCACCCTGCTCCTCTATGTCCCACCAGCTCCTCTACATCTCACTCTGCTCCTATATGTCCCAGCAGCATCTCACCCAGCTCGTATACATCTCACATAGCTCCTGTATGTCCCACCAGCATCTCACCCAACTCCTATTCGTCCCACTGGCTCCTGTACATCACCAAGCTCCTGTACATCCCATCAGCTCCTATACGTCCCACTCCACTCCTATATATCTCACCAGCTCCTACCTGCCACCCAGGAGGTCGCAGGCTGTTGGTTGCACTGCAGGGGCTCCCTGGGGTTCCCTCCTGCACTCGAGTGCTCTGTTCTGCCACCACAGGCTCTCCAGGAATTGCAGTGATTAAAAGCAAGTGGAATGAGAGAAGGAACTTCCATCATCAACATTCGGTTTCCCGTGTAGTCCTTCTGCTAAACTCAGTTTCTTTTTCCTTGGTGATGCTGCCGCTTAATGACGAACGTTTCTGTTCATTTGCTCCTGTGTTTCCACCTGCCAGGTGGTGAGCAAGAGGGATACAGGGATTATTACAGAATTATTGCATCCAACTGCTCTTCAGAGCTGCCTGCCTCCTGCGTAGCTGCCTGCCTCAAGCTGACAAGGCTTTTTTTGTGCTCATGTGCTCCTCCCGCTGTAAACTTCCCCAAATTGCTTGCTTCCAAATTCTGTTGAAATTAGAGTCACGTTTGGAATGAAGCAAGAGCTTACATGGCTACATCCAGCCAGAGTGAACATTACTGCTCAATTGTAACACCTCCACATAGGGGGCTGCAATGTAAAGGAAATGTGACAGAACTGAAATTGTAACACTTCAAATTATAACCCCCAAGCCTTGCTCATTAAAAGCTGAAAATTCTGAATAATGCTGTGAGTAAAACATAGTGCTGAGGTTTTTTCCCGCCTCTTCCTTCTTCCTGATATTTAAAATGGTTTTCATCTTACCTGTAAGATCAGGATATAGTGTTTTAATTGGAACTTAGGGCTAAAAGTACAGAGGCCAAGAAGCTGAAGCGAGAAGAAGAGGCTTGAATGGTAACGTGGGTCAGTGGCCTGGTATGAGCCGAGTGGGCGGAAGGATGGAGGCTGCTGCAGGTCTTTTGTGGATCTGGTTCTTTCACCCTTCACTCTCTACTCTGTTGAATGCTGCTCTGAAGTAAAATCAGCTTCTAGGAGATCGTAATTGCTGTGAATATATCATGCTTGTGAGTCCTGATTAGTGCAGGTTGTTTAATATTACTTTTACAATATTTATTCACAAGTACAGTCGAAATAACAGCATAATGCCGTGATCCAGTGCCAGTCTTGCTTAGTATTACTGAGGTATCTTTGCTCCGGTTCCATTTATTATTTATTATAAATGTGTATTCAAAAATAGGCATTGCATTTCTAGTGAAAAACAAGCTTTTGATCCTTGAAATGGGAAGGGAGGGCAGAGCAAGGAGCTGGGTTTTCTGGTCAGTAGAGAGACGCAGGTCCCTTCCTCCCTCATGTACTTAAATGTGTTAATCAGATCCCCCTCAGCCTTCTCTTCACAGTGATGTGAGAAAAGTTGTAAACTGGACAAAAAGCTGAGGTTTATTTAGTAGGAAATCATGTAGTTTTTGGAATGATTAAATATCTTTCTCCTCTCTCTTCTCTCAGGGCTGCATTTGAATCACAAACTGAAACTTATCAAGTAGTTCTGTCAGATAGTGCAGGTGACTGGATTTCTGCCAGTTACTCCTCCTGAAACACTGAGAGCTGATCTTTGGTCAATTGTAATACAAGGAGTGCTACGTTAGGCAGCTGATGTATTTTAAAATAGCTTTATATGCTAAATGAGGCTGCTTTTTAGAGGAACACATCCGAGATTAGTGGTTCTTTACAAAAGCAGGTGCTTTTGTGGCTTCTGGCCACGCACAGTGAAGCAGCGACTGCGGTGGGAGCGCCCCGGCCCAGGGCTCCTCATGGGCACCCTGGGTGTCCCATTAAAGGAGTCGAGGGACCTAATGTCCCAAGGACAGAGCTGTTCTCACAGGCTTGGAGCTGAGGGATCGAGCCCTGCCCACTGTGGAGAGCAAACGCTGGAAGGGGGCACTTGCAATATCTCGTTTAAACTGGTTAGGCAAACATGAGATACGCCTTAGGATTGCCTTATGTCAAATCTCATAAGCTCAATGTTAAGGTGATGCTTTTATGGCTAACTTATTGTTCTTTTTCTCTGTGTGTTTTCAGGAGATCCAGTTAGAACATGCGAAACAAGCTTTTGTGCAGCGAGACAACGCTCAGGCTGGAAGAGTCACAGCCATGGACTTCAGGGACATTATGGTCACCATCCGGCCACACATGCTGACTCCCTTTGTAGAAGAGTGTCTAGTAGCTGTGAGTAGCTTTTGTGGCACCAGTGGGAGAGCTGTGGGATACACACATGGAATTCCCTGTTTATGTACTTCAACCACCGTCCCTGGTGCATGAAATCCAGGTTATAGACACAGTTTTCTAATCTAGCAGTGATTTTCTGTATATGTGAAACAACTCTCCTTACAGATATATATCCTCAAAGTTCTTGGTCTCCTGAGTCAAAAAGACAGAGCAAGTAGCTCAGGAATGGCCCCAGCCTTGAAGTCTGTCTGTTTCTAGTCATTCCTTTCTAACAGACTGTGCCTTTTGTCACAAAGCCATTGTGCCCTGCTTGAGAACTCATTCTCATAGCACTTGCTAGGCGCTCCTGAAGGTTATTTCAAGCTCTTGGGACAGTGTATGAATCGGAAATACTCTGATCATGGCCAAGAGATTAATATAGTGAACATTTACAGTTCCACAGAAATAAGCTTAGGTTTTCATTGTATACGAGATATAGTTTTCCCAGCCTTGGTTTCTTTCTAACAGCGTGCGTTTTCACAGTGTTGGGCTTGGTCTGGTTTTCAGTGGAGCATTCCGTTTTTTTTTCCTCACTGGTTTTGGGAGATGAGGAGATTCTTGGGAACCTTCAGATAACAAACATTCCCCAAGATGCCCTTTCTCTAGTAATGATTCTGCAGATGTTGCTAACCTTGTTTTGGTGCCTTTTCCCTTTTTTCCTCTATTAGCTGTTAAACTGTTACAGTCTCTTGTTCTGTGTTGATCTGTGGGCATCCTCCCATAGTGGAGACTCTCAAGTCACTCCCAAGTGACTTTTTTTCTTTCTGGGTTTCCTGCATCCAATGCTTAGAATTTATTCAAATACATTAGTCATTAAATGTTTTGAACTAATTCATTTAGGGTATTCTCCTTAATAAATTTACTCTGTATTTTTTCAAACTAGAAGTGCATTTTATTACTTAGTGGCCACTTTTCTGGTCTCTAGACCCCTTTGTGCTATTTCTGTTGTCCACTTGTTTGAATCTACTTTTTTTAATTATCAGGTGAAACTTTCTGCCTCATACCACAAAGCAGCTCTCTATAGTTTTGAGCTCCTAAAATTTGTGAGATTTGTCTTTCATGAACTGTGTTTCTCACAGAGCACTAATTTTGGCCCCTGCATAATAAGCCAAATGAAATATTACAATTCCACAGTGTGACTGATGAAGAAAGATTCCTGCATTTGGTCTTGACCACAATTTCTTAACTTGGGAATTCTACTGTTGCAGCCCTTTCCAAGTAATCCAAAACCTGGCTGTACTCAGGCTTAAAGAAGTCCTTTTTTTCACCTGGATCTGGAAGGAGGTTCCGGGGAGGTGGGTGAGTGAGGAGAGCAGCAGTCCCTGGGCCGAGACCTGGCAGGGGCTTGCAGGGAGGAGCACAGCGGAGCCTTCATGGACTGATGATGACTCCTGGTGCCTTCTTCCTCAGTTCTCCCCCAGCTTGTTGTCTCCTACCCCAGGCCCTGGGCTTGAAGCCCAGGTAAGATTTTTGGTGTTTTCCCAAGGCCAGCTGCATTCCGGCTTCCTTAGACATCGTTTCCAGGAGTTTGCCAGATCGCCAGTCTTGCTCTTCAGCTTAGGAAGTTGAACCAGCAGCTCTGCTTCGTGCAAGCCCAGCATGACTTCCAATAAAGGTTTAGGCTCAGTTCTCATTTGAGAGCCAGTTCCTGTTCCAGCCCTGTCATGGTCCTTTGGTTTGACCGCCTGCTGGAAGCCCCAGAGCTCAGGGCTGCCTCTGACAACTCAAAATGCCCCTGAGTTTCAAGGTTTCACTGAGATTTTTCAGAGTATGTTTTGATTTTGTTGATTTTTTTTCTGTGTAGTAATATACTTTACATGCAGAAGTAGATTTCCTCATTACTAGAAATAAGCCAACTTATAAAACATTTCCAATTGAAACAGTACTGAAACTTGAACTTTGTAAATTACTACTGGTTATGTTGCTGTAATCCTGCATATGTATTTGTTTAGGTTTGTAGGGTGGGGAAAGTTTTACATTCTGGTCGTTATTAGTTTCAGTAACATAATCTTCCATAGGGTCTTTATTTTGCATTTTCTTTCTTTTTTTTTTCTTTATTTCTTTTTTTTTTTTTTTTTTTTTTTTTTACAAAAAAGCAACCCTTTGCTATTATCACTCTTATGAAGTAACATCGTTTCCAAACCTGTATTTTGAGATTTTCTTAATCTTGTAATGGTCTCCTTTCTCTTTTCTTCTTTTACTGTCTCTACTCTAGGCCGCTGGAGGTACCACTTCCCATCAGGTCAGCTTTTCCTATTTTAATGGATTTAATTCTCTCCTTAACAACATGGAGCTCATTAGGAAGATCTACAGTACTCTGGCTGGAAACCGAAAAGACGTGGAAGTCACTAAGGGTCAGTAGAAATGTTTGCAGCCTGCAGGTTCTCTGGGGCCTTTTGCTGGGGTGGGGAGAGGGGAAGGCCTCATCTGTCTGCCTTTAAATCAGTGAAGGGGGAGTCTTGGGGGTGCTGCACCCCCCAGCTTTGGGTGCTCTGGGAGGAGTCCCCGCTCCAGGTTTTTCCTTTCGTTTATTCCAAAGGAAGGCCCTGGTAAACTGACAGCGGGGGCTGGGGGAGGAAAGTATGTTCAGATATTTAAAGGTTTAAAAAAACTTCCTAGGACTCCTGCCAAATTGGCAGCCTATTAAAGTGACCTTCAAGGGTAGTTGAAGAATTCCATAAACTTGTATTGGCGGCACAGTAAGCTGATCTACAAGCTTGGAACAAGATGTTATCTGCTCTATCTAACCGCTTTTATAGAGAATTCCCTGTGCAACGCCAGGCTTTCATTAATGTGGCCTACTGGGAGTATGCATGAGAAGTCCCACGTCTCTGGCTCCTGCTTTTCTTTTCTTTCCTTTTCCTTTTTTTTTTTTTACATTGTTTGCCTTTTATTTTAACTTTTTTCCTTCTGACCCACAACTGATTGATACCGTATGTCAAATATCCTAAGTCCTGCTGATAGCACTAAGCCTTCAGACCAGGGAATTGTTGTATTTGTGTGATGGATATACTGTTTAAAACATCCATTTATATAGTGGCAGGAACCTTATTGTGGTGGGTCACTTGTACTTCCCTTCCCATTCCCACCCTGCCAGCATCTTGTTTTTAAAACTAAAATATAAATAAGTGTGGGGTGCTCTGGATTACTTGTTTGGTTTGATTAGTTTCTCTCTCTTCTGTGTTTTTATTCTGTTGCAGAGGAGTTTGTTCTGGCAGCTCAGAAATTTGGTCAGGTTACACCCATGGAGGTTGACATCTTGTTTCAATTAGCAGATTTATATGAGCCACGGGGGTAAGTAGAGAATTATCTGTCTTCCCTCTTTCCTTTCCTCCTGCCTCCTTCTCTGGAGGAGCGGGTGGTGGAGGTGGGGAGCAGGAGTGTGTGGCGCATTGGTGGAGCGAGCAGGTAAATTCCTGTGATGTGAAAGCTCATCTCTGTGAGCAAACGCTAAGCTAAGCTTACTTGAACTTTCTCAGGCGCATGACATTAGCTGACATCGAGAGAATTGCTCCGCTGGAGGAGGGGACGTTGCCCTACAACCTGGCCGAGGCTCAGCGGCAGGTACGTGCGCTGGGTTCCCAACCTGTGCAGAGCCACCTGCAGAGCTAACAGGCCTCCCTTCAAACAGCAGCACCTCCCTGCTCATCTTCCTTCTAAGCTGCAGCGAGTTCTCAGCTGCCTCAGGTCCCCATCCTGTGCCCCTCTCTCTTGAGTTTCGTTTTGAAAGGTTAAATGCAATTTATCTTGGAAGGGTAAAACAAAATATATGTGCGTGCCATGCAGCCGTTGAGTAAATATTAGGTGTAGACCTCATTAAGATGTTTATGTTTTGTGATTCTGTCACTCACTGTTCTTTTTAATGAGGAAAGAAGGCTTCCTGCTTTGAGTACGGATGGTAAATCCAGCTTCGAGCCTATTAAACGGCAGAGCTCGTTCTGGAAAGACATGCAGGGCTTCAAAGTGTTCCCTGCTTTGCCTTATGTTCTGGTGAATATCAAAACGGGGCAGATTAAGTCTAGTCTGCCATCACAGCCTCAGTAAAAGCATTAAGGATGTCTATATGTGGAAGAAAGGAAAGATGTTGACTTCCTATGGTTTAAAAGAAAATGAACTTTTGTTGTCTTTGAGACAAAAAAGAGTCTTTAAGTGCTAAACCCATTGACTTTTTTTAAATAGTATTACTTTAAGATACTTTTAAAGATAGCATAACTTTCTATATAGATAGACTTAGAACTAATCCTCTCTCCGCCTCTCTCTGTCCCCCGTCTGCCTCTCTCTATTTTAAGGCAGCCTCAACTCCGGGGCTTGGGAGACTCGCTCCTTTTTTTCCACTCCGGGAGACGCCAGTTTGACCACAAGGGGTTGACGGCGGCTCCATTTTAGGCCGGGCGGGCTGCGAGCCAGGCCCCTGTGTGAGCGCGCGCCCCGCCCTGCTGCTGCTGCTCCTGCTGCCGCTGCCGCCCCTCAGGGCGCTGCCTTCCCTCATGGCCCTCCCGCGCCAGCGCCCTCCCCGCCGCCCCGAGGCACCAGCAGGGCTCGGGGTTTCTGTTTGTTTAACTCTGCTGGGGAGGGTTTAAATAAGCTGGCTCCTCAAAGCTGCCCATCTATTCCTAGAAGACTCCTAAAGGAGTTAAAAGCATTAGGATGCTTTGGCCTGAGGATCAAGCAATTTAAGTTACAATAGGTGGCAGTAAAATGTAGCCAAAAATACAGTGAGGAAAGTAGCAGCTTCTTGAATTTTCTGCTTTGGGGCCACTCTCCTTGCCAGTATTATTTTTATGTGTTTTTAAGAGACTAGAAAATGTGAACCTGATTAAATCTTACCATATATTCTGCTTATCTGGGCTGCATTTTCATTCCTCCATGAACTTCTTTTGCAGTAGCATCTGTGTGGTAATTAGATTGAGAAGATTTTCAGCTGCACTGATACCTTCGGTTTATTTTATTGCCAGCTCCGGCTACGTTGTGTTATGTTGTACTGGCCAAAACCTGAACGCATTTTCAGAAAAAAAAATGTGTCCTTTTCCTGTTGTATTCGTAAGCATTCTACAAAGTGTATTCCTAAGTGCAGAAGTGTGAAGACTGCCTCCTGTACCCCCTCACACCCCTTTTAGGAAATTCCATCATCCTAATTCTTTTCTGACATCAGGTAACAGTTTGGATTCTGGAGCACTTCTGGAGTTTTATTTTTCACTGGACTGAATCTAACACTCTTAGACTGTGAGCAAAGAATGAAACTTAGGGCCTTGATGAAACCTCCGTGCCCTGCAGCTGGTACACGTGCACAGAGCCTGAGCAGTACTGGGCTTACCTGCTTTTTGTCCCTAGAAGAAAGAAGCTCCAAATTGCAGCTGCAGTTGTTTAGAAAAAGACCTACACCACCTGGGGAGGTGTAAGATGTGAGCCCTTGTCCTCTCGTATTTGGGACACTTTGGTTTTTGGATATGTGTAATTGTGCTGTAGCATCAGTTTTTCTTGTCTTTTCTATTCCAATTCTAAGAGGTTAATTCTATGGAATTCAGAAATTGATGAAAAAAACAAAACAGTTAAAATTCCCAGTGTATTCTGGGGTTTTCTACAGGTATCTAACAATACTTTCTTCTTACTTATATCCAGACAATGTTGAACATGATGTTCTGATTGTTTTTCTTGTTCCCCTTCTGTTTGCGATCCTGCCTTGACAGAAAGCCCCAGGCGACGTGTCTCGACCCATCCTCATCCAGGTGGCAGAATCCGCATACAGGTTTGCCCTTGGTTCAGTTGCTGGAGGTTAGTCATAGCCAAGCAAAAGAGGATTCAACTTCACTCCTTGTTTTTTTCTTTTTCTCTTCTTTTATTCCCCACTTCTCCCTCTCCTGCCCTTCATTTAAGTGGAAGCTTTCTCAAGCTTTGCCTTGGAGCCCCATCTAAGGGATGGGATGACTGTAAGATGGAATGGGAAGAGGTCACCCACTCTGCAGTGGTTTTGGCATTTACAAGCAATTGGAGTTTGCAGGTGGTATTTCTATCTGATTTGTCACCAAACCTGTTTCAGAAGGGAAAAGATTAATGAGGTAGGGCCAGCAAGTAATGCTTTGGATTAAAATTTATGGGAGCTCTTTTAATGAATCCAGAATATGTTTGGAGAAAAAAGATGCGAAAGATCATTGAGTATAAATATAGAAGATGGCAGTTGCAATTAAAGAACACTGAATACAAAATTACATTTTCCTATGTCCTTTTTTTATGTTCTTTATTATATTTGCAATTTGTATTTGCAGCTGTTGGAGCCACTGCAGTCTACCCAATTGATCTGGTAAAAACTCGAATGCAAAACCAGAGATCTACAGGCTCTTTTGTGGGAGAACTTATGTACAAAAATAGCTTTGATTGCTTCAAGAAAGTGCTACGTTTTGAAGGTTTCTTTGGACTTTATAGAGGTAAGTTTAAAATAATGTTATACACTAATGATAAGATACTAAGAAGAGTTCAGTGCCAGTTTGGATTCCTAAGCCTATTTTGTTACAAGTTTTAATTTTGCCTGGTTTTGCATCTTTATTTGAGCTCTCTCATTTGGGATTTGCATTCATACTCTATTGCCCATCAGGGGTTTGCAGGCTTACTGATAATGCAAACTTTGCCATAATG
>JAUBOD010000028.1:1101754-1117068 GCA_032353885.1 Nothura maculosa
TGATTTATCAGTTTTCTTTTCTCTTTTAAGGTCAATGATTTTGTGAGAGATAAGTTCAGAACTAAAGATGGCTCTGTCCCGTTGGCTGCAGAAATTCTTGCTGGTGGCTGCGTAAGTATCTTGAATTTCCTTCAGACGAGCTCTGTGAAACTGCAGTGTCTAAGATTAACTGTGGAGACTAAGGCTTCTGTTTGACCACAGATGCAGTGAAAGAGCAGACTCTGCTAGAGCATCTCAGTTCTTTCCTAGATTTGCCAGCCGTTCTTGAGGAAAGGGTAAACGTTGCTGTGCATCATGCCTTCCAACTGCTTTATATAATTCTCACAGCTTAGAGTTTGTTTCCTTAATAAAGAATGACTTTTCCTCATGTTGCCTGTAGCTTACGGCCTGAACAGGATTCCTGCTAACCCTTCCAGAAGTTAATAATCAGTTACTACGTTGTGGCACCCACTCGGCCACGTCACTCCTTTCCTGATGTGTTGTTGCGCCCACTAATTTTCCCTTTTTGCGGTGATACGAGCTTTCTGAAATGGCAAGAACTACTCATGCTTCCCGAGTGCACAGCACACGTAGGCTGTGTGATGTTAACTGAGTACATAATGCAGCCCTGGATGTAGGCTGTATTTAAAACCCACTAAGTTGTTCAGATTGTTTTCTTTGCACGAGGTAGTATCTTAATGAACAGCTGCTGTATTACCGGGTGAATGACAATATTTCACTTTTTGGTCTGGTTCTGTGTGTTCATATTACAGCCTGCTTTATCCGCGGTATTGATTTTGTTCAAGCAAATGTAAATACTTTAGGTAAAATGAATAGTTGCCCAAAGCCTAGTGCCCTTTATAGATAAAGAACATTGTTTATTTAAAGTGGCTTTGATCGCTGGGGCCGAGCAATGTTGGTATATTTTCAATCCATCTTTGTTTCTGCTGTCATAAGACAGATGAGGTCACATTTTCAAGCAGCTTCTACCTGTGTTGAAGACTCCATGGAACAACAACTTAAAGCCCAATAATTGTATCTCGGGCTCAGTAGGTGCCTCGCCGCCGTTCCCTAGTTCTCAGGAGATGGGGCAGGATTTGGCTGCTCTCTGACTGCTCCTTCTGTTTGATCACTGACCTGTTGTAGACTGCCAGGTAGGATCCCCTTGTTCTGTAACTTTAGGAGCATTCAGTGGAGGGGAAAAGAAAAAAAAAGAAAAAGAAAAAAGAAGGGGGGAGGTGGGAGAGAAGAATGTGGGTCTCTAAAGTCCCATCCTAAGTAAGTCCATGCTGTAAATGAAGGAGAAATGCAATAAAGTACTCGCAGACAAGAAAGTATTTGCCCCTCGCGCTAATAAAACATCTTATGAACGTAGCAGCCACGGAGAATTTGGCAAATTTTTCATTTAAAATGTCATTTGATCTCACTTTGTGATCTTACTGACTGCCGGCGAGTTGGTAATGCAGTGCCGGGGAGCTGCCGTTCAGGAGAAGGCAGCTTTTGGCCAGTAGCCGTCGTAAACTGGGGTCTGCCTTAAACCAGAGGTGGCTCAAGGCACATTTTAAACGTGCTGTAAATGCTGGTGTGTCCCATTTGGTGCTCGAAACAGGATCCACAGTGAGGTGCTGCAGCAGCAGACGTGCGGGGGCAGAGTGCCCTGGGTTTCCTTTTAAGTGGAGGGCTCCTCTTAAGGCCTAGGCTCGTGCCAGGGAGATAGGTTGCAACTTGTCTTTTCTGCAGGTGGTCTTTGTTTTTTGTAATTTTAAACCCAATTCAGACTAGCAACAGAGACTGTCATTACAAGCACAGCCTCGTTTTGGGGGGGAGAAAGGAGATTAATTTTTCTGTGTTGGTGTAAATAAGCGCTAAAAATATGAGACTCCAAAGTAATTTTTTTTCCCCTGAAGTTTTCAGCTTTGCACTGGCCTAACTTTTTGTTTCTGTTTGAGCCGAAGTGAAACTTCTGATTCCTGTGGAAGCTCTAATGAGACTGTAGAACCGTTTTGAAAATGTTCAGGCTTGGATTTTACCTCATTTGAAAACGTAGTAATCACGTATGTGGGAGGCAAAGAGCATGATGTGTTAGAGTCTAAAAAAAGGGCAGCCAAGTAAGATGAATTTTATTAAAGAAACCTGCCCTACCAGAGTTCCACTCTGCACATCTAGATCTTGGCTGCGATTTCCCTTTGTAAAATCTCCCTTTTTTCTGTGCTGCTTTGGAGTGGGATATGCGTGTGCTGGGGCATGTGCAGGATTTTCCTGGCTTTTATAGCAGCCCTATGGGTGCCTGAGAGGGAGGACAGGGCATGGGCCTGGCTGTATTTGCTTGTTTAGGGACACAAAGGCCTTGGAAGGGGTCAGTATCACCTGAATAGCTGCACTCTGCCAGGCTTGACTTCTAAGTCCCTGAGGAGCTCTCCCTACCTCCTAATTACTGGGAATTAGTGCCCATGGCTGGCTTGGGCACTTGCAGCTGAGGCGGGTTGTTCCATTGAACAAGTCCCTTCTGTTTTGTAAACTGTTTTCTCTCCTGTGAAAAAGGGAAGAAAAAGCAGAAAGATCTTTTACTTGGTGACCTCGCGGCAGTGCGCTCAGCTCCAGCCTCCTCATCGCTTTTCATTAGGTGCAGATGAAAGTGAGGGGTTGTCTGAGGTGGTTGGTTTTTGTTTTTTTTTTTGAGACTCCCCCCACACATTTAAAAATACAACCTTTCTGTTTTTATGCAGCATCTTAAGGGAAACTGGTATTTAATTTGCCGTGCTGACTCAAAATTTCCCTTCTCCTTTGTTTGCCAGAGCCGTTTCTAGTGATTATGGAAATTGTTAGCAAAATCATGAAACTTCATGTATCTTATAAGATTGCAGAGTGCCCAGCAGCCACGGAGAGATACGGTCTCTGCCTTGGACTTAGACCTCTTGTACCTTAAGCATCAATATCTTAAGGTTCGATATAATCATTATGATCATGAGCCTGGTAAAAGTCTTTGCTTCCAAGACCTCGGAATCACCACCGTGGTGATACGGGAGAGCCGTGATTCGGTTGGCATCTGTACCACAGAGCTGACCCACAATCTCCTCAAATTAAAGGGTGCAAAAATATGTAAGGATTGATTTGAACTAATGCCGTAACTTACCTTAAGGAATTCTTGGATAAAGAAATGAGTTTGGGGCAGCTGTAAGTACAATTATTTTTTGGGGGGGGGAAACATTTTTTTTCTGGTCTTTAAATGTATTTAATATTTTTTTTTAAAAAAAAACAATAAACTGAGATTGACTGCATAATTCTCTTAAAGTTTGTCCATCTAAATTTTTTTTTGATTAAAAAATTGATATGTTTTTGATACAATATTACCCGCTTCTTTTGAGGTTTATTAGCCAATTAATATTGCCTCTTTGTAAAAGCAGCATAAACACAATTTTGGGGCGTTGAGATGCTGCTTTTATGACTGTGCTCGTAGGCTGCACAGTTGCACGTTCATTTGAAGAATTTACATTGTGCTTGCAAGTAACTGCAGATTCCAAGTAAAGAATGATCAAAAAAATGCAAACAAAATGTTAAGAAAAATGGAAGAAATATCGTAGTACTACTGAAAAGCAATGGCTATAAAATATACACAGCTTTGTCTGACTTTACCAGAGCAATATCTAGATAAATCAGAAGGCTAATGTTCTACAAGAAAGGGGAAAAACATTTTATTTTGCACCCTTCCCTCCTGTTCTCCCTGCTCTTTCTGGGCACTCGCAGTCTTTTTCCCTCCCAGCTGCCCAGTGTGTGCTCACTGTTAGCCAGTTTAAATCATGTAGCGCAGCACAGTTATAGGCCCTGTACAGATCTGCTTTTATTTAAGCTGTCAAGACAATTTTGGGCATATTTCTAGAGGTTTTATAGGAATCGTAATAAAGTTGAAACACACTGGACCTGCTTGGGCAACCAGAGCTGTGCAGTGGAACAAAAAAAAGGTATCGTTAAGATGGAGTTCATCTCAAAAGTGTGCTAAACCCACCCCGAATTAATTCATGTGCAGCAATGGGATATGAAATTTCAGATTGAATTTGCCAAACAACCAATCCCATGTAGCTAGTTTAATGCTAAGCTACTCACAACATTTGGTTTATGCTTCAGAAAGTAAAAAAGATAAGTCCAGGTTGGAGCTGCATTTTCCTGTGGCAGTGTAGTAGAGGTAGAGGGTAGGGGCACTCCAACTCGCACTCTCTTCTTAGGCATCTTATTTGCAAAAATGCAGCTTTTTTAAGGCTGCAGGATAAAGGAAACTGAAAGTGTCACTCTTGCTTTCATTCAGAAACTTAAATCTGATAAAATTTTATTTTATTTGGCAAGGAAATCCAAGTTCTGCGTAAAATGAAACTCAGCATTACTTACGCCGGGGAAAAAATCATCTCTGTGTGATAGCTGAAAAAAAAGAGCAGCCATGATCAGACCTAAAAGTTTTGGTGTAGCTTATTGAGATAGTTAAGAAATAATGGTGTTCTTTATGATTACTCATATTAGCTTTGAAGGAAAATGGTGTGTCTTTCTTGAACTCGTAGCAGATTTGCTTTAAGAGGTCTCTTCTCTCTGCAGTCGGTGAATGGAGCTTCCATTACTGTTAAGGGCCGTTCTCCATGCATGTCTAAAAGCCCCAAATTCACCTTTCTTATTTAAGGAAAGGTTTGAAAGGCACTTTTAAAAAAAATCATAATTAAAATAGCTTATTTTCTCTTTATATAAAATTCACTTAAATAATTTAATTATTTTTATTCTTAAAGTATATTTTAATATAATAGATAAAGCCAAATATAGCATAATTAATTAAAGAACTTTAAAGTAATTCTTCCTCCTGAAATACCGTGCACTTGCATTGCAGCTATTTTCAACATAGTGGTTCAAACTATCCTTAAGCTTTTATTACAAAGGAGATCATACATATTTGAACGTAAATTTGTCTTCCCATTCGCTAACAAGTTGAGTTTCAGTTCCACTCTGTTTTAATTGTCCTCAACTAATTTGCAGCTAATCTGGGTTTTAAGCCTGACACTGAAGTGCAGGAAGGGAACACACAGTAACATGAGAGCCCTTCGAGGAGGGAGCACCAAGGAGTGGGGAAGCTCCTGCTTTGCTTTGGCCTCACCCCATGTTTCCTTGTAGGTCTGGATGGGTTAAAAATAGTTTTCTGCATCTTTCACCCAGTCCTGCCTGTTTAAACTGGCCTTCCTGAGAGCACGAAGAACTTAGAATGTGATTTCACTCTGTTTTGAATGTTCCTTTTAGATAAGCTAATTTATTTTTTTCCAAGGATATTTTCTCATAAGCAGTTAGAGATGCTTTCCCTTTTTTCTTCTTCTCTTCCTCTTGACTTCCCTTTTTCCCTCAAAGAAACACCAAAAAAAGGATTTTTTTTTTACATATTCCTAAACAAAAACGAAAAGGAGGGACAGGTTTAGGCTGTTTCGTTTCTGATTGTACAACAGATGATTGTGTTAAAAAAATGTTTTTTCCAACAAACATGCTTGATATTCTTTCCATTAGAAAAGCGTTCAATCTTTTTCTTTACCGCTGCATTAGAAAGAATGGCTGAAAATTATTGTTTGATGATATTTTATAGCTTAAAACATATAATTGGTTTGACAATTATATTTTATTGCACATCCGCTTCTCCTATTCTTCATTACTGCCTATTTTAAAGGCAGTAAGATATTTTAATGTTTACTAGAATAGGTTCCAAAAAAACCCTCAAACTCAAATCAGGGTTTAAAATCTAGTTTTCTATGACAGAAAAAAAAAAAAAAAAAGAGAAGATATTTATGATGTCACAGTAATTTATGATGTGACCAAGAAATAATGGGTCATAGTTTTAATGCAGCTACCATACCTTAAGACTTGGAAGGTCTGTAAATCATTAAGTGATTCCACAGCTAGTCAAAATAGACAAGTAAAGGCAGACAGAGCCAAATGTTAACATATTTGACAGGTCTGAAACTTAATTGCTTTTATAATGCCAATCAAGTAGGCTCCACTTGGATTTTTTGGCTAGGCTTCTGACGAATTATATTACCTATAAAGTAGAAAATATCAACTGCACAATTCTGATTTTTTTCCGTGCCGCAGAGCCGGTCGGTGTCTGTAAACAAGCTGTCCTGGCCTTCGTGCCTGTGGAGCGAGCCGCGAAGGAAGCGCTGCAGGGAACTCCTCCTCGCAGGCCGGTGCGAGGTGGCAGCAGCAACGAGCTCCTCGTGGGCCTCATGGCGGGCCTGCTGCGGGGCGCCTTAACGCGCCCGTCTGAAGGGGCTCGCTCGGCACGTGTGGCCTTAGGGAGGCTTTTCGAGGCAAGCAGCGCTTGCTGATGAGTTAAACCCAGTTGGAGGCTTGGCTGGAGCCGGTGCAGGTCGCGCTCGGAGACAGGACAGGTTAGGGGAGGAGGACAGGGAGGCGACTCTGCCAGGATGCGCAGGCCGGGAGCAGCACGTGGCTGAGGCCTCGGGGAGCCTCCTGGCATCGGCAGCAAAGGGGTTTTCCCTATGAGCTCTCATTGCTCTTATCCGAGTCCTGCATAGGTAAGACCACAGACAGGAGAGGAACAAAATAGCACAGGATGGCTCGCTGGGGCTTATGAAGCTTGGCTTTGTCTGGAAAACACGTCACATCCAGCTGCCCTTTGGAGAACCCAGCCAGGCTTGCCCTTATACACAGTTGCAAATAATTAAGGTTGTCACCTTGGAAATCTATGTAAGAAAAACAGTCACTTTGGACAGATGTCTGTTATTCAGTAGCTCTTCTGGTAACAGGCAGGTCTGTCGTGAAATCACCTTTGCAGCAGCTCGACAGAATTCATCTTGATGAATCTTGAGATCTTTTGCCCTGTGAACTCCAAGAGCTTTCAGGGTGCTTTGAAATGCTGCAGTGGCCCTTTCTAAATCTGGCTTCCCAGCCTGATTTTGTCATAGACTCAGAATGTGATTTAGTGGTAAGTCATTTAAGTTCTGTGCATTAGTTGCTCTTCATTGTACATTGTGAATGGTAATTCTTGCTTCCTTTGAGTGCCTTTTTATTTTACATTTTTATTTTTAAATGACAGGAAACAGTCTTTATATTTTGTATGCCAACACTTAGCACATGAGGAACCCTAACTTTCGTTAAAACGATAGCAAATACAGAGGAAAACAGGTTGTTTTCCAGGCAACTGACAAGGAGTAAGGGCCTGGGACTAAGGAATATAATAAACAGCTGACTAAAAGTGGTAGGACTTGCACCTATTGGTCTGTTTGTAAATTGAATGAGTAATCATGGGGGTGCAGATGACTTATTCTACGGGTCAATTTGGGATAATTATGTAACATACTGCATAGGTATTCTGATAGTTGTCATGAATGCCATAATTGCTATCCTGTGTTGCTGGGGATATTAACACTTTCATAACGCTCCTATGCCTGTTTTCAGCCATGGACAAGATCTTAAGAGATGTTAAGGAACAGGGTAGGTGGGAGCCAGGAGACAGGTGTAGGCTGCCTCTAGGTGCTCTTAGCTGAGAACGGGCAAAGATGCTGTAAGAGCTGATACATCAACGTGGAGCTGAGAGACACTAGCATGGTTGGATATTAATTGTCATGAAAGGAAGAGAATCTGGGGCACCCTGCAGACCAAGGCTGCAGAATCCAAGGAGGTTCCTGCAAGCTCCCTGCTCCTGGAAACTGCCCTGCCGCTTCCACGTGCAGCCTGCAGCATTCCTGCTCGGCACGGTTGTGTCTGGCAAATGCTCCCTTCTTCCCTGGCCATATGAGTGGGCAAAATGCTGCTGCACTGAAAAGAATAGAAATTTTCTAGTACAGTGGTGGGGTTGAAAGTTTGCTTGATTTCCAGTGAGGGTTATTACGAGGTGATTTAGATGTTTACAGAACTAAAAAATATTCTGACACTTGACAACATCCCCGTTTGTTATTAAGTTGTTCATTTTTCCCCCCACTGGAGAGTGGCTTGAATTTCCCCATGGTCAAAAAAAAATACCTGAACTTTTTCTACTACCTTCTTCCATTCAGGAAAGCAGTAAAGAAGGACTGTGATAATCAGTACCGTGTTACTGTCCAAGGTTATACTGCCATCGAGAGGTGATATCATATCAAATGTAGAGCTGAAAAATGGCAAAAATCAAGGGCGGAAAAAATATAGATCATTTTTTAAAATCCATATGTATGTGTATGCCTACCTAGCTGTGTGTCTGTTAAAGCACACTGAATGTTTTTTAGTAATTCAGATTTCCTGTAGTTATTTGTGAATTGTGAAATCTGGGAAGATGGAGGTGTTTTCCCTTTGCCCTTTGATTTGCACCAAACAAGACCCTAAACGCTTGTGGTGTTTCAGAAAGGGACCAAGTTGCAATTAGGTGCAATGTTAAATTCGTGCAGAAAAGTACAGCCTGTGTGGCTTACAAATAATTGTCCTTGCAGTGTCTGCATGTATATATTCCTATAAATAAGTCAAAATTACAGTTCTTATTTTAACAAAAGTATAACAACTGAAAAATAATGGTTGTTTTTCTTTTTTTCTTCTGTTTAGGTCATTAGTTATTTTAAAAATTGATCGAAAGAGGTGAAATGGGATTCAGAATTGAGAGTAATCAGATTTTTAACTTCAATATAGAAAAATGGGCATCACTGGGACAAACCAATTGGTGAAACAGTTGGTGAAATTTATCCCAGAATGATGTTTTGACAATTGGCGAAGGAAATTTTTAAGCTTGAACTGGCTGAATTGAAACAGGGTTTGTTCTAGCGAAAAATCACTTCAAAGTGGCTAACCTTTGGGAGCTTATTTTAAAATGAGGTGCACTTTTGATGGTGAGGAAAACATCACGGATCTTCCTAAGGCTCCAAGGATGATGCCCAATACACAAGGGGCTACCAGGACTGGACAGGCAAGAAACGGCTTCACTGGAGGCTGCAGGAGCCTTCACACAGGGGTGCTTGGGGAGCAGGGAGGTGCAGTTACCCATGGGGTAGTTAAATGTGAGGGTGGTAACAGCCCTGCCTACTCTCCTTGTTACCATTAGAGTAACTCTGGCAATACTGGCTTTTTTTCTCCTTTAAAATCACCTGTATCTTTCTAGAATCTTTCTTTCAAAATGACATTCACATTTACACATACAAGGGTTTGTAGGTTTGTAAATTACCCAGTGTTTTAGTGCATTAATTATCATAAACTGCACTTCAATTTTGTTGTCACCTCTTAGATTTTGATACCGTTTTCCCATAGTGAAAATTAAAGGAGCTGTTCCTGTGGAATCGGGGCACAATGGACAGTGAGAAGATCATACTGAGAGAAAATAGTTTGTTTGCATTAATGTGGATAAGTTGATGAGAGTTTTTAAAGAGGGTGTTTTAGAGGAGAGCTGCGGTATAGCGAGCTCACAAATGAATATTATCACCTAGTGTTGGCCTTTCATCCTCTTAAGAAGAAAAATGTATAATGTCATGTGGGAACACTTAATATTTGTAATACATCGACCAAAATGTTTATTACTTAGGAATTTGTAATTCATCATAAAAGAGCTTTCCAAGATTTTTTCATTTCAAGCTTTTGCAAGATGAGTAGACAAGGAAAAGAAACCATCTCAATTCTTTGAAAACATATTTACTTAATATGTTTCTTTTTAGTGCAAAACTTAAGTCAACAAATGTGCCAAATAATTTATCATCCTAATTTCTGATGGCAAGAAGAATAGCAGTTTTATATGTACCAGGATTCTGGTTTGGTAAATGCAGTTAAATTAAATTATGCCAATTTGAAAGTCAAAACCAGTTGAGTTGCACAAGAGCATGCCTTTTCTGGTCAAAATAGGAAACATTTGGGATATTTTGGGGGTTATGTAAAGACTTTAATTTGTAACCACACTGTGTATGCTCAGTCTAAGTGGTAGGCAAGAATTGTTGGTCGTGCGATTTGCTGTTTCTTCAGCACGTTATTGAAACCATATTACTGTGCATAGCTTTTTATTTTGAATGATAGTTAATCTGAAGTATGATTAATTCTTTTAACATTTTGGTAACTTGAAAAAAGACATGCACATAGCATTTACATGCTGGAGATGGCTAGATGCAAGTGCTGTTAAATACAATTGATTTAATTTTAGTCATTACCTTCTACAAAAACAATGTTCTGTTGTGATGGGCGTGAGGGATTAGGGATTGCCGCTTACATAGTTTATGATGTTAGAATTTAGAAAAGAGCCTAACTCTTGGGTCAGATTATTAAGAGAAGTTGGAATGGCAGCCTGATGAATTTTGATCTGAGTTTGAATTACTTGAATATGTTTCAGTTATGTCATGCAGTTGTTTTTTCTTTGAAATTTTTTGATGCAAGGTTTATCAGTAGAGCAAAAAGCTTATGCCCTACATTTCATATTGCATGTAACATGTACTTTAAGTATAATACACTTGACACCATTGTGATTTAAATCTTTAAGTCTTTTGAAAGCAGTTGAGTGACATCTTGCAAACAAACGTCCACTAAAAAAATTAGAGTTTTAATTAGTGAAGTCTTACAGTTTGTAGACCTCCATTGTCTTTGTTATCTGGTGCACAAGTGGTGTGGGCTCAAACCGTTAAACAGCGTTTAATGACACTAAAGCTTCTAAGGCAGCGGGGCTTTAAAGAAGCCAAAGATTGTCTGCAGTTCTGGCCTTTGGAATCCATGTGTTCTTGTTTTATGAACTCATGCCAAAACTGAAGAAGTCCCTGCCAGACTCTTACTCCTCAGTAGTGTGTTTTTGCTTTCGAAGTACTGGCATGCAGATCTCAGTTTCTTTACTTAGCTACTAATTCTTCCTTTCATTTTATGACTTGCTTTACAATATTCTTGGCTTGGCAGTACTGCAAGAATCGGTGTTGGTGAGTGTATTCTTGCAGCAAGAATTGAGCTAGTGTCTGTTTGATGAACTGCAGTGTCACTGGCTGAGCTGCTTCCTCTCTCTTTCCTGACCATTCATCTCATGCGGGGTAGGTTTCTACCTTATGAACTGCAGTTTATTGACTGCTACTAAGGTTTGCTGGTAGCTTAACTGACTGCAGCAGGATTAAAAACGTCATCTGTTGAGTATAACAGAACAGATGTTGCATGTAATTTAGTAATTAATAATTAACATATTGTCTTCCCCTTGTAATTTCAGGCTGGAGGATCTCAAGTGATCTTTACCAACCCACTAGAAATTGTCAAGATTCGATTACAGGTGGCTGGAGAAATTACTACTGGTCCACGAGTTAGTGCCCTCACTGTCTTACGGGACTTAGGCTTCTTTGGTCTCTACAAGGTAACTTTTTCTGTGTGTCTATATGTAATTAAAAGCCAACTGTGGATATTTCAGGTCAAAAGCTTTTGGTTTGAACAGAGTCATTATCTTCATAATGTGGAAGCCATTTACTTCTCTTTTTTATTTTGGTGCTTCATTGTAATAAGATATCTTCATTTTTCATTTCTGTTTCAAGGAAGATACTATTCATTTTCTTCTGATTGTGTTTTTAAACATGTGGCTCTTTTGGATCTCATTAGAATGTCTTTTATCACTTCAGCAGGTCTGGATTTAAGTATTGTTCCCTGACGATGAGTCTGTGATTCCTGATATTCTACCTGCTGTAAAAATAGACTTGTTTTCATGACACAAAGCCAACAGTTTTGGAGCCGTGCTCCTGCTCCTCTGAGTTTCACACAGCAGCTTTTCCAGATGTCATTGTTAATCAGGGGATGGCAATTAATTGCAGTGCAATAACTGCTAAAGAAATACAGCCGATGGGACCCCAGCATAGAAATAAAGCACTGAAGCTTGCCCTGGGTGCTTTAGAAGAGCATTACCACAAATGCTGTTGAGAAAAGCTGCGTGCAAAAGAGCATGATACAAACTCCATACTTCTGCTTTCTCCATTATTGTCCTCACATGCATTAGTAGGTACATACGTATAAATAAAGCCTGGTTAGACTGAAGGAGATATGGAGGAGTGTGAAATGTCTAGAATGCTTTGAGAGAACCACTACACACAGTTTTGAAACAAGAACCATAGCAAATGCTGTGTCCTGCGGAGCACTGGGTGGTGTTTCTTCAGATTCTGCATGGTGAGTTGCAGGCCTTGCAAGACTCTGCAGGAAGAAGCTTTCATGCTCTCCATTTGTCGGAGAATTTCCAGTGCAGCCAGCAGGATTCCTGTTTTTCTTATTTTTTCTTATTTACAGTAATGGAACTGTAAACTCAAATAAAAGATACCAACACCTAATGAGCCCCATCCCCCTGCCCCACAATATTTAAATTTCAGCTCTGTTTTTAAGGATGCAATCCTTTTAAATTGTTCTGTTAGCATCACAAAGGGCAAGGCTGCCCATGAGTAGATGTATGTGTGTTTTGGCCTGGAGAGAAGTAGCAGGTCTGAATAGAGTTTAATAGGGATTTGTTTTTCTCCTTAAATTGACTTGCTAATTTTTTAGGTGTTTTACTGAAGGATGCTATTGTATAAACTCCCAGTAAATGACATTATGGTGTTGATCAGGGCAGGCATTTACAACTGAAAACATGAGTATCGTAAACATATTGCATCCCTGAGGCTGCAGAGGGATGGAGAGCAGCTATGGACTTTTACTTGAACTAGTTAAAATAAAACATAAAGTGAAAAAGAATAACAGACTAGTTGAATAAAGCAGCATTTATTAGATATTATTCTTTTCCTGAATACTCAGTATTTGTTAATGAGCAGTGTTTTCTGTTCTTACATTTTTAAATGGCACTAGTACCTCAGATCCCAAAAATGACTTATTTCTGTGTTTGAGAGTAGGAATACTGACCAGGAATATGTCTTCTTCTGAACTGGAGCGAGCTAGAGCACCGCTCTGCGTTAAAACAGGCACTGTTATTAATCATTCATTGGTTGTTTATCAAGTCCATTTACTCCCCCAGAACAAGGTCCTTCCCACAGGCTTTTTATGGCTCTGCTGTCTCTGTCCCACGATCTCTCCTTGCTCCTTGTGTGTGCATATATCAAAACTAATGGAATTAATACAAACTGGAGTCTCCTCCACCCAACAGCTCAGCTTGATTCTAACCCACATCAACTCAGTAGCTTCTGAAAATGCCCATGCAAAGGGAGGAGAGGCATCGTGGCCCAGCATGTTCGGTGCCAGTTTCACACTGCGTGCATGGGTTTGTGGCACAGTGGTGCTCGTGGCAAAAGCGACTCCTCCTCTGAATGCTCTTGGTGAAGCCAGCAGCACCAGTGAGGATTAATAACTCCATGCATGTAAGTTAGCAGCCCCAGAGAGCACTGCCCTGAGGGATGAATGGTCGGGAAGGAATTTCAGAAGGAATTTCACATTCAGAAAGGCTTGCAGCCCTTGCAGTGCTTCTAGCAAGTGAGTTTGGGCAAAGAAGAATAAATGCTGCAGCAAGTAGAATTGAAAGTATTTGGATAAATTTGGAATGCTTGCACTCTAGGCTAGTCAAATTATCTTTAAATCTGTAAAACAGATTGAGGAATGAGGATTTTTGATCTGTCTCAGTACTTTTCATTCTATCTTCTCTAACCCATGCACAATTTCTATTTGTATCTTAGTTTTGATTTAGCATTGTCATATGTATCCATGTAGAGATGCATCTGAGACCCTGTGTGTATTTTAGTTGATTTAAGTAACCCTGCAAAAGAACCAGAACAGAGAATTGTTTGAGAAAGTATTTTTGTTTGTGACTTTTGAAGAGTTGTAACAGTTTAATTAATCCTATTAATAGGCTTAATGGACCTTCGTGTAGATATTTCACATGCTTAAGCGCTGGTTTATCTTGGTGTTGGCTTAGCTTCAGTTAATTCATTTCTTTCATGAGTGTTGAGAGCACAATAAAGTTCTAGCCTTTTTATTTCAGAGTTTTTCATTTGAAATTGATTTTTTCTTTACATTTCTTTTTTCACTTTAACATTTTTACACTTACATTTTTTACATCTTTTTAAAATTGGTAAATTTAATATTATGTTTGATTTATGTGGCCTGAATTATTTTCTATATTTTTCTTTGTCTTCTTGCTAAAATGAGTTGATGGCAGTTTGCTACAGCAATATCTACCACATCTCAGTACTGGGGTATCAGAGATGACCACTTAAATAATGGTATTTGGATTCCTGGAGGGCGCTTCTGCCCATGCTCCTTCTAGCCCCACATGGGGCTGCGTTTGCTCTTCTGAACTTGGTGCTCCTCCTGGCAGCCCGTTTCTCCATCCTGTTGAGGTCCCTCTGAATGGCAGCCTCTCTCTCCAGCACGTTAACAAGTAGTTAATGTGTCCTCTAGGAGCTCCTAACCTGCTGGAAGTGATGTCCATGTTCCGCCTGTTTAACTAACGGGACACTACTAAACTGCAGTTTAACTTGTGAGGCCTGGCTGGAGTCAAGGTGCACAACATCTGCGGCATTCCTGGCAGTCTGACTGGCCAGGCACAGTCTGGTGAATCTGTGCTGCTGTTTCTCTTCTGGCCTGCTTGGAGTGGCTTCCAGGAGCATTTACTCCATGAACCTGCTTTGGACTGAGATGTTTCTGACCAGCTTTCAGTCCCAGATCTTCCTTCCTGTTATTCTTCCAGATGAGTGTGATGTTTGGCTTTTTCCAGTCATCAGAAACCCCTGATTGACTTGACCTTTTGAAGATAGTAGCAGCTTCCCAGCAACATCAGCACCTTGGAGGTATCTCAGTTGGTTCCACGGATTACATACGTCCAGATGGATTAAGTGCTCTGTCTTCCCTGGCTGTAGGTAATGCTGCCCTCCTGCAGATGCCTAAGGTAGCCTCATGGAACTGAAAGGCTCAAGGGCAGAGGCAAAGCAGTTATTTCTCCAGTCTTTTCCATGTCCTTTCTTGCAATGTCCTCTGCTCATTTTACTGCTGATGAAGTTAGAGATGCCCTTCTTGCTTCCCTTCACATCCCTCCTAAATCCAACTCCAGTTGAGCTTTGGCTCTCCTGACTCCATCCCTGCACCCTCAGGCAGCGTTTCTGTGTTTCTCCTGGTGGGCCCATCTCAGCTTCCCTGATACTTGGTGCATCTGTTCTCAAACATGAGCTCCTCGTTTCAGAGCTGTCCTTCAGCCAGGATTGCTCTGCTTTCTGCGCAGCAGAGGGGACTGTCCTTGTGTTTGAGGAGGTTGTGCTTGAAGTCAGGCATTGGTGGGTATTTGTAACTCCGGGCACTTTAATTTGGAGAGGAAATGCTGTTGTGGTGCTTGGAGGTTCTCATCGGGCCATTCAGATCCATTTTGTTCTCCTCCTCTCTCCTTCACTACTAAATAATTTTCTAGACCACAAGGAATTTTTTTTCCCTTCAACTAAATG
>JAUBOD010000028.1:1122431-1135176 GCA_032353885.1 Nothura maculosa
GTGAAAGGTACTCTTAAGTTCCTGACGACTTCAGAGAGTTCAACATGAAAAGGGAAGAGAAGGATTAAGGTTCTGTTGTTTTTTCATTACCTATCATCTTTCCTTATGAAGTTTCTGTGCTCTTGCTTTGGTTTGGTTGGCTGACTGGCAAAAAATGGTTTATAAATGAAATCACCGAATTCTTGAAATTCTTTATGACCAAAGGAATTTTGGTATATGGCACCCAAAAGCCATGCTAGCAGTATAGCTCTCTGAACACACTGTGAGCAGACTCTGACAAAATGACCAAATCTGCTTACTATGGAGCGTATCCCATGCAGTTGAATGGGATTGACTTCATCATTTGACTTCACACTTTCTTCCTTGGATGTTTTCCTTTTTTTAGGCTTTTACTGAACATTTTTAAGTAAAAGTAAAGCTGAAGCCATGATTATGACTAATAGTAGAAGCATAAAGGGCTTGGGACAGGCTTGCTGTGTTCTGTGTGGAATGAGAAGCCGCATGTGCAGTGTTTTGTTGGCAGTCAGCCTGGGAAGGAGTCACCAGCTCGGGTTTGAGTGCCTTGCTTGGCACAGGAGAGGGCAGACGGTGCTGCTGGTTGTCTCGTGCGCTCTAGGCTATTCACACTGAGTATATTCTGAAATGGGAGAGGTGCTGAATGGAGCACGTAGCTTCAGCTCTTCGGGTTTGCTCTGTACGCGGGTGCTCACAGCCCAGAGGAACAGACCTGGCACTAGGAAAATCAGCTCAGAAAATCACTTGTTCACCTCCCGTCCCAAAACAGAGCCAACCCCTAAGCCCCCCAGCAGGAGTTTAAATCCAGCCAGTTTCTCACCCATTTTGATGGGACAAAACCATTTTGGAACTTTAGATCATATTTACAGACCTGAAACATAAGCTGGCATTTTTAAGCCAAGTCATTTCTTAGATTTTCCTATTTTTCTCTCTCTAGCCATTGTCAGGTGATTGCAGACTGAGATAACTGGCTCTTTGAAGTTCAGGCACAGAAGCAGTCTTTATTGCTGCTGATATGACTTACCAAACTGGCTATAATGTGAATTTTATCTAGTGTTTCCTGTGAATTCCAGTCTAAGTTAACTCTCATGAGCAAATTACAGTATTAAAGATACAACATTCACCAAACTTCTTGTGAAAACAAGATATTTGCTTTATTAGGTACACGCAAAGTGTGATGGGGGCATGTGTGTCAGCTCTGTGTTTTGCCACAAGGAAGTCAAGGGCAAGACATGAAAAAAGCCCCATGTCACAGGTACTGCCTGAGCCTGCGAGCGGTGCCCGCTGGTCTCGGGGATGGTGCCTGGGCCTCTCTGCTTTGGCTGGGGGTGTCGCCAGCCTGTCTGACGCTGAGGCCTCTTTCCAGAAATGCCCATGTGCTCCCTGCAGCTCAGGAGAATTCCAAGGACAGGCATGGTCAAGCTGCCCGTGCTGACAGGCTCACCTGCATTTCTTTCGGGTGGATATTTCCTTGCTTTTTTCATTTCTGTTGGTGTCACATGCAACAAAAATTTGCCTGTCTTCTATTTTGATCTGCTTCTGGTGTTGGCTGTTCCCCAGGTGTCTCAACCTGTTGTGCCACAGCATTTTCCGAGGAGATGATTCTCATATCAACTACAGGATCTCTCCTTAATTTCCTCCATCTGCTAATCACTTCCGTGAGCTTCCTTCTCCTCTCCTCAGTCCTCTTTTTTTTTTTTACTGTCAGCTCCTGCTGTGTTATTTATTGTATTCCGATTGTAAGCTCCTCAGGGCAGCGACCTGTAAGGCTTTATTTGTCTGTAAAGTCTTTTGTGCTGTATAAATAGCTCCCAAAAGCAGGCATAAAAAATCTTTAAATGCAAAATATTCACAGTAATAAGGAATGCCAAATAAGGAGGTGGAAGTCAATGGGTAGTAAGCAGAATTGTTTCTATATGTCCTTTGGTTTTCCTTGAAAACCCTGCTTGGCTTTCAAAGGACAAAAGTCCAGTTTGGAATTGAATACTCCAACAATATGCTGGAGGGGGTAAGCGTGAGCCAAAAGTAATTTCTCTGAAACCTCACCAGGTTTCAGCTGTTTCTTGCCAGCCTGGCTGCTGTGAGAGGGCAGTGTGTGGCTGGGCTGGGGTGCAGGCGGGAGGGAGAGCCACTACCCCTGATCTCTGAACAGGGAGGCAGTGAGGGCGGGCTGGAGCTCGAGGCCAGACCCTGCTGGTTTGGACAACAGTTGCTACAGGATTATTAAGCCTAAAAAGTAGCCAGGGAGATTTAGACATCTGCATCTGACCTCGTTGGTTTGGAACAGATGCTGAATGGAAAAGTAATGAAACCATCAGAGACGGCGTCTTCTGGGTACATGCTCACCGCTTTTCTTTTCCTTTTTTTTTTTTTTTCTTTTTTTTTTTCTTTTCTTGTTTTCCTGAACTTGGGCAGCCCCAGTTAGGACAGGAGTAACTTCAGAAGTGCTAATTTGCTGTTTGGTTCTTCCACTTGATTATCTGCCAGGGTGAACTTGAATCTCTCCCCTGAGTGCCCTGTTGAGGACACGAGCTGCAGCCTCACAGCTCTGTGTTGTTCCTGCGGGGAGGGAGGAGCTCTGGCTGGGGCAGTGTGAGGCGCCATGAGGCAGCGTGAGGCAGCACGAGGCGACGTGAGGTGACATGAGGCGGCGTGAGGCAACATGAGGGAGCACGAGGCAGTGTGAGGAAACATGAGGGAGCGTGAAATAGTGTGAGGTGACATGAGGGAGCGTGAGGCAGCGTGAGGTGACACAAGGGAGCACGAGGCAGCGTGAGGCGACATGAGGGAGCACACAGCGACATGAGGTGGCGTGAGGCGACATGAGGGAGCGTGAGGCAGCGTGAGGGGACATGAGGCGGCGTGAGGCAGTGTGAAGCAGCACCAAGGCGGCGCAAGGCAGCACCTGCCTGTGCAGGGGGTGGTGTGGGCGCCCCATGGAGCCTGACACGACTTTCTCACTGCCACAGGTATGCCGGCCGCCTCGCTCGTCACCCCCGCAGATGTCATCAAAACGCGGCTGCAGGTGGCAGCCCGCGCGGGCCAGACCACGTACAGCGGCGTCGTGGACTGCTTCGCCAAGATCCTGCGCGAGGAAGGCCCCAAGGCGCTCTGGAAAGGAGCTGGAGGTGGGTGCAGCAGCGGGCAGGACCAGGCGGTTTTTGGCTGGGCTCCTCCTGCCTCTCACGAGATGTTTTCTTCCCTTTCAAGCTCGTGTGTTTCGATCCTCGCCTCAGTTTGGTGTCACTCTGGTGACCTACGAGCTGCTGCAGCGATGGTTCTACGTGGACTTTGGGGGAGTGTAAGTATGTGGTGTGGGAGCGCGGAGCCGCACGGGTCCCTGCACCTCTGGCCGTGTTGGTGCTGAGATGTGGGGCTTGCGGTGGCGTAGGGCACCCTGGAAAGGCTGTGAGTACCATGATGGCCACCTCACACCTCGAGAAAGGGTGACCCAAGCAAGACACGGCCGTATTTATGTCACCGTTCCCTGCAGGGGGACCTGCCCAAGCTCCAACAGCCATTCAGGTCTGAGCTCAAGTGGGGATGGAGCTGCACAGCAGATTGGGCACGGGAGGCCTCAGTAGTGCAATGGACCTGGTCCCATGCGTGGGGAAGGGGAGATGAGGCAAATACTGTCCTTACAAGTCTGAGGTAGAACATGGGAAACACGTGACTCAAAAAATTTGGACCAATTTACTGTTTTTGTTGCTCACTCACTGTCCTTGTTGCCACGCTGAAGGCTGATGATACAGATGGGTGTGAATGTCACTGACTAGAGTCCCAGGATCTGCAGTGGGCAGCAGCAGTTTGAAAACCACCCAGTATTTACCAAAGCTCTCCCTTGTTCCTGGGTTGGTGGTAAATTGTAGCAGGAAGCTCGGAAACTCTGCTCCCCCCACTGCAGTTTTGGCTGAGGCACTAAATATGTTCCCTGTCTTTGACCATCCTTTATCGTAGTCAGCGCAAAGGCAGCTAACTTTTCTGGAACATTGTAGAATTGTAGCATTACATTGGAGCATTTAATTTAGTTACTTAAAATGAGATGCCTTCAGTTGTCTCATTCCGAATATTTTATGGCGAGGATGTTTTTGAATTCTGGTTTTATTCTTCAGAAATTAATTTATTATTATTACTCTTACTGTTTTACAGAAAACCAGCTGGATCAGAGCCAGTTCCTAAGTCTAGGATCACACTCCCTGCTCCTAACCCTGACCATGTTGGTGGTTACAAATTGGCGGTTGCCACTTTTGCAGGGATTGAAAATAAGTTTGGACTTTACCTACCTCGGTTTAAGCCATCGCCACCTACCTCAAAGGCTGCTGCAGCAGTAGGACCCTGAGATAATTGCTGTAGGTTTTTTGTTATTAGTTGGGAAAGAGCCACTTTTCTAATTGGTTAATACTTTGTTCCTTTAGCTTCTCATCATAAAGCAGTTTAGCTTCATTTGACTTTTAAGGCAATTTTCATCTTAAATGTAATCATTTGTCTTTGTGCTTCCTTAACCAGATCACTGTGAAATTCTTACCAGTTGTTTTAAGTTTGGGACCATGAATGTATTTGTCCACATCTGACATGTGCTTGTGTTGGGAAGACACTAATTTTAGGTTCCGTTTCTTGGGGAGGGTTGGGTGAGAGCTGTGAACCGGATCATCTTGCAGGCAATGGCTGGTTGCAGATTACCAGAGCGGATGTCACACGTTGTCACTCAGATGGAAACTCAGTGGAAATCACGGTGCTCCAAGCAGAACGATTTTGACTGTCCATGTAAATTGGTTATAAACTTAGTGCGTGTTTGTAGAGGTCAGCAAATATCTACCCGGTACCTAAGTCTGCCAGTACAGCTTCAACTTTTTAAATATGTACACGCACAAGTTCTGTTTCTGGATTGTATTATGAAGCTTTTATGTGGAACATGTTTTTGTAATGGAAACCACATTTATAAATGTTTAGCCGTTGTATTATGTTACTGGTATCAAAATGCTCAAAAGAAAGTGTTATTGTCCATAGTCTTTGCACTTTATGGCAGAACTTTTGGCATTCAATTACACATACGAGGAAATTTCATAACTGGGTGCCTATCCTGGGTTGCTGGTATTTGGAGTTCTGTTTGTAAATGCACTTCTAGTAAAACGCTGCTTGTTTAAATAACTGCAATAGAAAATTCATGCACTGTATCAATGGTACCTGCCTTAACTGCTGGCTTGTAATTGGCAAATAGATGGTTTCAGATTCTTATTTACTTCATTGAGTCAAAAGAGATTAAAATACTTTAAAACAAAAGATTTTACTTAATTTTTTGGTGCCTTGCACAGTGTTTAGAAGACTATGTATTTATGAAGATAGAAATAAACCTTTCAAAGAGAGATGCACACGTGGTGTTCTGTACTGGAGATGGCAGAGCACGTCACGTGTTTGGATCAACATCCAGCATGAGGGTAGTTGTAATTGCAGATGAAGGAAGTGTTGGGCTAGGGGGCTGTGAAGGCACCTCCAGCTTCAGCACAAACGTATCTGTATCCTCTGTAGAAAAGGGCTGCTGTGACATCGATGTCCTCAGAAAGATGCAACATTCCTGCTTGGGAATGTTGAGGGGCCGCCTCTCAAACACATGGAAGCGCCAAGGTCGCTGTTCGTCCTCGCTGCTTTCTGGGGGAGTTCAGCAAAGGGTGGGAGGGACAGGGCGCAGTGGAACCGCGCTGGCTCCTGCAGCCCAGGGCTCAGCAGGGGCAACAAGAGAGGATTCAGTGCTGGCCGGGTTCCCTCTTGGCACGGAGGGGTGCGGAGCGCCCACACTGCCCCTGGCCCCGCTCGCCGCCCTCGGAGGCTGCGGGGCGCTCTGCCTGCTCCCTGGGGACAGGGCTGGGTTTAGGCTGGCTTAATAAGGACAGTTTGCAGGGAGGCTTTTGTGAGCAAACATACCACAGGCTTCAAAAATAACTTGGGCAGGTTTTTCTAAGTCTGCTAAAAATATGAAACCCAACAAACCGCTCTGCGTCCTTAGGAGGGGACAGTTTGCTCAGGAATGTCCCTTCTCTAGGCTCCATGATGCATATACACACACATACACACGTACATGATGCATGTGTGCACAGTGCACTTACCTGTGCAGCTCCTTGCTGCCCAGAAAACAGCAAGGAAGCAGGAGCTGCAATCAGCCAACTGTGGCCAGTTCTAAATGCTGATGTGAAATTCAGACCCCGGATGGCCTTCAGTTAGAATATTTGCTGGTTTTGCATCAAGCGTGAAGGTGACTGCTGCAGACAGTGATCAAGCACCAGTGATTTAATGACTAAGAGTATAGAAATCTCAGGAGACTGGTACCGGATCTCCAGGGTCTCTCAGTGAAACCAGCAGCACTAGTGTTACTGTAGAACTAGGTCTGCCTCGGAACTTGAGGGAGAACCCCCCTTGCACTGGCCTTGCCCTGGGCAGATGGCTCCAGAAAAGGCACCGGGCACCTTTGGGCCGGACTGATGCCACCACCGCCATGGCGGAGCCGTCTCTGCGTGGTGGGAGCCGCTCCAAGCTGTGGGATGCTGGTGCTCCAAGGGTGTTCCCGGTCTGCCGGGTTTGCCAAGGCCCAGCAGGAGATGGAGCCTTCCCCACACATGTTAAGGAGCTGCTTCCCGTTACCGCTTGCACAGCAGTGCAGAGGCGCAGCGTGCAGGAGCTCCCGCTGTTGCGGGACAGAGCCGGGGTTGTTGCCTTGTCACACACAGCGGGCACTGGAGCAGCAGGGGGAAGCCCCGGCACTGCCACCCCGAGGCATCGCCCATGGCCGTGACCCAGCACCTCTCGCCTGGGCACCTCAAGGAACCGAGGCACTTTGCTAAACCTGCTCTGGAGCAGCAGGTGCTTATTCTGGTGGCCTCTCCTTGCAAGGGTCCCCCGCGCTTTCAGCCCCGCAGAAGGGCCTTTTCCCCTTTCAGACGGGTCTTCTTGCCCAAGTGGGATTAGTTACCCGCTGCTCTTGAAGCAGCAGGCCTGGAGCTTCCCTTCTCTCCTGCTATGGTTGTAGGACCAGTGCAGATGTTGTGTCTCAGCCGAGCCCCACGGCAGCAGATGGATGGGATTTCAGCCCTGGGTGTCACTCTTTGTTACCATGAGGCCCCTTGACCAGACACATGCCACGGGGGTGACACAACCCTGCAGCCCTTGCAGCTGGTGCCTAGTGGTCCTGTCCCCAGGATCCTGCCAGGGCTCCCGGCCGTGTCCGCCCTCCCACAGCTCCTCTCACAGGCATGAGTGTCTGGCCACTCCATCTCCTTGCCTTGCCCTTGTGTTGCTGGAGCCTTGGCCTTGGGCCCTGAAGCTCATGAAGGTTCTGCCCTTCCCTTCAAGCAGAGAAGAGTCAACCCCATGTGTGTCCCTCACCGCAACTGCTCCCGCCAGAAATTTCACTCAGTCAACCGTCCTCCACATCACTGGCCTTGCCCTTCACCAGCTTCACTGCCCCCCTTTGGACACGCTGTAGCACCTCGTGTCCTTCCTGCAGTGAGGGGCCCAAACCCAAACCCAGGATTTGAGGTGCGGCCTCCCCCCTGCTTCCCTCCACCTCCTTTTCTCTCAGTGGGCAGAGCAGCAGAGCGCGGCTCCATGGCTGCAGGAGCGGAACCTGCTCAGCTAAAGACACAGCTGTGGGCAGGGCTTGTCTCACGTGGGATCCGGAGCAGGACTCGATGCAGTGAGTGCCCTGCTGCCCCGGTGCGGGGTGCCGGAGGGCACCCGTTTACCTGCTGCGCAGGCCAGGGAGGCCGCGTTCTCCCTGCGCCCATGAGGGGAAGGAGCGATGGACCACACTGCGACGGAGCGGGCTTGATGATACATTTTATTGGCAGCACTCGTGTCATACGCAGGAACCACAACCCTTTGTCAGACTGTTAGTGTTCACTTGCACGACAAGTATCAGCGACCAAGTACATCTGAAATATTGTTAAAGTGCCTAGAAATAACAGGCATTAAAAAAATAAAAAACAGAAAGGAAAATCATTCCACCCACTCAAGCCAACCTTTACAGATCTTACATCTCCAGCACGACTGATGTACAGTAATTGTTATGTGGACTTGCATGTAGCCTCCACGGCAGCACACAGACAATGCAGTTCTCTCATTATGCACATGCTCTAGGATCGTTTATTTTAATGCTTTCAAATAAATATGTTCCATGCAGCACACCGCAATAAATAAGGAGCAGCAACTTTCGTATAGTACATCCATTCATAATGTAAGTCACCATGTGAAACACCACATCTAACGTCTTTGGCCCGGGCCCATACAGTGAAGCACACTACAGCTGCACATAATCATATCTGGCTTCATATGGATTTAATAGGGCTGTGCCAGAAGGGCAATGTGAGCACAAGTTTAACCAGGGGTTCCTAGCTATTAAATACAGCTACTAAGTAGTTAAAAGGCAACAACTAAACCCATAAAGGTTTGATTTGTCTCTTCTTCCTTACGTTTCAGACAGAACTGCAGCGTGTGGACAGGCGCGGGTCGCCGGGCTGAGGCGGCGCGGGCTCCTCGGCGGCCCCGTGGCGCGGGCACCGCCGCCACAGCGAGCGCCGCTAGGCCGGCAGCTCGGCCGCGCCCTCCTCCTCGCTGTCCGCCCGGTTGGCGCGGATCTCCACCAGCGTCCGGGCGAAGCGGCTCCACTCGTCGTTGTGCGGCACCGCGAGCTAGGAGAGAAGCGCAAGGGCACTGAGCGCCCGCAGGGCCCGGAGCCACCGGCCCCGCACACCCAGCCCCGCGGCTGCGAGCGGGAGGCCCTGGCCCCACACACCCAGCCGCATGGCCACGTCACCCCTACAGCCCCAAGGCTCGGGGCAGGCCGGACGGTCCCCGCTCCACACTGGCTCCCGGAGCTGTCGCAGTGAGGGGCAGAGGGAAACGCCTCCTCTGCTGGGCTCGGAGGAAGGCACCTTGGAGCTGGAGAGCGGTGGCAGCAGCTGCCCCTTTGTTGGCCCAGCTCAGCTTTTCCAAGCTAAAGCGAGGCCTGCATCTCTGCAAACACACACACTTAGGCTTAACTTTACAAATGTGAGCTGTCCGTTTAAAGACAGCAAGGCTGAGCCTATGTATAATTGTTTGCAGGACTGAGGTCAATGTGCATAAGGTAACGGAGGCTTTAGATTGAAACTGTTTTCCTGAAGTTCATTAAAGCTCTTAAATAAATATATTGTGTTATTCTAGTTACCCTCCTCTATGTTAAGGAATTTACAATTACAAGAAATGCCTTCTAATGGAAATGTTATGCCAAGGGGATACGGCATTACTGGCCTGATTTTTGAAATCATCATGCAAGATCCATTTCCATTCAATACCATTGATGTTTCTAATAAAGAGCTGTTGAACATTAGGCTTCAAGAGGAACATGTAATCTAAATAGCTAAACTTCCAGAAAAAAAAAAAAACAGGCTTTAGTGATATGGCAGAGCAGAATTACAGTCATTTCCAGCTGGATACAACACTGCCATTTCTGGAAGACAATGCAAGCTGGGATTGAGACAATTCCGAAAAAATCCAATTCTCAAACATTTTCATCAACTCAAAATCCAGAAAATGGTGACAAGTATCTGGGTTAGCTGTGAAAACCATTTTTACTGCCACCTTAAAGCCCTGTGGCCATGTCCTGGCTATACTATGAATACACAAACCAACCCATTGAAGCGGTTGGTACTGAAGAAGGCAGCTCTCTGGAACGGGGAGCAGGGCACACACCACACTGTGCACACCAGCACAACGAGCACCTTTCCCCTATGGCCACGGCCAGTCCAGCGTGCGGTCCCCATATGCAGCCTAGATGGGCTCACTTCATTTACAAGCGCTGTGGGGAAGTCACGCCAACACCACGCTGGTTGTGCTCGTGTGGGACAAGCAGAGGACAGGGGTTGGGAGGCAGGTGGGACACGGTGCACAGGGAATCCTCTCGCCTCCCTTTATCTCCATCTCTGCAACTGTAGACTTGAGAAGAACGTGTGTTTCGGGAACCAGGCCCTACTTGGGCAAGAACCAGCATCCTGGCCCAGGGTTATACACCTACGTGGTAGAGCATTCCTGGCCCAGTGCCACAAGCTTCACGTTATTCATGCAGGAAGGTGTCTGCAATGCTGAGCTCCTCCACGTCTCAATGGAGGGGATGAGTCTGCTTAGCTACTGCATGTCTGGTTTGTCCTGACATCCAATATTTTGCCGAACACAGTATGTGCTTAAAAAGGTCCCCGTGGACAGAGCACGCACCAATAATTCAGTTAGTTACATCAGGAAAGCAGTTTGTGGTACATTTTCCTCCTTTTGAAATCCTCAGTATTGAAATTGGGCTCAATATTTATGGAGGTTCCAGGTGGAGGACACCACGTGTGCGACGCTACCTCAGCCCTCAGTAGCAAGTGTCCCTTGACTCTTGTGCCGTGAGCTGCACAAGCCGGGACACCAAACGCGGGGCAGCGCTGCCCGACTGCCTGTCTGTGACAGGCCTCCCGTGGCACTAACTGCATTACGGGGCTCAGGAGGACACGCTGCCATTCGAATGTTAAAAAAACTAAATAAATCCATTACATGGAGATCATTTAATTCCCTTTTCTCCCAAGCATGGCTGCAGACAAATAAATACAAAGGCCAGATTATTAAAACAACTTTAGATCTCCAGCTTGAAGATTTTCCCTGCAGAAGGAAGTATGGATTACTCTTAACTGACAGTGTTTGCAGGACCTGGGCCTTTTAAATGACTCTACATAAAACAATTAATGACTGAAATGGATACATTTACTACAGAGTATTCACATGTAATCTAATTATTTTAAACTTTGCTTTATTTTACCTCATTTAATCTCATTTACAGCATGTTGTTTTCAATCAGAGGCCAATCCTGCTAACCAACTGTTAGCAGAGCAAGTCTCTCCAATGTAAATTCCTTAGAGACAAGGAGGGAAGTCTTGGCCATAGGGGAAAAAATGACTTTTATTCTTCCACTTTATTCTGCGAAGTGTCTAATATTCAACCACAATAGTTACAAAGCCAAGCTGACTAGGAACACTTAGCATGGAAATGCTGGAGGGCCCTGTCTCCCTATGAACCTTCTCATCGGGTTTTCCTTTCTCACCCTGCAAGTCCCAGGGCAGGGGCCAGAGCTGGTGAGGGGCCCCTCACTCATCTGCCCCCCTGGCCATTTCCCCGCCCACGTCCAGCACCTCCACGTGCCTCTTGTGGAATGGCAGCAGTCACAACCACTACCCACAGGGGAAATGTTCACTTCATACGGTTGGGTCGTAAAGTTATTTGAATAAACTGACAGGAAGGAGCAGAACAAGCAAATAAATGTTATTAAGTGCTCTCCTTTCATCCCTCACAATGAAGCATCAGCCCTACCTGCAACTGATTCACTGACTGAATTACTCACTCCGCTTTAATCCGAAAGCCATCAGGTCATATTTCGATTGGGTCAGGCAGGAATTATAACAAGGAAATAGCATTATCAAAGCAGCATGGTAGATATTGCCAACCCTGGTCTGGGAAGTCGCTGTAAGACGGGTTGTTTTACCTAGTATCTGGCTTTAAGAATATCAGGAGTTTAAGTTGAAGGCCTATGGCCTGGCAAGCACAGCCATGAGTTCACACATCCAGATAAACCTTCTCCTCGTGCACTGGTAGTTGTGTTCTGCTGCTTACAGGAGGGAGAATTTAGGACAGATGTTACCATGTTAACATATTACCAAGAGGTTAAAATGGTAACTACAGGTCTACCTGGGTGAAGATACTCCACTGAGGGCAACTGGAGTCTTTCTTTTCTCCAAGTTTTGTTCCAATCACTATCACTCTTTTAGCATATTGTCCTCCGAATCACTTCAAAAGTCTTCCTGCAGAAGCACTCAGTAACTTTATAATAAAATGAGTATTTGTACCAGCTTGCCATGTGAGCAACAGGGAGCTCTGAGGCCGTGCAACTTTCTCAAGGTTGGAGGTGACTCCACAGGTAACGCTCAGGTGCCCATCTGGAGGAAGGAAGACTTCTCTTGAAGGGGGAGGATTGGCTTAGAGATCACTTACTTAGGCAAAGGTGACACCCACAAATCCATGGGCCCTGATGGGGTGTACTTGTGGGACTTATGGGATAGGGTGTTCCTCATTATCCCTAAGAGATCATGGAGAACAGGAGAACTGCCTGGGACTGGAGGAAGGCCAGTGTCACTGCAGGTTTCAGAAAAGCAAGGAGGACCAGGCATCTACAGGCCAGTCAGCCTCTCCTCTATCCCTGGCTGTTATCTCTAAGCATGTGGCAGAAGAAGTGATCAGGATAGTCAGGATGGTTTCAGCAAGCAGATATCCTGCTTAATCAATCCAATAGCCTTTTATGAGGGAATGACTTGCTGGGTACATGAAGGGAGAGCAGTAGCTGTTATCTACCTTGACTTCAGCAAGACTTTGGACACTGCCTCCCATGACATCCTCACTAATAAGCTCAGGAACTGTGGGTTAGATGAGTGGACAGTGAGGTGGAGGAGAACTGCCGGAATGACAGAGCTCAGAAGGCTGTGATCAGTGCTATGAAGTCTAACTGGAGGCCTGTAGCTTGTGGTGTCCCTCAGAAATGTGCACTAGGTCCAGTCTTGTCCAACTTATTCATCATCTGGACGACGGGATGGAGTGCACCCTCAGCAAGTCTGATGATGCTACCTACCAACCTGGGAGAAGGGCAGAGAGGAACCTCATGAAGTTCAATAAAGGCAAGTGC
>JAUBOD010000028.1:1135276-1146740 GCA_032353885.1 Nothura maculosa
GGGCACTGGGCTAAATAATCCCCAAAGGTCCCTTTCAACCTGGCTGCTCTGTGTTCTCCCTGTCCTCTTGTTCTGTCCTTCCCCTCAGCTAGAGGGGGCCAGCCAGCCCCTGCTCACTCAGCAATTCCAGCTACACCAGAAGAATTGTACCTGGAGAGCACTACCACAGAGTCTTTGGATGCTTTGAAACTGAGGTTCTTCTGTATAGCTCCTGGGTCATTATTTTAGCAGACATTTCAATTATCTGACAGTTTGCTGGTCTTGAAGCAGAAACACAGGCTCCCCTGAACGCTAAATGTAAGGAGGGAGAAAAGCCACGTGTGTTAAGAGCACGAGCAGCTCTCCTCGTGCGTCGCTGGGCAAGTCAGTCACAGAGCAGGGCAAAGCTGGGGATTCACCAGGAACGGCCTCCTTCAGCGGCTCACCAAGGCAGAGATTCCCTCCTTTTGCAAACGAGGGAATACACCAGATGGCTGCCCCATATCTCACATAAGCAAACTCTGTTTCCTGTGTTTTCACAGAAACTGAACCATAAGAGATTTCACTGAACGTTACTGCTCTTAGATTTGTAATAGGGAACTCAGGAAAAGGATATGCTCAAAATTACAGCCAACTGTCAACACTGTCATATGTGCCAGCTGGGCTGGAGTGGCCAAGCAAGCAAAAAAAAACCCAAAAAAAACAGAGGAGCTGTGCCTGAAAGTACATATCAGCATGGATTTCTTCACATTTTCAGAGCAGTTAACCTCTTCTGGTAACATTTGTTCATTTAGGCATATTTCAAAAACAAGAATGTCCTTTTTGAAGACTACAATATGCCTTCCAAGGGAAGCTAGCCAGAGGCTGAAACAAGACATATTTCTAGTTTGTCAACATGTTCTCCTCCCATCCATCTTTAATTTTTTTTTTGTGGCCAAAATTGATTCATCTGCAGTTGCCCAAAACTTAAACAGCTTGTTTCCATGAAAAAAAAATCACTTTACTTCAAATTAACTATAGATGGAGAGTATTTATTCCTGTCTCCTTCCCCTCCCTGGAGCTTCTCCATCTTTGGGATGGGAGCTGCCATCTTGCTGGGCCCTTCCCTGCACAGCTGCCCCCTGGGGGCCGGGGGCCCCTTTCCTGTGCTCCCAAGGGAGCTTGGTGGTCGGTATCCAGCCCGCTGGGGCTGAATTCCCATGGCACTGAATACTGATCAATGAACCACAGTGCTGATCACTGGCAGAAGTGTTTCGGAATCCCAGTCACCAGGTTAATAGTTACAGTTGGTGTCTCTGTCTGGAGCTCATGGCAGATAGAGGGGTGGGATGAACTTCCAAACAGCGTCTCTGGCTGAGGCGAGTTCTTAGGGAGGGAATTTTTCCAGCCAGAACAATCTAATCCCTTCCAACACCGAAGTCCTGCGAACACAGGTGTAAAAGGAGAATCTGAAAATGATCCGTTATACCACAGTTTGGAACCAGCTGCTAGGCCCAAGTATGCGGTCTGCAGCTGGTCCAGGGAACTGCTCTGCCACACAGTGTTTCCAATTAGCAGTTTACAGAGGAGCCTGCATGGTGGTCCGAGATCCACTTTGAGGGTGATAGTGGTTCCTGACGCACAAATGAGTGTGAACCACTCAGACACACTCCATAGAAATACCCTGTGCTTTATTTCTTGTTTTTCTTGTCTGCAGAAACTGATCTCAGTTACAAGCTGGGACTCCAGAGCTAGTCATCATGCTCTTGAGATCCAAAGTGTCTGGATTAATGTGAATCTTTTATTAGCTGCACTTGGGTTTGTTCCTGCTGGGGCAGTGGGAGAGAAGGATGAAGGTTTGCCTTGTTCTGGACAGTCTATTCACTTCTCTCCATTCCCATACATTGGACTTTGCAAAAAAGTCTTGTATCCAACAGGAGAAAACAAATACTACATAAAAATTAACCTCTTTTTAAAAATATTTTCTTCCTATTATAACTTTTGAGAAAAGCAGTTAAGCATTTTATGATCAACCAGTTAATTAAATGAGAAAGTAATCAGAATGAGTTTGTAAAAATCGTATCAAGTATTTGACAGATGAAATATAGTTGGTGAAACAGCTCTAATAACTCATCTCTCAGCCTTTACAGTAAATTGTGTGTGTGGTTTATCATCATCTTTATATTCCTTCTATTTAACAGACTCATTAAATAAATGCAGCTTTGGGAGAATATTATCATCTCAGCCGTTTTCTCTAAGCAGAATTTTGTCAATCTGTGTTGCCTATAACACCCTATAAACCAAGTGCTGTGTTGAGGAGCAATATCTGCTGCAAACTCTTGCATGGAGGAGCACCATCTGAACGCACATATGACACTGTTGGGAAAAAACATTTTCCTGATGATAAAATACTTCCGAGTGATCTTTTCTAGAAAGCAGAGCAAACTGGGGGCATATTTCTGAGTGAGAGAGAGCCCTTGCGAGACAAGGATCATGATTACAAATTAAAAAAATATATAATTCTCCTTGAAAAACTGATCCTATCCTCTGGAGCTCAACAAATATTTTGTCACTGATTTTTAGGCCTGATTTGGAGGTAAAAATAGACATGCATATATAAATATTAACTACCTCAATATATACTCATACAGTAAGCAGCCACTCACCTATTCCAGCCCTGACCTTGCCCCACAGAATCAACTACAAAACGCCTTTGATATTCTCCTCAACCTATATGGATTTTCTTTTTTTCCTGCAAAACCTCTATTTTTCCAGGCAACGCCCCATGCCACACACATGGCTGGAAACAAAGTGGGAGGCAGGAGGCAGCGGAGCGGCGGCGGAGCGAGGAGCAGCGCCCGGTGCGCGGGAGGGCAGCGCCGGCTCCGCGCCCCGCCGAGGGCCCGCGGACAATGGAGGAAACCACTGGCACCAGCTCAAACCCCACACGCTGCATGCAGATGATTTTAATAAAATACAGTGTTTAGACCACAAAGGACACACTCCAGAGTAGCTCTCTATATATTTGTTTACTTAATTGAAGGGGTGGAATACCCTAGGCAGCCTAAATGCTGCAGTTATTCTACGCACAGCAGTCAGCCTAGTGTCACAGACACAGTATATGCCACCCTTCCATGGAGTTAATTACTTAGCCCTCATCTAGATTAATGTCTGTTGTGATTTACCTCTTAGCAATTCACCAGCGGGCTCCGATTTAACTAGTGCTGCCATAGTAAAAAAGATAACAAAATATTTGCTTATATGACAAAATAATTTAAAAAAAAGCTTGATTTCAAACAGAAACAATAAATTTTCAAGAAACTTTGACTTGAGAACAGTAGCTAATTTGTAAATTGTTAAGTATATAATGGTAAATTGTGTTGTGAATACAAACCCAACAATGGTGGAGTTTTACTAATTTACATGTAATGTGCAAAGATGGTCTGTACAATGGGCCTCCATAGGAATTCCTACATTTGGATACTTGCTGATTCTTCCATGAACTCAAACCTCTGGGGATTTATCAGGCCTCTCGGTACCAAGTCAGCAGGAGAGCAGTATGAAAGGCAGTCTGCAACTTACAGACACGTCACACACAAACTCATGCTCAGAGAACATCCAGACTCATTCTCCCTCTCCAAATTTAGGAAATGTCCGAGTTCAGGTTCACTCCTTTAATCTGTGTTACCTGTTTGATTTTTGATGCAGTCTTCAGTCTTTCTCAAAAAAAAAATAAAAAAATCAAACAAACAAAAGGAAACTTATGCTGGATGCAAACATCAACCACAGAGAACTGCATCTGGAAGGATTAAAACTGGACAGGGCATATGGAAAAGAAAACAAGGAAGTGGAGAGCATCTTTAATTACAGACAATGCTACAGATCCGCCTACAATATTAGTGTTGGCCCAGATTTCCCTGAACTAACTAAAAATCATGATATCCAAATTATGAAGTTGTTTTTTCTTCATGCACAAAGAGCTGCACTGGTGTTCCACTATGGAGAATAGAACAGTAATCACTGGATTCTTGAAAGAGATGGCTGAATTTTAGATTACTTCTAGTTCCTTAGACCATCTCTTACTTTCTACACACTAAGCTTAAGCTGTAGTAATTTCCACTGCTGCCTTCAGTTTCTGCAGACCAGGGTGCGCTCACAGCACCAAGCCAGAGCTCCTTGAGCTGGAGACAGCTCTGGTTTGCTCCGGAGACGCGGACACGCGGGCTGCCCAGCCCAGCCAGGCCGGGCTGCTCCAGGCACCTATGGCTCCTCCTGGGATCCTGTCACTGACTGCAGGTGTCATCAGGCTTCTGGCAACGAAAGACAAGGTAATTTACCTGTATGTCCTCTCGGTGGCTCCGCGAGCAGCAGAGCACCCTACAGCACCCAGGGGCTCCCAGCCCGGCCCCTCTGCGCCAGCTCCATTCACAGCTAAGGCCGGGCTAAGCACCCAAGGGTGCTGCACGGCCCCAGCTCCCTCAGCTGGATTTTGATCCAGCTTTGATGCCCATCTCTCAAAGTCATTAAAAATAGGTATCTTTTTGCATGCATTTCTGGATATTTAATTAGGTGATTACATTTGCTCCTTCTTTACCAAGTTAGGCCTCTCCTACAGCACAAAGCCTGAAAATGCCAAATTGATCAAAACTAGAAGGGAAGAGCAGAGAAACTCCCCTCTATTATTTATTCAAATCCTTTTTGAATTAATACTGTCAACCACCCTGACTTGTGAGAACTGCCCTGGCATTTTTACTTGAAATACCAGAGCTTCCGACCTGTGGGTTAATGGACTAGGAAAAACATCTCCCTAAAAGTTGAGCTGAATAAAGGGCCTACTGCCTTGGGGAGGGAAGTCAATCCCTGTGTCTCCTCTTAGGTTGCTTCCTTTCTAAACCAAATCAGCCAAGGCTCTTCCATGACTCACTCCAGGCAACTTATCCGAGCAGGAATCGTCCTGGCTCCTCTGGCTTTCCGGCTCCTCCTTGGTGAACGGTCACTCTCACCAAAGTGAGGGAAGGGACTGTTGAATGTCCTCGGTTTGCACGAGCTTTGCTGCCCTCCCGAGATTCTGGACTCATGCCATTATTTGCAAAAACATGTCCATGGAATAGCTGTATAGCTGGGAATAGCTGGGGTTTCTGCCTTTCAGCCTAGGCTTTTCAATCACTTTTTCATCACATCGCATACTAGGCACTCTAGGATACATTTCACATTTAAATTAAATACTGAATACAGAATTTTAGCTGTTGAATAGGAGGATGTATTGTGGGCCAGAGTTTTCCTTAACTGATATTTTTGGTCAAAAAGCTGTTTTCTAAGTCATGAATGAAATAGTTTTTCATGTTACACTGTTTTTCAAACCATAAGATATTAAAAATATAATTAAGGATTCTCAAAATGAAAACTGCTATTGGATGTGACAGGTTGAAACCACAGCAGCATCGTAAGATTGCTAATTACACAAAACAGCCCCTTTCTCAGAAGTGTTTAACACCACAATGATAGTATATGAATTTCAGTGAAATCTGCAAATTGCTGCAAACAAACTGAGTTACAACTAAATTCTGCAGTCGGTATTTCTCCCCTTTCACGCTCTGTTACTTAAAGCTACATTTTCCAGTTGCACTTCTTTTTACATGGGAAGGAAAAAAAGGAAAGGGAACATTCAGATGATAAAATATTTTATTCTCCTATTGACTGATTAATAATTTAAAATATGTATTCCACAAAACCATCAGCACACCTGTAGTTCAGCACCTTCCCCACCAATTTTTGAGACTAGGGGGTCAGAACAGGCCCGATTCACTCAGTCCCTCATCTCAGCCTCATCTACAACTACCCTCTAAAGCCTAAATCTAGACTATCTTTCCTACTGAGCCCCTTCACGAGCTTTCAGGAGCAGCAGAAACCGAGGAGCTGCTGCAGAAGCCAGTGTAGATGCACCCAAGGGATGGACGAGGGCAGCAGATCCACAGCCGGCCTTGGATTCTGTCCTTATCCTCTGCATTGTTCCCTTTTGCAGCAGGAAAACCCAAGAAGGTACCTATGGGAAGCCCCTTGCTCCTCTCCCTCTCCTTCTCCCTCTCCCTTTCCCCTGTTCTCTCCCTCTCCCTCTCCCTCTCCCTCTCCCTCTCCCTCTCCCTCTCCCTCTCCCTCCTGCAGGCTGTGCTGGGCATAAAGGGAATGATCTCTCATAGCTTCTCCTCTGTTGCTCTCATCACTTGGTTCTCTGGGTGCCTTCTAATAGTGCATTAAGCTACATGATTAACTCCTGTCACATGTGGCTCGTTCCCTCTGATCCTCTCGGCAGGGGGAGAATCTGGCCCTTTGCAAGGAAAAAGGAAACATACGTCAGCCTGTGCTCTGCAAACAAATCAAAAGGACTGGAGACAGATTTTTTTTTTTTGGCTCATTGGTTGGTTTTCTGAAGCTTTTTTATTTGGTAGGAGGACCTGAGGAATCCTTATAAAAGAAATTTGTATCATACTGGAAACTCATGTCTTTTTTACCCTATGGAAGTCTCTGGGGCGCTAGGAAGGGATTATATCTGAATAATATCTGAATAACTCCTGACACTGGCGGGTAAGGATGAAGAGGCAAGGGAACATTCAGGTTGATTCTCTAACTCCCTTTTCTGTCTGTTTTCCCTGATGTCCACTTACCTTCGGAATATGGTACTTTCACCTTTAATTTTGACAATTAATCTTTCAGTAGTAAAATGAAAGTGGAACCTCATACTCATTTATCAAGTAGAAGAAAATCATGAATGAACATCAGAGCGCCACACAAGAAAAGGACTGTGGTCAACCACACACAATCACAAACCCTGCTCAGAGGCTCCACCTTGACTGGAAAGAGACTATTTCTTTCCCACTGTTCCTGCCAATTTTGAAACTTGAGTCTTTTGAATGTTAAAAATATTCTTCTAATATGTGACGTAAGGTGATACAGAGTCAGCTTGAAGCCCTGTGTCTTTGGGACAGCGCTGTCTCCATCTCCCTCTCTGGCCCTGGGTACTTCTGTATCTCTGTGTTCACTGTGTTCGTTGTGCCCGCCTGCAGAGCCCTCCCGCACCACGGGCTGGCTTTAGGAGCAACAGAGGAGGCCAGGGCTCTGTCAGGGGCTCCCCTTTGCTCTGCTGCAGGCTACTGACCTTCCAAACACACTGAGAAAGCTAGAGAGCTCCCGTCCTTTCCCCTGCCTCATCACCAGGGCTGCCCTGCTCACGGATAGGTGTGTGCACATGTAACTCACAGGCAGAAGGGCAGGTATTTAGGACCAATGCAGCCAAGCCTGGTTTTACACTGTAAAAGTATTCAAATGCTTCATTTTAACCCACCAAAAACATTGTTTTTCCATAGAAAAAGTAAGCTCATGCTTACATAAAGACCTCAAAGCATTCACAGTAACCTAAAGTAATGAATATTGTAATGAGAAACACAAGTATTTAGGGTGATAATGACTGGACTTTGCTCTACTTATATCGGCTCACCCCCTACGGAGGCTACCAAAGCTTGAAGATTTTATCACCCTAGTAATCAGCAATGGGTAATGGCCTTCATAAAACACAGTAATTAAATTGACTGATTTCAAACTAGTGCCTTTTTTTCATTAGAGAGTTCTTATTTAGCCTACTTCAAAAATCCCTTTGTGAACAGTCACTGTATCAGTCAAAATTCAAATGATGAGGGATGAAGAGTTTGTTCTGTTCAGGATTCCAGTTATTAAAGTAAAAAGTCAGGGTTCTTACTGTGCTGTCATGCCCTTTTTCTTCTTTTTTTCCCTTTTGTTCTTTCTCCCCCTTCGTCATCCACGAGCTTCTTTTTCTTAAAGGTCTCTCAAGACCGAACATTACAAAATAAGGGGCAGAAGGGAAACAAATCAAGCCCCTAGTTTCGTAGTTCTTTACATTTCTCAGCAGCCACTAAGAGATTCTGCTTTGTTAAAACAAGTTTTTAAAATCCTCTCAAATCTTCAGAGCCAAAGCACCAATGGTGAAACTTGGGCCCTGCCTCCCCATCCATCTGATTACACTCTATGCCTGGATTGTTTTAACTACTGTATCTTGCTTGATCTTTGACTTTTGAATAAAATTTGATCTAAGTATCACTCCTATTATTGCTCAAATTTATTTTCATAATACGTGTGAGCCATTCACCTGTGTTCCAAGAGTTCTCACAACTCAGCTTGGAATTTAAAATAAAATGTTTTATGACAAGTCTCATTTTCACTTTTTGTGGAAAAAACCATCCCCTCCCTAACGCAGTACCTACCAATCCAGTGCTTTATGATGGTAGAAGAAAATCTGCAGCAAAGTCTACTCAGGTAACTACACAGCACAAAACCTATCTTTGTATTTCTCTCCTCCTGACTACAGCAGTTTTTAACTGCATAAAAGAGACACTGGATACGTTTTGCATAGAAAATCTATAGTGCAATGCAGGGGTCTCAGGGTAGGTGTACAAAATACAACCCCGCTGCACGCAGAGAAAGGAGTGACTTCTTGTCATGCTGCAATGTGAGTGCTGGGCATGAAGATGCATTTTCCTCTGCTCAGAACTCCAGAATCTCAGCGCAGCAGGTAAATGCTGCCCCATCCCAGGGAGTTATTCCAGAGCCTCTCCCTCCCGGATCCCGGTGCACACGCTGCTCAGGTCACACGCTTGGAGCTCTGCCCGCCCTGGCTCCCCACGCACTGTGGGGCAAAGGCTCTCGAGGCCCTTCCCCTCCGCACAACCCGGCACCACTGGGCACTTCTGTCCCTACCCCAGACCTTGAAGCTGTGTTACAGTACCAGCCAGCGGGTAAACTGGATCCTCAGTGTTGTCCTTTCCCCACCAGAAGCGATGCTTTCCACTTCTCTCTGAAGCGCTGCCATGAACACTTTGCCATTTTGATGCAGCACGTGGAGAGCAAGTGTCAGCCCACCTGAACGCACCTTTCACTGCAGAGAGCCCCGCACAGCGGCTGTAAAGGGGCTTAAACAGACATTTTCTTTAAACCTAATACGTCATATAAGTGTAAATATGATGCTGATTTTATTGCAAGAAAGGACAGGGAGGAGAGCTGTGCAAAGCTTCCCCATGGAACTGCTTTCGTTGGCAGAGCCTGGGGCAGAGCGAGCTTCCTTGGATGCTCTAGGGAAAAACCTTTCCCTATTTTTCTGCAGTTTCCCCTGGCCTACAGGTCATCCTTCAAAGGCACAACCAGGTCTGAAACCCTGCCAAACAACTGCAACAGTTTGCCCTGTTACTAGTTTAACAAAACAAACAACACAGAGCAACAAGCTTCTTGGGATTACAAACTCTGCTGCAACCCTGCGCTGAAAACTTCTTTTCACTTTTTATTTTTACCACAATCAAATAATAAATCATTGATTTACCGTTTCTATCTATTTATCCAAACTGCAAAGAAATTATGCCTTAGAAGAGATTAATGGAAAAAAAGGAATAATGGAAGGGGGAAGAGAAGCTGCTGCTTTCACAAGCGAAGGCACAAAGAGCAATCTAAATGAGCCAGGCAGGCAACAAATGTGGTTGTTAGAGAATATTTATGAGCGCGGCAGGCGCATAACATCACTGAAGCAAGCACAATGGGAGCTGCTTTTTATAAAATATATCTGCAAGAGGGACAGGGAGTTAGGGCTAACTATCAATCACCTGGACATGGGAATAAATCTACAGCCAGTGGTCCATGCTCTGCTAAAACCAACTTTTGCCATGTTGAAAACTTGCTGCCCACGAAATAAGCCCTAGGAGCCCAGAAGGAAACATCTATTCTGCACATCTCCGCAATGATAGTGAGAACAGAAAGGTCTGGAAATTTAGATTGCCCAGAGAGCAAAGCAGGTTTCTAGTGACTGGGGAAATTCTGTGAGTGATCTAGGTTTAAGATGACATCACATTGAAACAAACAGATTTGTTTTTTCCCCAAATTCCCATTCTTTAAAGCAGTGGTTACTGATCTCCAAGAACACATCTATATGGACTAGGTCTCTTCTCCCCTGGCAGTGTGTGTATAACTCCCATTAATGCTAATGGGCATAAAGCACAAGCATTGAGGGGAAAATAGACCCCTCACTGTGAAAATAAATGTGTTCAGTTATTTTCAGACACGATGCTGAAATCAAACAACTAAAAGTACACAGTCTAAGGAGATAACCTTACATAGCCTAGCTGAAAATGTCACCATTATTTTTAGCTTCCTGGTCAGGGAATCTTGTCGTATTCCTCATGTTTCTGCTATCAGTCACAGATACCGTGGCTGGGTGACACATCAGAACAAAAAGGGCCAAATTTTAAAATCTTACAGAAAAGACACAGTCCTGATCTCAAACTCCTTGCTTTCACCAAGGGTGCAAGGCTAGGCCTTATGTCTCGTTTTTCATTTAGGCCATATAATATTTTCCCTTTACCCTAAAATTCTAGGACTTTCCTATTCTCTATCTTTAAAACAGTGGTGAATATAACAAGGTAAAAAATCCTATCATTTACATGATTTGTTATCTTCTTTAACGATTTCTTAATGATTTGATATCATAGTATGATTTCTACTCTGAGCAAAATTCATTGAATCAATTCTGCTTGTTCAAGTACGCAAGAAAATTTGTTAATGCCCCAATGTGAGGCTCAAAGACACGGTGCTTTATTATCGTGCAACAGCAACAGCACATCCACCCAGCTCTTTTCATGATGCAACCAACCTGTCTATGGCTAATCTGAAGAGATGTTTGGAGCAATCATGAGAAAAGCCAAAGGTGGAGGCCCTCTTCTCTTTCTCACCTCACAGAAGCCTGACTTTCTTTTGATCTGAGCGTATGTATCACTGTGACTCATTTTGCAAGTTGAATTCTGATCATTCAGTGAAAAGGCCAGAACTTAAATATTACTTCTTTTGCAGAGAACACTAAATGTATTTTCTCCTGGATGAGCTTGCAGGGATAAACAATCCTGTGAGTGGTTTGGGGTATGATATGCAAAAAGCGACACTTCCACAGCCTGTCTAGACTCCCAGACACGATCAGACTGTGTTCTCATCAGAAACATTTCCATAGCCTGTCATATTACTTGGAGAACAGAAAACCCACCATTTCAGAACAATCACGCAAAACTAAAGAAAAATAAATAAAAACAGACTGACCTGCCAGTGCTGCAGTGGAAATCTGAATATAATAACCTTACACAATTTAGAAATTATGCTAACAATAAAGCTAGAAGTTTCAGCAAACATTTGTGAAGAAAGGCAACTCCTGCACAAGTGAATGCAATCCAAAAATGTGAGTCATGCACAAGCAATTTTGCTATGGGCCATAAAATCACTTTATACGAGTTACAGATAATTCTGTATGTGTTCTATAATGTTTCCCTACTGTGTAGAGATGGATATCTCTGTATCCTATCACAGATAATGATGGAAAACAAATTCTCTACATAAAAGCCAAGCACTCAGATTCCTCCTCAGCTGTTGCAGGGAACTGCAACGCCAACAGAACAAACACTTCTCACCG
>JAUBOD010000028.1:1154058-1172085 GCA_032353885.1 Nothura maculosa
AGCCGAGCCGCCCCGCGCCGCCAACGGCAGCGGCCCCGCCAACGGCAGCGGCCCCGCTGCGGCGGCCGTTGGGGCGCCCACGCCGCCCCCCGCACGCCGGGCAAGTGCGGCAGGAAGAAGCGTGATTCCCCGCCATGAATTATTCATCGCATCTCGCTTGTCTGATTTTTTTTTTTTTTGCATAATGGCAGCGCTAATCCCCGATCAATTAATGGGAAATGAAATTTAAATGATAATGAAAACTCCAGAGATAAAGGGAATTAAGTGTTCTCGCGGCTGGTGGCAGAAATCCCAACAATGGGATTTGGTAGCCGCGGCCCCCTCAGCTGTGTGCGCTGCGGCTCGCGGCGCGGCCCGCACCAGAAGAGGGGCCATCCCGCACGTCTGACACACAGTGCACAAATCTGACACATTTCTGCAGCCCCTCGCCCTGTCGCGGGTTATTTTGAGACCTACCTCTGCTCACTTTGCAAAGGAAACTACTTCTGTAAATATTAGCAATGCCCGCAATGCAATCCCTGTCCGTAAATCATTTCCCCCCAAACTGAGGTGACTGATTGTAATGATTCTTTTTGTTTTTCTTCTTTCTTGCGTATATTATTGTTTTGAACAATGGAGCCATCAGGTTAATCGCCACAGCTAGGTCCTTGCCAGTTTTATTTTGTGTCCTCCTGCACTACCTAATGCGGCACTTGATGTTTGGGCTGCAAAATGACCACTCCACACATGGGACAGTCTATATGTGCACATGTGTCCCTATAGACACATATACACAGTATTTGTATGCCCATGAAGAGCCCTTACTGTGGTATTGTACTAAGTGGTTCTGAAATACTTGTATTCATCATAGGTATTATAAAACCATAAAATATATCCAAAAGTTAATTACATGACTTTTGTTTTTTTAGATGAAGTACTGAAAATACAACAGCATTAAATTCTATATGCCAGTTTTTCTTAGACTTGGACCAATAAATGGCACTTTGGTTGCAGGATTAGATTCCATAACTGGCCTAATATTTTTCTATATTTCCTAAGAATACTGAACATTTTATTTACGTGACAACAGAATGATAGTGGAGCTGGAATTTATTACTTGAAATTTCAGTAAGGTTTTCATTTCTTCTGCGAAGCTGGAGCTTTGAAAAAAGGAAAAAAAGACACACCCAAAAAAGCCCTACAAGAATATTTTCCTACCTAAGCAAGATATGATCCTGCAAACACATATGTATCTGCTTAGTGTGTGCTCAGTACCCGCGGAGTTACTTGCCTGTGTTAATGGCATTACTTGGCAAGCTCGTGCTAAAGCGTTTGCAGCGCTGAGGGCCAAGTGAAGACCAAGGCTCTCAAGAGGCGGATGCACTTCATGGGAAATGAGAGTGAATTTCCTTAGGAAACTGAATTTCAGAGGGGGGCCCACAGATCTGCAGCACCTATCCGCTATATTGTACATTTTCACCAAAAAACTTCTAATTCAGTTCAAGTATCTACATGTTGAATAATTTGTTAGGTGGCCAGTATTTTTCTCATGCATGGAAAAATGTACTGCACATACAGCCCGTTAATATGAAATGTCATGGGAAAAGTAAAAAAGTTCCATGTGAGTACAGGGACCATTAAGATATCAGTCAAACCAGAGTAGATTTCAGTCAATATCTCCTTTTTGTCCACATACCAAAACTTGTTTTGATCTGACCGTGTGCGTGACACTTTCTATGCTCTTTCAGTTCTGCCAGGCTGTTTTCCAGCTCGTGCCTAAAGACCAAGGCATTGGAAGGGAGAGGCCTGGAGATATCGTCCCAGGCTGAACCCTGCTGCTGATCTGCTCTACAATCTCAGGCAAATAACTCTGGGGAATGTGCCTCAGTTTCCCTATTTGCAAAGTGAAAACACTTCTTGAGGTGCAGGGGTCTGTGGCACTGCAGATACGCACTGTGTTTTTACCATAACAGTGGAAATATTCGCAGCTAGATGAGAAGCCAGGGGAAAATCTGTACGACCAGAATAACACGGCCTTCTAGAAGGCTCTCAGACATGCAAGGAGCGAGACACGAATAAATGAAACAGGGTGTGAAGCAAGAACTTTCCACCATCACCCAAGCAGGCCAAGCGAAAGGCAAGATAGCACTGCAGTTTGGTGGGAAAATGGGGAGGAAAACTTATCCCATCGCTCTTCTGAGCACTGCTAGCAGGACTGGGCTATCCATACAATCTCCTTAGGTTTTGCACCCTTTAACTGGAGGAGACTGTAAGAACAGCTATATAGGCTCAGCCTAAAGATCCCATCTTGCTTAGCAAGCTGTCTCCCCTAGTTAATGAAGAGATAGCGCCCTTTCTTAAACATTTCATCCTGGTCTCTCTTTATCCCCTGAGTGCAGTCATGCTGATTTCAATGTGAAAGTTTGATTTGAAAGTTAAAATGTGCATATAAATGTTTGCAGGAATTACTTGCAAACCTGTTAACTAAGGGCCCGGACCCGCAGACTCTTTTAATGTAAGGATTTATGCATAAGGACCAATACCAACCGCTTCTAGAAAATGTTAAAATGTGGAACATGTAAAGGTCACTTTAAAGCAGTTTTAAATTACCAAAAAATCAGACTTACACAATCTATGACAAACATATGGCTATTATTATAAAACAGCTGAAATTTAAACTTGATGAGCTTTCATTCTTAAATATCAACCCATTCTGTTATTCAATAGAACAGAAGAAATAGTTGAAAGCAGTATCTCGAGACAAACTTGGGCCAAATCGCTGCATTACTGGAAAAGAGTCTGGGCTAAAAACCTGGCCTGACTGAAGTCAAGGAGATTTTGCCCTTGTATTGAATAGGATAAGAATTAGAGTGTTTAGTGAAAAAGAGAAAAAAAAATAGAAAAAAGAAAAAGCCTGTTCCAAGACATGTGTGTTTGTCTCATTTATTCAAGCCTGTGTCTCCAAACTGCATTGTTCGCCCTCGGTGTTTGTTTACAGGCATTCTTTAGCAGAACAATTCCGAGTGAACAACAGCTTTTAAATGCATGGGAGCTGTCTAGGAATTAGCACTTGCCTATGAAATAATAAGCTCACCTAGCTAAAGACAACATGTTGATATAAAAAGGTATTTTTTGCACATATAAACTTGGCCGGTCTATTCCACTTCTTATTTGCATAGAAAAAAAATCTTTAATCCAGAAGGCGCCACACATAAAGTAGCTAATTAACCATATAAAGGAATGTGTACATATTCACAGGTTTTAACTAGCATCTGACTTCTTAAAAGCCATGGAAAAAGCTATTGGCTTTGCCCCTTTCTGAAGGAAGTGCTATACACGTTGGCACTATTTCCGCGGGTATCAGCTCCACCTAAAGGTACTTGCCCAGGCTGTGCATTCAGCAGCGTGGAGGCCACACTATTTACTGAGCACTCTCATTCCATTTTCATTTGCACTCCCTTGTGCTTCATTCTGAAGCCAATGGGACAGATCTTTAGTTCTGGCTTACATTAACAGAGATTGTCAACATCCATGCAAGCAGTGTGGTACTATAAATTGATTTAATTATTTTTTTTAGGTGTGCTGCAAACATGACTGATTCATTAGTCTTTGGCACAGAAACTTTCCAAACTGGCTGATGTGTTTATTTAGGCTCAAGCCCTTAGTCTCAAGCACCTGGAAAGAGCCATTCCAGAGGGTTCCTCAACAGAATGCCTGCAGTTGCATCTGACTCTTGAGCAAACTGGGGAATTTGGCTCTGGAGGAGACAACTTGTATAAATAGCCTTTATTCATAAAAAAAAACAAACAAGCAAACTACAAATAGAAACAAAAAATGACATCACTTCTGGCATACATATTATGAAGCAAAGCCAATCTTTCTGTATTTAAACAAGTGTAAAGCTGACAAACTGACCAGAAGGCAATCCAGAAGAAATCAGTATAAGTCATGAGTTTGTGGGAATAATGCTCAGGTTAGAATCTGGCCTCCTTGGGTCTTTCCCTATTTATAGGTCAAGGCTGCTCAGTCCAGTCCTCTCCTTCTTCAGAGCCAACTCTGCTGAGTCCAGGCTCATCTCTTCCTTTCTAATATTGTCAATTAGCAGCAGTTTGGGGTTAAAACACCTATCTGGGGTTGTATTATCTTGAATTGGGGAAATTGTATTTTTGTTATTATATCTTGTAGTGGGGGAATAAGTCCACAGACTGGCTTGCTGGCCCTCTTGAAATAAATGGAAACACTATCCTTTACTGGGCTATTGCTCTTCAAGTCTATAAATGTACACTGTTATCTGCATGTTAGACACACTGCACTTATTTTGCTTACAATGCATGGAGGAAAATGTCCCAAAACCCCTAACTCCCAAAGAAAGCAGTGGGAATGGCAGAAATTCAGCGCCTCACAAAGTTTTTTTTCCCAGTATATGCTCCTTTCCTGTCATTCCAAAAACGATGGTGCCTGCATCCCTCTACAAAAGGTCTTACACAGGCTATCAAGTGATTAGATCTCTAAATGGCATTTTGAGCAAGGGAACAGGCTTTATTTTTAGATTCAGTAGGGACAGGAGGAAGAAACGAGTGTGGAATGATCTCTAGATATTGTTCCAGGCCCTGTTTTATTTAAATGCTCTAGTATTACTAAACTGGTTATTTTTTGGCATCCTACAGGTTGCTGACAGTCAAAGCAGAAAGCTTTTCACTGGTGCTGCAGAGATGCTGAAACTGTTACTTTTCTTAATTGCCAGTAATTTTTAAAAGTCCAATATCTTTGCATAAACATGTGGGAATTATTATAGCTGGAGAGCGGGATAAGGTTGGACTGAAAGGGAAGGGGGTATGAGAGCAGACCGAGTCTGCAGATAACACGCTGATTACATTTTTGTGGTTTCCTTCAAAGTCAAAGCGTCATGGGTGAGCTTACACGAAGGAAGCAAAGGAACAAAGTTTTGATGATTGGCACAGGCTGTTTGAATGAGAACAGACCTTGATGCCTAACAGTGTGGCAAGGAGAAAAAGAATGAAAGAACTTGGGAAGTCAGGCATGCCCTGACGTTTAGGAGAGGTGGAAAGTGAGAGAGCAAAGCTCCTGAGGTGTGCAGAGGTAGCCTGTGAGTTACACTGACAGGTAGGCTGTTCATTTGGTTAATCCCCTTGAACTGTTTTAGGCCATCTGCAGAGGTGTAACCTGTACAGGCTGTGCTGCTAGACTTAAGGTCTTCACTCTGCTCTTCTAGTTTTCTTCCATCCTGCCCTCCCACTTAGTCAACAGAGAAAGACCTTTCTACTTTCTCAAGGGAAAAAACGCAAGTGGACATTAGTTGAGGAACTATTTTCAGTGAGTTTGATATACATGTGTATTAGTTGATCATGAATTCTGAAATGTAGATCAATTGATGAGAAAAGATCTGCTTGCCACAGATGAAGTTGTCAGTGTATCAGAAGGTGGGCAAGGCCTTGAAGCTATGAAACAGGCTTAGGAAAGATTAAATGCTGAGACAAATATGCTGGGTTAGTTTTTCCCTGCTTGCTTTCTCCCAAGGTCCTATTGGCATTTCAGTCACCAGATTTCTTAGAAAATATTATCATTTTCTTCAGTAATTTGTCCCTCTTTTATTTTTTAAGAGGTTCAAACCACTACAGAAGATCTTGTTGTCTCAGACTATCTACTGATATGCAGTTACGTTGCTCATACTCCTGTCTTTGCGTAATATTTTTCTGGATTTTTTTTCAAAGAAGGGCTTGAGTCCTTTTCAAAGAGGACTTGCTGAGAAGTATGAATCAGATATGGCTTTGCTAGAGAGGAAAAGAAAAGAAAGATTTTTCTTTCTGCAAAGGATGAATCTCCAAATCCTGTTCAGATGTGAAATACTGAAGAGGAACTGATTTAGTATTCTCCCTTCCCAGGTCACTGCCATTTCTACCCCACCCAGGTGAAGAGGAGACCAAGGGGGCTGTTTTAGGGGAAGTCCGGGGCTCTCCTGCCAGACAGGAGGGCAGCAGTAACTCTGCCTGTGCTGAGGCCCTTCTGCTGGAGGTGGTGGGGCAGTGTCCCGGCTCCAGGCCTCAGGCTCCTGAGAGAGGCAGGTAGCTCGGGCTGCTCACCTCCTCATTCACAGAAAACCTACCAGGGGTGTGTGCCAGAGCCCAGGGACAACGCTTCTGGAGAAAAACAAAAATCTTATGGTAGCATTTTACTGCTGCAGCCAAATTAGGTGGCTCCCTTCTCCAGTACTTAGAAACATGGGAGCCTTAAGATCCATTTCTCTGCTTGTAGTGTCTTTCGTGGTTAAGTTACAGGCCTGGCAGGCCCTTCCCTGTGATTCTGATTTGAGCACAGAAAATACTGCATGGAAAAGCCAGCGCTGCAAGTGGAGTCAGAAGGATTAGGCCTCCGAGCAGCCCTGCTGTTCCAGCTGCCCCGTTCCCATTGCTGGGAAGCGCAGGCTGGCGCGTGGGGAACACTGCAGAGCGCCCAGGAGAGCCTGGTGCTGAAGCGGCGCCTGCTCAGCAGCCTCGGGCCGGGGCTGTCGCCGCCAGCGCCAGGATCCCTGCAGAGCCGGCCCAGCCCAGCGAGCAGCCGCTCGCAGCCTCCCGCCATTGAGGAGAGCTCCACCGCGTAGGAGTTTGAATACGGCCCTTTTTGTACCGATAACAAAAGTCTCTCGCGTAGCACAGAGGAGACTGCGACATGAAGCAGGTGGGGGAACGCTGCCGTTAGTGCATGAATCCTTGATAATTTTCCTGGAGTGTTTCGCTATTCCGTGTGAGCCTGTTCGCTCAGCGTCATTCTGCAGCAGAACAGGCAGTGGGAGGCTTGAATTTAAGTCTGAGGGAAAAAGGGATCACGACTTTCTTTTGTAAAAATTATAGGAACTCCTGAAATCGAATTTTCCTTTCCATATGCAAATAAAGCTTTCACTGGCTACAGTTGGATTTGTGAGGGTTTTCTGAGGTAGAGTTTAGCCCAGTGAGTTTTTCACAACAGCCTCACTAATTTAGGCGCCTGCTTTATTTTTTTGTGTGCAGTTCTTCACCAAATGTTTCACAAAGAAGAAAAATGGTTCACATGAGTAAATGAAATATGTCAGCCAGCTGAAGCGTATTTTCCTATCACTTTTCAAATATGGCTCCACTGAAAACCAAAATCATGAGAAACATTTCATGTGAAGAACGGGGCTGATTTCAAACCACCTGACCTCACTTTGGTTTTGCTCTTTAAAATTACCTAGAAAATACCATAATCTTCTTTTTTACACAGCTGGATGAGAGCCAGACCTCTGGCTCCAGAGGTAAAGGGCAAAACTAAAAAAATCCTGTCTGAACAGGCGACTCCACCCTCTTGCCCAAGTCAGCTTGGCCTTTTGACAGAAAGTGAGTTCTGAAGCAAATTCATTCATTGCCTTGTTTTTGGACAAAACTCAAAATTCTGAACTCGCACCACACAGACCACTTCCATGAAATTCAGCTTGCTATTTTATCTCCCTTTGACCTTCTCTGTGATCAGATAAAATGAGCAGTGGGGTAGTGATTAATCAGATAAATCATTTCTATTACTTTTATCAAAGAAAAAAGCCTGCACTGGAAAGGAGTGTGGTCAGAGGAAGGGGATTGCCTCATGAGTGGGTTCACAAAGTCCCATGTTCTAATCTAGGGTTGGGGGGGGCGCCAAAATAATCCAAAATAATAGGGGTTACATTGTCCGCTTAGCTAGAAATTTTAGCCCCACCTAAATGAGCGGTAGGGAGGATGCAGTGAAGGATTCCATAGAAGAAAATAAGGAGAAGAGTCTGTATTCAGTCCACCTAGTCCCCAAGAAGACTAACGCTGTGATCTCCCTCACGAAATATTTCTTTCCTCTTGTTCGCTACACTTCCCTAACCTCTTAGAATCCTATTCAGTTCACTCCCCAGGAGAGCAGAGATGGATGTAGATTGTATCCAGATTCAGAGGGGTGTTAATTGCAGAAGCCAGAGGTCTTGATCCCCCCATCATTTGGCCAGCGTGTGGTCAGCGCTTACCCTGGCTCTCTTCTGCTTGGGGATGTAGGTGTACCTTGCTTGTCTGTAGAGCCAAGGGGCAGCTCTGTGTGTTATTGTGTTGCATGGTTTAAAGAAGCACTTGTGTCAGTTCTGTCCTGACTGCAGTTTGGAAGATGGTCAGAAAAGGACACAGTCCCAGCAGCTCAGAAGTGATGCCCCATGTGCCAGTTTAGATATGACCTTAGGCTTTCAAAATGCAAGAAAACCTACCAAAACTCCAACAACTGATCATCTAAAGCTGCCAGACCCTGACTCCTCTATAGCTGCAGAGGGAAACTCTGGTAGTACATCCAAGGGTCATCCAATGAATGTATGGTATATTTATGGGTTCTTTCTACATCTGCATTATATATATTTATGCATTGCATATGCACTGCTTCTCTGCAGTGGCTGTATAGAGAACCAAAGTTTGGAAGCCCTAAATAATAAAGGATCTAAGAGCATTCAACATCAAAAGTGCATCATCTACTAAGGTGAGGAGATTGAACATGGCCCACAGGATTTAGGAAAGCATGGAAAATAACATCAAGATGGAAAGGTTCAAGATTGAAAGTAGTAATACTTTGAAAATTTTACTGAATCCAGCTCTCACTTATACTTGATGCATGTAAGACAAGTATGTGACTAAAATTTGAAATAATACCAAGAAATGGGTTTTTTTTTGGTATTACTTCATGCAAAAATTATGAATTAAGGACGTGATCATGTAAATTCTGTTCACCCACTCACTTCCATATCTCTAACTTCCCTCAGATTTCCCCTAGGAGCATTATTTTTAAGGCCACTGACATACTTTATGGAAACTGCTTTTCAGCAGTCCATTTCACTGTCATAGACCAGTCTGGTCCTGTTACAAACCGGAGAAGCAGGGCTGGCCCCAGCTGGACAGAACTGGTTTGCACCAGGAAGCGTCAGCACATTAAAATCAAAGCTTTAGTTTGGGAAGATCCTCCTGTCAATGAAACCAAATGAGTTCAGAGGCACAAGATAGAGCTCTGAGCGAAATGGCAAGGTCTTCACAGCACTTCCTCCCCTGAGGCGAGACACATGTTCAGGTCCTACTCAGGCAGCCCGGTGCAGTGTGGCTTGATGCCCAAACCACTGGCGTTGAGAGCTCTCCCATGGAGCTCCTACAGTCTTCACAAGCAATTAGGCATTTGCTAGAATGGGAATATCTTCCATAACACAGCAAAGCTTTATGGAATATCTTCCATGCTAGATACCTTTAACCACTAGCCTGTCTCTAATGTAATCACAGTAATCACTTGCCTAGGACTTCTCTAAATCAAGTAATTAACATTTCAAGCAGTGTTAAAACCTTTTTTTTTTTTTAACAGAGAATTCACCAAGTTGCCACAGTGATTCTGCTAAGTTTACTGTCCTTTTATCATGAGTAATACTTGACGGTATCTTTACTTGGTTCTTTAACGTCAGGTAATGCTATTTGTAAACATAAAAGGTTGTCACTCATTCATGTAATTTGACTGAAATTATACTAGAACAAACCAGTAAGCAGAACAGTATCTTCATATATATTGTTTATAGTCTAAAATATCACAATTTGTTAATCTTAAAACATGTGTCAGTCTGACTGTTATTTTGGCAAACTTTAAACGCTGCCATTTTATGAGTACCTTTTTTTTTGGTGACTAATCCACAGAGTCGTGTAGTGCTCTGATTCACTTTGCTACACCAATTCCCACGACAGAAGGTTTGTTCTAACAGGTGGATCACATCAGATCCCATCAGCCAGACTTTGGGGAGGGGAAGCTACCTGTCCTTAGCAGCAGCACCATCACGTGCATCTCTACATTGCTCTAGTGATAGACTCCCACTTGACCTCTGAGGATCGTGTTCAATCTCTAGATCATCATTATATGCTGGTAGGAAAGTATGAAAGTGCAAGGTAGAATCATTTATTCAGAGACTCAGGTAGATTGAGTCATACCAGGATAATCAACCAACAGATGAGTAAGAGAAACAGAAGGTACATAGCCCAGAAATGTCAATTTTGCTGTTTAAAATGTTATTTTCCAAGAAGAACAACAGACTGCAGACTGGAACAACACAGGAAACCAAGAGAGAAAGCAGGACACGAACAGCATTAGGAGGAAAAAGCAAAAGGAGAGTGAGAAGAAGCAATTACCACATGTACTAGAAAAGCAAAAAGATGAGCAGGGCACAAAAGCAGGAGTCCCTCAGTGAGGGCACACGTGCCCTCTGGCTTGGTTAGCCCTTGCTAACAGTTAAAAGATGGTCCCATTACCAGTCTGCCCATCTCCTTCCCTGCCTTTGATTAGAGTACTCACTACCCTTACTTAAATGTTAAACAAAGATAAAGGTAAGAATGGATGGGGGCTACAGTAATACTCTTTTTGCACTTTTATTCCACTCTCTCCTCCTCTGCTGCCCATCTAAGCATCAGGCAGTTCCTCTCAATGGAAGGATAACAGAGAAAGGAGACTCTCCTTGGGAGATGTGGGAAGGACAGAAGAGTTGGCAGAATCCTGCTCTCTATCCAGACCTTTATCGGCTCCCTCATCAGCAAACAAGCCATCCTCAAGCTTTGGCTGAAAGGAATTTATGTTCTGCGAGCTTCTAACAATTTCAGTCTAGCTTCTGTCTCTTGACACAGTAGCTAAAAATTTCCACTCCGCACAGCAATTGCTGTAATAATAACAATACTTACATTCCATTATTTAACCTCATGCTATTCCTTCATGAGGATTAGTGCTTAATTAATTAATGACACTTAGCATTTCCACTTAGCACTCTACCTCTTCAAAGCACCGTACAGACAATATCTAATTAACGGCAGAGCTCCACAGACACTTCACATCAAGACTTTCCTTTGGCAGTTCTGCATCCAAGACTTGCTCGCATGGAGGTGTAGCATGAATCAAGGCAAAAGCCCTATTGATTTCATCAGGTAATGCCCTGGATATCAAGTCACTATCCTTGCAAATTATTTTTCTTTTCCTGCTCATTCTGTCTGCTTACTATGCATCCAAGGATCTAATTATTGGCTAATATGCTGGGTGATAATGTGAACCTTTTATTAGTGTTATCTACAGAATCTTTATTCTTCTGTCAGTGAAAATCTTATTCTCAGTCACCTGATTGAACTGCCTTTAGATGGAAAATGTGTTAACCACCAGAACAAATTATAAGATGTCAAGCCAGAGTTTTTAAGGGAGACATTGCTTTCAATCCATCAGTCAAATGCCTGCTATGAAAGTTCCTTTCTTGTAAGCACCCCAGGGTGCTATACAACATCAATAGGCAATATAAACACAGAGCTTTTATGGTTCACTTTACAATTGGACATTGACTCTGAGTCTGTGAAATGGAAAGGAATTGAATTTCATGACCAAAGAGGATAATGTGCACAGGATTAAGTAGACAACACTAGTAGGAGCAAGAAAGCAATATGGCTTTGGATGCTTGTACAGAGTTTAAACCTACAAATAGGGAGCCAAAGGTATAAACAAACTTTTGGTGAACTCTCACAAACCTGCAGTAGTGCTCTATACTGCAGATTAATCCAATAGTTTTTCTCAAGTGATCACACACCCTGATGGGTTTATTCAAAGCCCACTGATTGGTAACAGCATGTGGAATGTTAACTGCAGTGTCTTTGGGCCCCAAATATGCTTGTGACAGTGTTTGTGCAAACTTCCTAAGAGTTTAAAATAAAATCCAGGCCTTATTATCCCTGAATACAACTTAATTTAAGCTGCAGATGGATCAGACCCTTATGGCCAGACTCAACCCCAAGCTGGGTGTCTGATGTTTGCTCTGGACTCTTCCAAATGTCTCTGTTTGGAATGTATGAACTCCAGGACCCACTTTTCATCTTTTTATACAGCTTCATCTTCTATTATCCAATATTTCCTTGCCACCAGGTACCACTGTCCTGTGCTTCCTATCTCAGACACCAAATAGTCCAGAGAGCCCCAACCAACCATAACCTGTGCTCTCCATCACTAGGTCATTCTCCATCCCTTTCCCATATTCACCACCTACGGCCCATTCCAGGCTTCCGACAGCCACTGTCCAGTCCCATCCATGGGAGTCTTGCTGTTGCTGAGACTGTTGCTGGTGCTTATGGTTACATGCAAATCATGCAGATCACTTTAATTGCTTCCTAACAAGTTTGCTAAAAGGAACCACTCAAGGCAAAACTGACAACTGTGGTCACTGAAGTTCAGGACGAGACAGTTAGTCGGTAGCACACGCGTTGGATCAGGCCATTAACAAACACATTAGGAAGCCCCCATAGGGGATGATTGCAGTTATTATCCAGGTGGCTGTGCCGCTGTTGGGAGCAGCAGCCTGTCACACAGCCCCTTGGGACAAGCAGCTCTGTATTGGCACTGCAGTGCACTTGTGCCACATCTGCAAGCCCTGGTGGCTCTGGGGAGCACACGCTGGATATTTCCTGACGGGGTCGTCGGTCCCTGCTGGAACTGTGTTGGGTGCAGCTCAAGCTGAGATCCAGAGACACAATCCAGACAAAGGCCTGACATTTGAAGGGCAGATCCCTACTCCATTGCATGACAAAACGAACCATTTAAGATGATTTAGACAATTAGAATATTAACCTTATTTTCTTCTTACTCCTCACTCTTGTTTTATTCAGCCTACACCAATGAAACAGGCTGGGCTGTTTAATCTGTCCCACATTTTTCACTCACTCTGTCATTATCCTATGTTCAAGTGGTTCTCCTGGGTGTTGTGTTTCCAGAATTTCACAGGATATATTGATTTCTATACTGTATTCCTATTGCTCACACTTCTGTTGCTCACAGTGCTCACATGGGCACTTCCACAGAGCAGTCAGCAGCAGATTCACGGTGATGATAGAGGATGCTCAGAGAAGAGTATGTGAAGTGGCAGTACGTATTTTCTTGCCTCTATTGGGAAGTCCAACAGTCACTGGAACTATTTATACTTTGGGCTATCACAACCTCCTGTGGCAATGAATTCCACACTTTATATTGACTGCATTAAGCTCTCTACAGGTGCTGCTTCTGTTCCTTCATCAGACAGAAAGGTTCCTGCTGCTCTACTATCATGGTGCACAGTATTAGTCCTGAAATTCATCCAGAACAAGGAGTGTTGGATGGGTTGTTTAGTGAATGGCACTGTGAAACATCCTCGTTTCCTCCTAGTGAAATAATTCGTTAGGGTCAAAACTGAGGTGCAGGCCAGTTGTCATTGCCTTCATAGCCCAGAGTACACTCCAGTGTGAACACGGGTGACACAGTTATGCTTGGTAAAATTACAGTTTTATCATTAAATTCATTCTAAGCACAGTTTTTTAGTAATTCGGTTCATGGGATCTGATACAATGACAGTTTAAAACTTGAAACATTCCTGACAATGGCATTTTCACACCTAGGTAATTTTTCTAAAATGGAAAGTACTGCATGGCCCCAGCTAGATGAACTGAGTGGCTTTATGACAGCAAAAGTTTCTGGCCTTGATTGAACTGTGAGCAAAAAAAAGGTCTTTTCCTGGAAAGACACTCTTATGTCCACAGAAGAACGTGCCCTGTACATAACCAGGCACAGTTTCCTGTGTTTAGGAGGATGCAATTCTGTTCAAAGGGCTTTATCATATGATCTCAGCCTGTTTTGATTATTTTTTTCTCCCCAAAGGGCATCAGAAGTTTTCCAAGGACAGCCTGGTCTCATGGTCATAGTGTGAAGGGCACTAAAATGTGTCTGTCTCATCCCAGCTTAGATTTCTTACCTTTGTGGTCCACAACTTGACTGTCCAGTCAAACGATGATGTGACAAAGAGATGGGAAAAGTCAATTGGACCCACTGCCATGTGGCAATTGATTCCTGTGACAGGTCCCTGGTGGCCTTCAAAGATTTCACCAATGCCGGCTTTACTGCAGGAAGAAGAGATATTCGCATTCAGAGATTTGGGGTTAACAACAGACATCTTGCTTTACGCTTAGATTTCTGTTTCCTTACAAATTTCCATTTAATTGTTAATGTTCTTTCACTAAGGTCTTTTCTGAAAAGGCTTTCTGCTGTGTACAATTAATATTCAAGATCCAACATGTGGAGACATTCTCTTCCTTCTGAAGACATGCATTACTGTCTCTTATATGACAATGTCTACCTCTATGGCTTGAAGTAATACTTATGAATAATTATAAAATAATTACGTTATAGCTTATAGATCTGAATAAGTCTTCATCACAAGCAATAGCCCCTAAAACTAAAAAGTGAATATGTCAATGACTTGTCATTAACTATTTCTTTCCCTCTTAAATACCTAAAATAAGTTTTCACAGCAGTCAGCCAAGTCACCAGGAATCCAAAAGCTTTTCACCAAATGTGAAGGAGCTATTCACATGATCAGGTAACCTACAGTCATTAGAGAAGATTCCATCAGCAAGAAGCTAGAACAGTTATTAGGAAGGGAAAGCACAGCGCAGTGTAAGAGCACCTACATGCAGAGTTTTTGTTCCTTCTCTAAGCAAATGGTGCCAAGTGAGTTACCAGTGCTTCTGTATAAGGAAAGGGGAATGAGGAAATTACCCTTTTAGTTACACTTAAGGCCTGAATTCTGCTGCCATGTTCTCTGCATTTTGGCCCAAAGATCTTGCAAAATACACCTCCTCCTTCATCCCCATCCGTGTGTTTTGCCATGCACTAGGCAGGGCATGTGAAGTTCTGGTGCATGAGGAAGAACACCTTGCTCATCTCTTCAGTTTTGGCACAGCTTTTCCCCTCAAAAAAAACCATCTGGCTTTCTGCTGTGCTGAAGCACACAAGAACTTCTCAAAACAAAATGGGCTGATACTACAAAGCTCTGGGGGAGAAAGGCAGGAGCAGGAAAGGTGCATATTCCTCAAGGAGAGTGCTTACTAAAAAGGTGTGAGAAGAGGAGCTGACAACTTCCTTCTCTTGTGAGGGACAAGCCAGACATGTTTGAAAGATTAAACGTGAGAAAAGCCCTTGGGCATGTTTCACTGATCCCAGCAGCCTAAGACTAATTCAAACCAACAGTCACCATGCAGCCTATCAGTATAATGCCTAAAAAGACACTGTACTGAAATGATGTTAGCAATCAATTAGGCTGAAATAAAAATATTTATGTAAGATTATTTTTAAAATATAAGTAAAACTGTACCTGCACAGTATTAGGAATGTGCAATAGAAGTCTTGCAATCTTAAGCAGTGTAGCAATAACTACATGTTCATTACAAAGAAGAGCTATGATAAAATATGAATTCAGAGAGTATGGAAAACTAGTGAGGTGTAGGGTCAAAATTTAAACCTACCAGTGGAATGTGGAAGGGTTTGTTCTTTAGAGAAGGCATTTCAGCAACCTGGAGCATGAAACTACTAACAGAAGCTATCAGAGCACACAAGGTCTTGCAGCTCATTTTAATAAACAGGAATAACTGATCTTCAAAGTGGCCTCTGATAGTGAGAGTCTCCTTGCTTCTAAGTGCATCCTGAAAGAGTTTACAGGGTGCAAAATAAAGAACTGGTTTAAATTATGGAAGTAGATTTGCACCTTGCTCCACTTAGAAGCAGAAAGATCAGTGCTCGAACACAGCACTCAAGCCCTTCTCCTTAAGAGACAGGTTACGGAATATATGGAAAAAAAAACCAATTTGGCTATCATTCTAAATGATATGAGAAAATACTCTGCTAGACTAAGCTTTTCCCAGCTGTATCATGATTTACATTAGTGGCCTGTCCAGACTACTGAGACAAAGTATCTGCAGAAATACAGAGCAGGGGGCAGAATACTGAAAAGCTGGACCTTGGCTGAACAACACTGAGATAAAACTTACAGCAATGCTCTAAAAATGATCTTAGTAGCCTGGAGTGGCCTAGCTGAAAGAGGCAGAAAAGCAGGACAGGGTGCACTCACATTTAAGGGCAGAAGAAGAGCCATTTGTTGTGGGTTGTGCAGAGCCCTGCATGTCACAGTCCACAGCTCACATGAAGCGTGGTGCACTTGCAGCAATATTTAGAGTGGGAGTCTTTGCTCCATCCTCACTGCTGGCCTCAGCTCTGGCCTCTGCACTCAGAACATCTCAGAGCTGGTGTGTTTTCCCCTAGCTTGTCTCCACTACGAAGAGATATTGGGGGCAAGGAAACTACAATCTGGGCATACAATTTAAAAACAAAGGGATATAAATACACTGTGTAAGAGAACAGAAGACACAGTCCTGGAGAGGGTCAACCCAAATCAACAGGCCTTCCTGGCACTCTGCAGCTCTGTGTGTAATAACTAAGGAAACAGAAGGCAGCGCAGACTGGGGCCTTGAGGCCAAATGGGATCGTGTGTTTTCTGTTTCTACAACACACAAGCTTTTGCCCTCCCAAAGAGGGTGACTGTATCCAGACTGCCCCTTGAGAAGGGACCCCAGCACTGCTAGCCACAGTACTGGGTGGCAGTGCTAGGCCGAGTCCGAGTACACAGCTGCATCGGGATGCCCTTTCATCTGGGCTCACGTGTCCTGTTTCTCACAAGCAGACGTGTCCGTGATTGCTTTTCTCTACTCTATATATGCCTGTGGAGACTGAAGATGAAGCGAGGATGGTAAAAAATAAGCAAGTGGATTACCATCTCTTACAAGTGGTTTAGGCCTGATTACCCTTCAACAGCACTGTCTCCTAGGACCTGATTCAGCCTGCCCAGACATAGACATCTGCATCTGAGCCTGCTGTCTAGACTTCCGTTATAATCACTGGTGAGAAAGAGGCTTTTCTCAGGTGCCAGTCATCTCATCTTCAAATAGACGCCTGAAAAAGGGCAGAGAAGTCCTAAAAGTAGTTATGGCTCCCCACTGACTGCACTTTCAGAAAGCAGGGCAACTAGCCCAGTATAAATGGCTATAAGCAATTCCCATCCTCATCGTGTGAAACAGAACAGCAATGACACTGTTGATCCAAGAGTAAAAAATTAAACATTCCCCACACATACTTGACTACCTCACACCCTCACCAACACAGAAGCACAATGTTATTGAAGTACAAAATGCGGAATATCACCTTCCATGACGACAAGCTGTGTAGACTGTCCCCTCTTCGCTGCCAACAACAAAGTTATTGACATCTCCGGTTGGGAAAGCCATTCCTGTCACCGCCACTGGTTTGGACTTATTGTACACCAGCTCCATGCTCTCCTACCAAAACAGGTCTTAGTTATTATTCTGCCATTGTTTTGTTGAGTTTGTTTTCACTAATTTGTTTCTAAATATTATACAGGCTAGCAGGAGGCAGAGGAAGAAGAAATCATTTGAGCCAGTCACCGGATTTCAGTTTCTCTATGGGCTATTGCAAGAAGATGCAATGTCACAAATTAGGATGCAGAGCACCTGCCACCCTGCCGCTGTCTGTCATATGTTTCAGAGTGGCTGGAATGCACTGGTCTGTGCTACATAATCTTAAATCAGGCAGAGATGACAGGTGAGAATTTAAAAACTAATGGTGCAGAAACTAAAGATAATACCTTAATGGCTACACTTGCCAGCCCAAGGCTCTAATAAAATACACAATACCTTCTATTTACAAACATTTTTGAAATCAGTTTTTGCCAGGAAACACACATAATATCATATGCACCTGAGGCATTTATCAGAGAGTGCCATTTGTGCGTCTATAAACTTGGGTTAGTGTCACTGCTGTCACTCTAAGCACTCTTTTTCAGGGTATTTCTGAAGCCATAAACATTCTTGCTGGAGTCCATCATGAAGCTTCAAGATGGCAAGCATATTTTCTTTTTTGTTTCGTAGATATAGTTCCAAGCAAATCAGCATGCTCCTTTTTGCTGTCGCGAGTATGACCAGCATGTCAGCTTATGATATGCTGGTGACTGAGCAGATCCTTCTCATCTTTAAACTTTTTGATTCTGCAGCTTAAATAGTGTAAGCCATGAATCCACAAAAGGGCAGAATGATTTAGCAATTTTCTTTTTTAGCTATTTAAGTGAATATGCTTTGTATGTTTAAAATACCTAAGCTGCTA
>JAUBOD010000028.1:1172185-1189972 GCA_032353885.1 Nothura maculosa
GCAGAATGATTTAGCAATTTTCTTTTTTAGCTATTTAAGTGAATATGCTTTGTATGTTTAAAATACCTAAGCTGCTACTCTTCTAGGGTCACAGCCCATAGCACTGATTTTCAGAAGGTAGGTAAAGAAAGTGGGAAGACCTGTGGGAGGTGAAAGCAATTCCCCATTCCCCATTTTCCATGGGGAAATACTATTGCTTGATTTATACTTCTCTTTGAAATACATTTAATTCTACAAAAAAGGCAAAAGAAAGCCTGGAAAATGAATTGGCAGAGCACCTGTGGACCACATATTTCTGTGAAAAAGTTCTGGAATGAGGGCCTCTGTGGACGCCCAGCCAGATATTGTGGCGGGCTCTCTCCCCCTGGTGCCTACCCCGTGGCCACACGCTTGAGATCCAGGTCTTGGGAAAGTTTCAGACTGACACAAACCTTGTAACACTCTGCTCCTACCAATTCAAAGGTAGGGTGTGTGGCTTAACTTCAAATCCTATGCCTTTCTTAGCCAGAGTGCCACAAGTCATGAGGGATGTTCTGGCTTGTTGAGAGTCATCTAAGTAGTGAAGTCCTGAAACTGAGAAGTCATCTCAGTGGAGTCCTGGAACTGAGATGTTCACAAATCTCTGCTCAAAATGTAGTATAATAGTAAGCAAACATGTAAAGGTAACATTTATCTAATCTTTATTCAAGTGAGAAATTGGAGAAGAGATTTGGGTGCCTAAAAGTTGGTATCTGAGACATTTTAGATACCTCCTATTCCAGAAGACTATTGATTTCCTCATGTTCCCGTGACACAACTACCAGATTCATGCTGCTGTCTCAAATGAGCAAGAGCAGCACAGTCTAAGTTTGAAATTGACCTCATTCTGAACAGGCTTAGACTAGATGGTTTCCAGAGGTCACTGCCACCCTATGACAATCCTACAGTGTGTGTTATTGGAAATTGTATTTCACATTTGGATGGGACGAATTGTCCTTGTGAGAAGTGAGAGAATCACTATAAAGGGAACTCTAATGACTTAAATTTGGCACAAGGCTAACTTAGATGGCAAATTTAGGAGAGCCCCACCTCTCATGTCAACATTGAAAAACATAAAACATTGCAGTAATTGCATATGTGAATAAGGAATGGTTAATAGAATTACTAAGAGGAATTTCTCCTAACCATTTTGAAACAAAATCAGATCTTAGAATGTTTAATGAAAATGATAATAAAACAGCTTCACTGTAAAAAACCAATGGATGAATGCTGCATTGGAACAGCAAATGTACTGCTCCAAAAGATAACACTTTAAAGATACTCTCCATAGATCCCTTTCAGCATCAGATTCTTTGTTTACTTTCCATTATTATAATCATTTGTGGTTTGGGCACTTTCCCTGGATTTCCTTTCATTTCTAATGCAAAGGAGAAGGCGTGGGGGAGAAGAAAATACCAAAAAGCATTCCAGAGCAGAGGGAATAGTTCTAAAACTTTAGATTTGCATTGTGTGTCCTTTTGGCTCCCGAGTGCGGACAACAAGGGAGCTTTCTGCCTGTGTGCCTCGGAAACCCGTTGTACCCAGGCTGTGTTCAGCAGCAGGGCCGTCTAGCCCGTATTGGTTAAACAACGCTGTAGAGTAGGAACAATTTATACCACGGGCGACTTCTGTAATTACTGTGCTTTAAAATGGCTTATTTCATTTTCACTTGAAACTGACCTGTGTATTAACGTATTACAATAATTACATGATTTGTGGTAAAGGAAATGGGTTTTGGCTCTTAGCAGAGACTGCTGGGAGCAGGCTGTACTCTTTCAAGTGCATCCATTGGCTTTAGTTTGTATAGGATGTGATGAGGTTTTGGCTTTTAGGAACTGTGTTCCATTAAGCAGGTATCTAGCTTTAACCAAGGTGTTTTTTCCCCTCTATTGGTGAAAGCAAACCCACCTGTGGAGTTGAGAGCATATCCAAGCTCCAGGAGCACATTTTGCCATCCGTAGAGACCGTGATGAGGTTGTGCGCGTTCTGTGTTCCAACGACGTTGACACAATACACAGGATGCTGGAAACACATTAGCACTCGGAATAAGGGACCCATTCTCACATCTTCAAAAACAAATTTCTGATGTCATACAGCATCTTAAGTAATGATTAAATAGACACATAATAACAGGGAAATTCAGGTATTATTTCCTTTTGCCAGGAAGGAATTACATTTGTCTTTTTTATTTAAAAATTTAAAAGCATATTTTAGAGGTCATAATGTTTTCAGAGCTTCATTTTCCTCATCTTAAAACAGCTCAGCTGGGTAATGCTGTGAAAACACAGAAATAATATGGATGAGATTTTATCCACAGGGACCATGTATCCTTCTACTGATGGATTTTGACACGGAAAATAATTGGCAGAAAGAAGCAAATTGTCCAAATGGAATCAAAATGATAACTTTATTCAACAAAACAGCTGTGTAAAACCTGAAGTTTGCCAGAATCAGGCTTTCATGCCAAATACTTGCAAATGTATTCTGATAGAAAAACATGAACAAATCCCTCGACCTTCTCCATCTCTGCCCCATATACTTTTTTAGATCTGTTGGTAAAAATGTGGAGTGACTACTTTGCTTATGGTGGTACACCAGGTTCACAATAGTAGGTGGCATTGGTTCATGGAGGATGAATTCCTTTCAGCATACAGTAACATAACTTGCTGTCTTCATTTTTCAAGGAGCTGGTGATATTTTGAGTCTAAAGTGTCAACCGACATCTGATGGTGACTGGGGATTAGGGAGGATTAGGTGCTGCTTCAAGATCAGCACCTCCTGGGTGGAAAATCAGTCACACTGAGCATTGAGGTTTAACATCCTCTGACCAACAGAAGTGATCCTTCTGATGCCTAGAAAGCAGCCCAAGCAAAACTGCCATTCTCTGCCTCTCCTGCAAATAAATAGATGTGTGTCTCCAGGAAGACAAAATACTTAACAGTAATACTTTAAAAAAGAATTAGTACCAATTTCACAAGAGATTCCTGGGGAATCCTGAGGTACTCGGGGAGCATGCACTGAAGGAGGACTCAGTAGCAATTGCTGCAGAGAAAGTACTTGGTGCTTGGAAGCCACCTGCACATACAAATAATGCACAAAGTGTGTTCTGACCCTGATTTCTCTCTCTCAGGATTGGCACTTGATATTCCCTTGGTTCATCAAATGGATATTAGACCATACACTGGATGTAAATCTGTGTCTGATGTGGCTCATGGTGTTAGCACCAAGATGGATCTTTACATGTTCCATTGTGGTGGGCTAATTACCACAGTGCTAAAAATGGTTAACTCCAAGAGATGGCCAAAACAAACACGGTCCTCATTTTTAATGGGTGTTATCCTCCAAGAGACCAAACCGACTGGCATACAGAGAATGGGAGGATGCTAAAATAAACCGTGGAGCAGCTGGGATATTTAGGGATGGGAGGAGAGACCCATGTTGCTCTCTGTGCCAGGTCTGGCTTTAATTGGCATTGCCAGCCATCAATTTCACGCACAATAAAACTCACGGCAGAAATGAAAAGACATAAGGCAAATGGATGAAAAAGACGACCAACCGTATGTAACTGAAAGCCTAAACAGGCGCCTTCCTTTCAAAGGCTTGCTGCCAGCTTGCTTTTATTTGTTTTGGAAATGAAATCATCATGCAAAAGGGTTTTGTCTTAATTAAAATTTCCTGTTGTCCCAAGTGCAGATGTGTGGTGGGTGTGAAAGGAAATTAGTGAGTAAGCTGTGGGTAGAATTCTCTTTCCTGGTGAATCCAAGCGGCAATCAGCAAGGCTAAATTTAAGGAAGGAAGGTTTATATCAGTGATAGCAACACACTCTATGTGTTCCAGATAACTGAGAGAAGAAAAAAAAGAGAAAAAATATCTTTTTTTTTCCAAATATGGACTAGGTTCAGATTTTAAAAAAATCTCTATTCAAACCATTTATCTCTCAGTACACAAAATAACAACTGCATCACTCATCCCAATTTAATCATCCTAATTTAATCTTTTTTTTTCTTGGCAGCTAGGGTTCAAGTCAGCTTTTTGCAACCAACACTTCATTTAAAGTTCATGCAGTTCCTCTATGTGAACAGAAAGCAAACAGTGTTTCATTGCAAAAAGTGGTCACTCCTTGAAAACACCATGCTTCTTCATGTTGGAGTTTGTAAATACTTAAACTAACTCGTGACAGTATGTGAAGTCCACATCCACAAATAACAATAGAAAGTCATTTATTTATATTTTTTCAAAAGCAAAACATCACATATTTTTCTACTGCAAAAAAAAAAATTAGTTTAATGTATAATTCCAGGAGATCCAGATTTTTTTTATACATTTTTTTTTGAATCTAAACAAGCTATCTTCCCATTAATTTCTTCTTTTCCACTAGATTTTGGGATCCCAGTTGTTCAATTTTCAGTGACAGTGAGTTTCTTGCCACTAGTTTTCTGGTCTGCTACATCTCTAAATTGCACTTCCAGGAAAGACTGTTTCCTTTCATGCAGGTTGAACAACATTAGCTCAGATACTGGCAACAAAATGAGCAAAAACATTAGGGAAATGAAAAGTAATGTTGAAGTTGCAACCCGTGGCACAGATCATTAGATTATTTCATCAACATTCATGAGAGTGGAAATTTAGGGAACAATATTTGTACTGCCTGGCCCACTAAGAGTGTCTGTGCACACCTGTCATTTTTTAATATAAGAGGCAATCCATCGTAATGCTGGCCCCAGACTGAATCTTTTGCGTTAATTCACGTGACTTGGCTTTTAGATGCTGTCTCTTAACTGTGGGGATTATGCTGTCAGAGTAAACTAAAAGCTGAACCTTGATCTGCAAATGGCAAAGATAAGAATCACAGAACTGTAAGAGCTGGAGATGCAAAAGATCTCTCTGCTAGAACAAGATTATTTTCTTATCTCTCTGAGTGCTTTGTGTAGCTCAGTTTCTTATGTTTCAGGAAATATTCTACAAATTTCCGTATTCTTACATCACTACCTTTTCCTCCTCCTTTCAGCCTATATTTTCTATTCCACTCCCTACTCCAAGTATTCCAAGTGGGATTTCTGGCCACAACTCCAAGAACAAGTCTAGCTGTTCCCAAGTCCAGTGCCAAGATGAGGTATGTTCACCACACACAGAATTAACCTGCCTGCTCACATGAAGAGGGTGCCTGAGCCCCAGCACAGTGCCACTGAGGTGGCACATGGGTACAGAACCTCATTCAGGTTTTGTAACCGCTTCTGTCCTCATCAAAAGGATGATTTCCTCATGACCTGAGGTACCATACAAAGAGTGCTGGTTAAACACTCCAAATGGCTGGTTCTTTTTCTTTCTCCACAAGGACCACACTTAACATTTGCATGAGTGTGACATCCCACATCACAGGCACATCCAGGGAGCTCTACTTCCCTGCTGACCGTTTCATCTCAAGAAAGGAGGAGGTGACTTTGAACCTTACCGTGTGAGCAGCTGCAGACAAGGGAGTTCGCTGAACCGGAGTCCGCCTGTGACTGCGATTATCCCACAAGACAATTTGGCCAGAGTACGTGCCCCCAACAACCAGGTTTGGGTGAAAGCGGGCAAAACAGACAGACATCACAGAGGACTAGAGGGTAGAGAAGAAGAGAGGCATTACATGGTCAGTTACCTTCAATTCTCCTGCTTAAGGAAATGGAGTAGTTTAGAAATCAGTGCATGGCCCCAGTTCACATTCCTTATGCAACAGGTAACTTCTACAAAAGCCAACAGAACATATGCAAAGAGCCACTTGCAGACTAAAATATTCAGTTTCATTCATTTAGGAGAATGTATGGGCTGAGTGTGAGCACGATGCTAAAACCCTGAGAAACTCTCTCCATGACAGCGATGGGAAAGTGCTTCCTTTCCAGAGAAACATGAAGTAACCAGACGCCAACCCAACAGAGAGACTTCTGACCCAAAGTTTTCTCACAGGGGTTCCTCTGAGTTTTAACTCTTAAACAGTGTGGGATGTGTTTGTGAGGGACCCTCTGAAGTGCACCTCAGGGTGGACTGCCTTGAGAGCATTGGCTCAAGAGCAGGATCTTGTTGCATCAACGACTGATTTCTCTGTTACAGATAGGTCCTTGTCTAATAACAGTGACAATTACATATGTCTAAGCGTAAGTGTAAGCACTGTGTGAGCAGAAAGGAGTTTCCTCATCCGAGCAGCAGCAGGATGCCTCTGTACATTTTCTTTCACTGGGGATGCTGAAAAGCCAGACTGGTTTAACAGTTGCCCTGGCCATCTGATGAAGTGCCCCACAAGCCTGCAAGTAGGTGGATACCTATCTTAGCTACCCACTTCTATACTCTTTAAAATAACATACAGCCTCTGAAATCCTCAAAGGAATACTCCCCAGACTCTTCATATGCCAAAAAGCTACAGCCAAGAGCAACAAGCTCTAACTCTCTTGAGTCTGCCATTCACTTTTTAAGGAACTGTTTTCCATTTTTTATAATTGGTCCTGGATGTTTCACCTTTCTTGCATGCAAATTGGAAAGCAAAAGTTACAGCATTCGTATAATTTCCTGAGAATTCACATGCTAATATAGGCATACTTTGCAAACAAAAGCAAATGTCATTTTTCCATGGGCAGCTTTAGTAGTGCTTACGAGCCACAAAGCAAGGCTTTAATTGTTGTGTCAATTACTTTCACAATATTGAATTGACAGTTAGTGGTCATATTCTTAAAATTTCATCTTCTGACTCTTTCCAACAAGTTTGGGAATAAATTTTTGTTTAATGACAGGATACTTTGAAGTGGTGATATGAAATGATGATAACCTGAAATGAGAGCCCATTTTATTCAGTGACAAAAAGGTAGCTGAATTATCACATTTCAGTTTCAAAAATGGCATTGCAGATACATAAGTAACCTTTCTTGAACTGGAAATAGAGGAGCTGCCAAACTGAACTAGAATCCAATGCTGTCCAACTGAGCATTCTGGCTCTGGAAGGGGTGGAAGGAGTTGTAGGAAGTTCAGAGTGGACCATTTGTAGTCTTCTGTCATCATCTCATCAGTATACACCATACTGATGTGACAAGAAACAGGTTTGAACCCTTAAACCAGATACTTAATAGCTTCTTAAATAGATGTAGAATTAATTCTGCTAACTTCTAATCCCTCTTATTGGCATTAAAAAGAATGAATCAAAATGGTCATCTACTGAATTCATGTGGTTGTCACGTGTTGTGGGATATTTATTGTTTAAAGACAGATAATATTCAAAAACAAGCTAGTAGATGTACTTCTAGCATACAGAAATATATTCAATCGCGCATTTTTGACCTAATAAGATCACCCAATGAAATAATTTGTGACTTTCTTTTTCTTCACCATTCTGTCTGAATTCTCATGGGTGCTACTTAACATGTTTGATCCCTTCTCTACTAAAGCTTTCTGTATGTTTCTCTGATGTTACACAGTCTACTATCTAGTGTCTAGACCATTAGAATATATAAATGCCAACTTTAATCTGTATTGGCCTTTGCATTTGAGTAAAATAATTGCACTATAGTCAGTTTAGGCAACCAAATATAGGTTCCAAGCACCATTTCCAAAGGACTTATTAACATTATATATACAAAAAAACACCTCTATATAACAGTGCCTCCGTACTACTAAAAAACATTTTAAATTCAGCTACACTTCATCTGCCATACGGTTTCCAGAGATTCCCCCATACATTATAATTAAAAAGACCCTGCAGCACATGTTCTACATTTTATCTCTTTGTTTAATGGCTTCATGAGTTGTTTTAATCAACCCCTCTCATTCCTTATAGCTAAGATGACAGATATTCTTACATGAAGTGAAATAGCCTGATGATTTTAAAATAGTACAGCTACACCACTATGTACACCCCACAGCAGCTACAAGGCTCCACATATATTTTAGGAAACCCAAATTCAAACACTCATTCCACAACAAAGTTCTCAGTTTTTCTGAAACAAACTTGGGAGACTCTAAAGCAGGCCAAAAAACAACTGGACAGTGTATTTTTACATGCTGTGTTTTCATGGTTAGAATGTTTTGGAATTCAAAATCCCAGAATACAGTTGAATGGTTAAGATATAAACTGCTAAAGTGTATTTTTCATGAAGTTTAAAAATAACCTACAGTCATGACACATGGACTGCCCCCTGCACTACTTCTAGTTTTACATAGTATTCCAAAGCAACTGATGAAATGTTCAGATCCTTTTAATTATGTCAATATTATTTTTCTACTGAAGGGAAACTTCTTTCAAATATTAGGATTTAACAATTTAAGGACTCCACTCCACAGCACTTAATAAAGTGATTATTTTCGTAGAGTTAATGGTAGTGCTCAGATGAGTAAGGGCTGCAAGATCCAGCTCATTCATTTAACAACTTTAAAAGCACTCATTTCTTAGCCTTAATAGAAGAGAGCAGCAGACAGGTCTCCAGTCTGTCTGAGCAGCTCTGTGCTGAAGGAGAGCAACAGAAGCCATTCCAGGGACCGTAAGCCTCTTTTGCCTCCAGGCTGCATCTTGTTTGCAGATTCAAGCAATCTATCTCTCCTAAAACTGAGTTTTGACACTGACTTCAAAGAGTGAAGAACCAGCATACTATGAGGTTATAAAATAAAGAGTGTATCCTCCTTTGCACCTCAACCACACCTTTCTGGGGCAATCCCACAGAACTTTCTAATACTGAAACAGTAAAGCTTCTCAGCTTTTCAATTAGGTAAATTTTACCTGCTTGTAGCTGCTTAGTTACTTCATGCAAGCCAAGGAAAGAAGTTGCTGCTTTCCTAGCATATGGAAACGCTGCACAAACAATTTAAGAAGGATAATGTCAAAAGCAGCTTGCCTAAGGAGTTTTGAGTGTCCACAGCACAATAACAGCATTTTGTATATTGGGTTAATGTATTTATCTTTTCATGGGTACAGCAGAACATCTGTGTCTACAAGTTGTCCGGACCCTCAACAGCTGAGGGATCTCCAGTATTTGATCACTTTAATTCTTCTGAATTGTTCAAGACAGTGAATAACTTAACTGCTTGTCTTAATGCTCTCGTGTTTTCCCTCTAAGCAAATACACAGTGAATAGATTTAGCTTTCTCTGATTCCTCGGCTTTCTCAGTGGCCCATCAAAACACTTCTGGCCTTTGCCATCTTCCACATAGATTTTCTGTTCCTTTTTCTTTGTGACTGCTTTCTGGATGGCTCCTGACACTGCTGCCACAGCTCTTGGACAGGTCCCTTCATTATGGAGATGAGATGCTCAAATGACCACATGAGCAAATCCAAATTAGTTCCAGGTCAGCGTATGCCCCAGGTGAGTGGCAGAGTCAGTCCGCACTCATAAACCTGAGATTTTTGTCTGGCAAACTGGTGCTCATGCTCCCCAAGTGCTAGAACTTCTGGCTATAACATCAACCATACCTTTGAACACATAATTTAAGAAGCAAAACACGAAATAGCTGTGCTCTTGTCATAGCAAAGAGAGGGCTGCTCTCAGAGAAATAGATATTGCCCTCCCCTTCAGAGGCCTTCAAGCCAAGGGAACAAGACATCCCACCCCAGTGACCCATTTTGACAGTTGTCAGCTTGTTTCATCCTGTACGTAGAGAACTGCTACAGAGATAACAGTGGTGAGGACTTTGTTCCACAGCCTTCGCCTCCTCCTTCCGCACTGATTCAAACAGGCCCCAAACTCTCTTTAAGTGGCTGGCAGAGCTGTTTTTTATTTTAGAAACTTAATCCAGCCCAGATTTGGATTAATGATGGCATATCCCTTTAACCACAGATACATATGCTCAGGACAGGCAGCCATTTAGATTCTCCTTTTGGCAAGGCCTGACCTCAGTACCCACATCTGATGTGCGCAAGGCCCCGGAGATTCGCCTGCCTGCGCTCGTGTCCGTGGCTCCGGATGACACCCTGCCCAGCCACCGGGAGAACAAGTCCACAAAGACCTGGGTGCTGAGGAATAATGACTTCAAGTAGGCAACGACTACTGCACATGGTGAGCTCCCTCGTGCAGGAAGCCACCCCCACAGGCAGTATTGCCATACTGGTGCCATATGCCTACACTTGACACCAGATGGATCTCCAAACCATGCTTCGGCAGTGGGAAGAAGGGATCTGAAGAGTTCACAGGCACTTTGAGACTCCAGGATACCAGGTTATATTGCAGCAGGCAATATTCAGGAAACTCCAGGCTAGATTTTCTAGCTGAACAAACACATGTGAAAAAGTCCTGTACTCTCTGTTATGCTACGATAGGTCAGTCTTTCACAGACAGAAATATAGTTTACTGTAGCCTGGAGGTCCTAAGTCTAAGTGAGATGAAGTAAATACTGTTCTTTGACAGGAGAATTGACTTTTAAGAGAGACTGAGCGCACAGGGGAAAAGCCTTGGCACCGTCACTTAACTAGAACTGAAATCTATAGGCATTGATCCATCGGAACATTAGAATTTGGACTGAATGTCTGAACTTATGCATTCCTCATGAGGAACAAAGACCTGAAGAAAAAACTCCAAAATACAGGTATAATTTGCTCCTAATCTTATGCTGTCACTACTGCTCATCAGGAATAACATTTAAGAGTCTCAGGACTCCTAGGCCCTGCACGAGATATCAGGAGACCCTCTCCTCACACTTGCTTTGCTGCACACACTTGTATGTGGCCCCAGAATGCATACTCATAACACTCTTAAAAGGCGGCTAAAATTATCATCTAGAAACAAAATGTCAATGGTGACACTAGATAAAATTCTTTCTTCTAGTCAGCCAATGGACTCAGCATAGCACGACAGAACACTGGTTCATCTTAGCACCTTTTTACTTCCCTTTGTACCACAAAAGAGGCAACTTTAAAGAGGCAACTCTACTATGACTTTGCCCTAGCTTCCAAGATAGGTGCATTGTCACCTCAAAATCCTTCCAAGAAGGAACTTATCTTTAGTGTCAGCTATTATGATTCTGGTTATTTCTGTAGTCCACATAAACATCTAAGTGTAATTAACAGCTAACAGATAAGAAGAAAAGGGCAGAGAAGACAGCAACAGAACTATAATTAAGTTTGAAAATCTATCAAAAATATGTTTTCTGTGTATGGAAACTTTTACCAAAGAGATTAACTCTTAAGTTCTAAAAGTCTTAAATGATAAGCTTTCTGCTTTACTCCCTTTCCCCATCTCTCTCCCTATTGAACTACAAAATAGCATCTGAAAGATTTTGTCCTAGAGATTATTTGTGGTACCACAGAGATTTTGACTTCTACTAAAAATAAAATAAAAGCAATTGACATCCTTAACATATTTTAAAAAAAAGAAATAAAACCAAACAAACACTTCTTCAAACCAAATGTCAAAATCCTGTTTAATTAAAAAAAGGAAGTTTATACTTGGTTATGGTGTGTGTTGACATCTATCCCTTTGATTTACGATCGTACAGACTGGAAAGAACAGATTGCTTTATTCAAGGAAAAGAAAGGAGGGAGGGGGGCCCAGTGTGACAGGAAAGAGTGTAGGCTGTATTAACTTCAGTGCTTGTTAAAACATGAAGGATTAATGGTAAAAAGGGAGGGAAGAATTGTGAATGTCTCCAGTTTAGGATCTTCAAAAATGTTTGGGGATTCTAAGAATGTCTCACTCAACCACATGAAAGCTGCACAGAGAGACGCAGCCACACGACTGCTCTAAGGCCAAAGCTGGTATTGCTCCACTTATACCATCAAACCAGTGGAGCTGAAATGTAGCCACAAATTAAATTTATTTTTATTGAAAAAGTACTAAGTCCTTAAAAAGAAGGAAAAGTGTATGTCAGGAAACACAGCTCCTTCTTAGCGGAGGTTCCAGGGTAGGTAACTGACATCTAACCCCCTTGCTGACATCTGAGCGTTGCGGCAGCATCAGAGCCCTCTGGCTAGCTTTGCAGAAAGACAATATTCAGTCTCTTACCTACATTTTACTCAAGGAAGAAAGCTGAAGCTTTGTACTTTCACCTCCATATATACATGTGCAGCTTGTGTAACTACAAGAATACTACAAGAATAAATAAATCAGAGGAAAGTCCCCAAATTGCCTCAGCAAAGTGGAGTCTGCACTACAGACCTTTTGTAAAGTGCATTTGATAGTGTTATTCATTCAGTGGTGTTGTCAGGGAAATAGCAAAACTATTTGTTGTATTGCAGGCATGGATAAGCGTGAAACTTCTCAGATGAGATATAGGGAGATACTGCTTGCATTTATGTGCAACTGCAATAACAATTCTATTTGGTGACCCTGAATTACTACACATGTATGTGAGTTTAAGTATGTCATCTTTGCTAAGTATCATACTTGCTTGGTTAGTCTGAAGGAATTAACGCCTGAAGAAATAATGAGCAATTCAATCAGCACAGTTCATCAATATCAAGTTTTCTTTCCATCCAACTGCTTAAACGTTCGGTACCAAAAGTGAAGTGTTTGTCAGTATTCTCTGATTAGGACCTGGCTGCTTCTCAAGTTGTAGGATCAAATCCTTAATGTCCTTGGATCTGCAGAAGCAAGCACTTCACCTTGGTCTGCCTGCTTTATTTAGGTCATAATACTCCAGCACTCTTGCACTATAGTACAATACAATAGCACTCTTAAATTATTTTATGAAATTATTCACACATTTAAAGAAAAATGCCTGCACCATGCTTGCAGACCTGGAGCCTTATGGGATGGGTCTCTTAATGGATGTGTCAGGGACTGTCTCCTCTGCTCACCCCAGAAATGGGCCAGAGTTTGGACTAGACAGCAGGAATCCCCTCCCCTTACCTTGAGGGAGCACCTCAAGCAAACCATGAACACCATTTTGCTCCACTGTGATCGCTCTCCTTTGGAAGTAGTAATAAAATCTGCATATAAGCTTAGCTGTGCTTGGATTTTATCTGAGATTCATAAAATCAGTAAGATAAATTACTGCAAGTGGCTGCAATCATTTGTGAAGTGACAGTAACTGAAGTAAATTAAAAGATTTTATATTTGACTTTACAGCACCATTGAAATGCCTTTTTGCCCATTAATACAAATCCTAAACAATTCTGATTAAAGATATATTTTTGAAGATTTTAGAGACAGCTTCATTAAGACAGGAGCTGCAGCAAGCATCCTAACACTGTCCAATAACTCTTGTGCACATTCTGTGATGCATACAGTAAATGTATGGTAAGCATATGCTGATAATAAAATGAAGAACGAAAACTGATGCTTCCTCGATTCTTTTTCATTATCTTTAGCACTGTCTCTCTGATAAACAGGGCAAAGATTGCAGTGTAAAGTGCCAGAAGGTTCTAAAAGAAGTACTTCATTTAGTAGAGCACATTTTCAAAAGTTATCTCCATCTGTGTAGCCATAAAGCACTGCTTATATTGCCACGCACTATTATCCAAGTGTGAATGGCAGAGCAGAGATAACAAGATTAGAGAACACTGTGAAAAACCAGGAAGAGTTCAGTTTGGGCTTCTTTGGTCAATATATTCATCATCGTATCTCCTCATATGCTTAGAGGTTTTTGTGGGGGGAATATTTTTTGCACTGTAAAATGATAGGGCTTGAGAAACAGATACTCAAAACAGCTCATAGACCAAAACCTAACTAATGTTATAGTTAGGCAGCTCCAGGGAAAAGCATCTAAGAAACTGAGCTACTTCTTCTATCTAGAAAATAGCTGGGGAACTTGGCTGAGAGGGAGAAGTCCTGAAGGGCTGGTCACTTTTCTTGATCTATTTCTGCATTTTCTCCAGCAATTATCCAATACACACAGTCTTGGCAGCTCAGTCTCCTTCTCACGAAGTGTCCTAGTCACCAGTCTAAAGACACAAGCTTCTGTTTTACTTCTCTTCCTTGGTGATAGTCAGCCTTTGGCTGAAGAGTGATCCAGCCTCAAGAGAAGATGGCTTCTCCTTCTGCTGGTAAGACATATGCTGGAGCAGCAATAACCATTTGTTCAGACTTCTTTAGATCTGAGGAAACCTTCGACCCATCTTGTTTGTTCTGTGGACTAACAGGCAGGCTACTATGCCAAAGTGGAAGAGATCCCTCAGTGAGGGCTCAGTGAATGAGGAATGCGTCAGGCTTGCCTGGCATCCTAGTGTCCTACAGGTGTGTATATATATATCAGAATGCAGATTTCCAGAAACTAGAGTTGCTTTAACCAGAAAATAGCTAACTCAGCTGAATAAATATCAGCTATTGATGTGCCTTAGCCTCACCTCAGCCATCTGGATGGTTTAAGCAGGTTAGGTTCAGCCTTGCCCCGAATCCCTCTCTCCTTGCAATGTTTTGCCTAAACAACACTTTCTTTACTCGCGTTTGTTTCAGCCCCTGTGTCTAATTTTCAGGTGCAAAGAAAGGCTTTAAGCATCTTTTAACATCTGGCCTAATGTCATTTTAATTACTAAATAGACACAAAACACTTTGAAGGCAACAGAAAGTTCTCCTCTGGTACTTGCAGGCACCACATCACAACTCAAGTCACTGACCTTATGTACAACGGTAGCAAAGAAAACAAACTGTCCTTGGCTTCATTTAGCTAATACCTTAATATATTCTGGACTTTCCTCACAGGGAAAGCAAAGCAGATGATTGCTTGATGGCAAGTTCTGGAAAGTATCAGAACTCGGCTTTAGAGAGCACACAGAGATAGCAAATCCTGAGCTGAGAGAGCAGGAACAGAAACACCAGTTGTTCCTGAGGTGTGATAGTCACTCAGGTGGTTTCTATGGAAGCAGGTCCCCAAACCACGTAGCATTTTATAGATCAATCAAGCCATGCAAGGGCAGAGATGAAATAGAAGCCAGTACAGATGTTGTAAGAACTGTTTACAACAGTGTCTGTCAAGTGGGGCATACTAATCACAACTTCTTACTAATCACAACTTCTTACAGGGGGGTTACAAATACATCTTAAGCCTAGCACTCTGTGCAACCCCCTACAATTAATGTCCAACAAACATGGATGCCTGGGCACAGCCAGAGGGCTGAGGCACTAGGTAAAGAACATGGCAGGGCCCCAAATGAGGGAAGAAATTAACTATGCGCTTAAGTCCATCTCTTTTCAAAAAGACATGTAGCCACAAACATAATTGCAGGTAATTCTTTAAGTCCCCCATGACTTCAGAGACTTGAGAGCTCACTCACAGCCACACAAATGATAAGAGCTTTCCTAAGCAGAGCTTACTCGAGTCAGGACTCTTGAGGTCCTGTGGCCTTCCTTCAAGGCCACACATACTTCAAGGCTATCACATTCAACTTCCCCGGAAGAGTCTGTAGAATTTGACTGTTTTAATAGACAATGAAAGCCCAGCTGACTTCTGCAAAACCTCAGAATCAAAGAGAAGGCAAAAAGAGCCTGAAACTTCAGAGAAAGAACCAAAGAACGATTGAGGTTGGAAGAACCACTGGATATGACCTTGCCCAACCCTGCTGCTCACAGCAAGTTGCCCAGGACCGTATCCGGACAGCTTTTGACTGTCTCAAGGGATGGACACCTCACAACTTCTCTGGACAATCTACTACAGTGTTCAGTCATCCTTACAGTAGAAATGTTTTCTCTTATGTTTTAATGAAATTTCTTGCACTTCTGTGTACATTGTCTCTTTCTAGTCATTGGGCACCACTGAGAAGAATCTGGCTCTGTTTCCTTTTCCCTACTTGTCCCACCAGGGATATATGAATATAGATCCCATTGAGCTTTCTCTTTGCCAGACTAATAGTCCTAGACTTCTCAGCCTCTCCCTATATGAGAGATGCTGCAGTCCCTTAATCAAATTAGTGATGATTTGCTGGACTCACTCCAGCATGTCCATATCTTTCTCCTTCTGGGAAGCCTTGAACTGAACAAATCTGTATTTACTAAGTCCATTTTTACTTACCAAGGACCCTACCAGTCCTTGAGTGGAACTTTGTCTAACCCTGAAGATAGATGATGTATTTTTTTCCAGGTTAAGACTATGAGAAGACTCCATCAGGCAGTCCCAAGTGAGCTGTGGGGTAACAGTATATCTTATTTTACTTGCTTCTAAGCAACTGGCATTTCATACTCTGTAGTCTGTGTCACTTGGGCAAACTCCTATCAGTTCACTGTCAAAATAATTACAGTAATCTTTTCTTATCTTTTCGATTTAATTGTAGCTTCTAGTGAAGACTGACAGGCTATTATATTTGCCCAAATCCATCACTTTCAATTATGTATCATTTATAAGTAATGTCACTAGATAATTGGAAATAATTGAAAATTAATTAAACATTGCATGTAGATAAGAGGATTGAGAGACTGCAAAGCACAGATAAACAGCTATCTAGTAGAAATGCAGAAGATACCCCAGGAAAGTCTGTACTAAAGGATGAGGGAGGGAACCCACGAGCTGCCTTCACTCAGTTCGTATCTGTTACAGTAAGTTATTGCACCTGCTCTGAGAGGAGTAGCTGGCTCTGCGCCCATAGAGCATTAGGGAACGGCTGCTCAGGAAAAGAAGACTGCTTCCCATTCCAAACCCAACTTTTAATCCTACTTTCTCCAAACAGACCTTAGCTTCCTGACATTTCACATGACTCCCATGTGCTGCTACTTGGATTCTGCTATATTTTTCCATGAGTCGTTTTGGGCAGGAGCATATATTAGCTAACTAATGCAGAAAGAGAGGAGCACATCTTGCTCAACAAAGAACTTAGAGGGGTCATCCACTGTCACCAGTGACCGCACGTTTTATAACCCATCACTATCCCTCCAGGAAGAATGGATTTACCCCAGGCAGTTCTTTGCAAAGAGCAATTCTGTGCAACTCCTGTGCACTGTTTACCTAATCCAAACTGTGCTTAGTGTATTTATAAAGATATAAACAAACATGAGATAGCAAATGTTAAAGCATGTTCTCCACATGAAATGATTGGTGATTCACTGTAAGTCCAAGAACAATAAGCATTTGAAAGGGAATAGATATATTTAGCTACAAAAATACTAAACATTGTTAGAAGAGCAATCAAAATGAATTAATCATAGATCTTAATGCACCCTAGCCCAATTTGTCTTACAGAAAATGAAAACACCATCTTTCCAGTATGACAGCTTTTAAAAGTGTATCTATTCTTGCACAGAAGACATTTGCTTTTCATCTCATATTGAAAAAAATGTACTTTGAAGCTCTGATATTTTTCACGACAAAGACAATCTTGCTTTAGTAAAATTTCATCAGACATATCTGCTTCGTGGCAGATATGGCATTCGATGGCATTTGTCATCATTTGTATTCTGTTGTTATGGTTATATAATGGATCAGGAAATCATGGCAAAACATGAGGAATGACTTCAAAAGGGTGCTCATTACTAATAAAGATTCCCTTCCCATTAGCATCCCGTGACCATGTTGGTGACACTAAGTATGGACCATTAGGCGGAGCCGTGTCCATACAACAGCAACCACTATCCAATCTCCAAGTGAGAGATCTCCCATTTTGCTGGTTTCCAGAGGATTCTCTGTTTTCTGGCCTGCATGTGAAGTCTTCCCAAGCTAATGCCACTATCATCTCAGCAGCTAAGCAAGTGCTTCTCCTTTCACTTTATGGAAGAGGGGCTGAGAGGTGATCTAATTAATGTATAAATACATAAAGGGGGACTGTAGAGAAGATGAGGCCAAGCTTTTTTCGGTGGTGGCAAGTGATAGGACAAGGGGGAATGGGTGTAAGCTTAAGCACAGGAGGTTCCACCTGCAGGTGAGGGGGAACTTCTTTCCTGTGAGGGTGACAGAGCA
>JAUBOD010000028.1:1192245-1210207 GCA_032353885.1 Nothura maculosa
CTGCTCTGTCACCCTCACTGTAAAGAAGTTCCCCCTCACCTGCAGGTGGAACCTCCTGTGCTTCAGTTTGCACCCATAATCGCCTCACATGTTTCCTCCTCTTTGGCCCCCTGGCCTATCTGTTGAAGACACCCTCTCCTTGCATCCAAGACAGCAAAAAACATCTTCTTAGGACTACATACAGCCTTTGGATGCCTGGGTGTAGCTCCTACTGACTCACACACAATCTCCCCACAAGTGCTGGAGCACTAATGTTAGGCCAGACGATAGTTATTTTTAACCACCAAAGACTGGAGATGGTGTAAACTGCACCAAGAGGAGGAACAAAAGTCAGCAGCTGAGTACAGGAGGCAAAATTTAAAATAAAAATCTGAGAAAAAAGTAAGGAATTCTTGCTTATTTAAATCCTTACAGCACAAAGTACGATTTGTACTGTGATGTTCCAGTTTGAACTAATGCAATAGATCAGAAAAAAATAAAATATTTTAAGATAAGAACAAAAGAATATGTCCTTCTATCACAAGCCATAGTTGAAACTGTTCCCCTCCCCTAGTGGTATGGCTAACTTTTTTTGCCCAAATTTGAATGTCTAATAGTGTATCCATGCATGTTAGTGTATTATTAGGAGCAAGTAATGCTTAGTAATACTAAGCATATAGTCTGCATGCTTAGTCCATGTATATGTATGACTGAACATACAGTCATATATGAAAGCAGCAAAGTTTTACAGGGAGCAGGCACAGAAGAGCTCTACACAGTTCTGCAAAGTTTGTTTACCAAAGGCACATAACAGGAGGAAAATTTTTTATCATTTTCATATCCATGAGAAAAATTCTCCACAGATTTGGTCCTTGGGCCCTGGAGCATCCTGAGCATGGGAGCTGCTCCAGCACCGTCACAGCCAGACATTTGGAGGTCCATAGTAGTTCTCCATGAGAGTTGGCAAGAAAATGGTCAGAATTTGATTTAGGATTATAAGATGATTCAGATTGGAAGGGACCTCAGGAGGTCTCCAGTCCCACCTTCTGCTCCAAGTAGTGTCAGCTACAAGATTAGAGCAAGCTACTCAGGGCTTTATCCAGCCTGGTTTTGAAAGATCCTTGAGGACGGAGGGTGCATTCCCTCTCCACACAACCTGCTCCGATATCTGACTGTCCCCCAGGTGAAAAATCTTATCCTTTGTCTCTCATTCTGCCAATGAGAGTGGTAATTCATCAAACCCAACTGTCCTCTGTAGACCAGTTCTATTTTATTTTTTTTATGGGAAAGACTTTTCACTGGAAAATATGCAGTCAGCTCAGAAGCTCAGAGCCACATGCTTTTTTGTTCTTGTTTCTCTTTTTTTCTTTATTTTCTTTCTTTTTTTTTTTGTGGTGGTACTTAAAGGGACTACAGGAACCCTCTTCCACGAGAAAGTGAGAAATCAGAAAACTAATTAACCAATTTCTGGGACTGGAAATATTGCTGATTCTTCAGCTTGCTTTTGCTTAGGGAATTCTGAGAAGTTTTGAGGGACCTCAGAGGCTATGACATCTTGCACTGCTCTGAAGTGCTCAAGTGACACACAGAGGCAAGGAAATCATTTCCTTGTCAAAGTTATGATGACTGAAACATGGAGGTGCAATGTGTGGGTATTACAGAAAGGAACGTCCTTCCCCAAAATACAGATAGCAGCAACAAAGTGAGGAAGCCTACGTGGAAAAGCACCAGTAAAATTATCAGAGAAATGTTGATTAAATTGGTATGGTCATTTCAAGTATGACTTCTTGACAATTACATTGAAGGTCATACTTTTTTTCTTGTTAAGTCCTGGGAGGACTGACCTCTGAGTGGTTTCCACTGAGAAGGAAGAGAAAAAGGAGCATATTAGTCATATATGTTGTTACCTTAGGCTGCTTCACACAGGAGGTCTCATGGATTTGGGTGCTCAGCACCTTTAGAACTAGTGAAGCAAAAAGCACATCTGAAGAAATTCATGTTGACTTTGAAACAGCAGACAACAACAAAGGAACTAAATCAGGAAAAAAAAAAGGCTTCTCTGGCCAATATCAGCCACTAAATATAGCTCTTCACTTACCTCAGTGCATTTAATTCTAAGATATGTATTTCTGACTCTATCCATTCAGTTGAAAAGGGAAAGACCACACCAGGATAAGCAATGAAGAGTGGTCAAACACATAACTTAATGACAGTGTATAGAAGCCACTACAAAAAAACTAGAGGAGAATGAAACATTTTGTGGTGCGGCTGAGTGGCTGATTTCTATACCCAATCCACCAATATTTTCCAAGCATGGACAGCTTTTATTGAAATTAAAATAGAAAACACAAGCCCTGTATCCCACACACATGAAAAAAAGACAGCTTGGTAAAGAGATGGAACCAACCAAGTAAATCTGACTGCATGGCATTTCAGGAAATGAACAGAAATAGCTGCAACCATTAAAAGTGATATACTGCTGAAATCTTTTTATGATTATGTTAAAAAATCTATCTGACTCCTTGAAAGAACTCTCAAATGGTTACTGCTTCCTGAAATAAAAGCTACTTCACATGTGCTCCCCTTACTTAAAAAATATGCTGAATGGAGTTGCTTCTAAGTGTCAGAGCTGTTCATCTCACTGCCCTTTTGAGACATTTTGGAAAGATATAGTTGTGAAAAAGGAAATGAATAGATCAGGAAATACACCAAAATGCAGTCAATCTTTTTTTCCTTTTTGCTATTGGCATCTTTAGATTGGTTTTAGAAAAGCATAACTCATGAAACTTCCCCCTTTCCCCTGCCCCAACTCTTCTAATGACATGATGGATGTTGCTTAAAGCTGAGATCCAGGTACCTCAACCAGCTTTAATAATTCTTCTATTTTCAGAAAAAAAAAGGAAAGGAAATATCACTAAGTCCCCCCTAGACTCACTGTCTCTCCTTTGTGTACTCAGAGTTTGCAGAGCAGCAACAACCAAAGAGTTTCTATAGGAGCATTTTGTACCCAAGCCAACAGGTCATTCTGGGATGGAGGGTGTATTAGTTCAGTCAGAGCTGCATGAACACTGCAGCATGGCCTGTGGAGCAGAACTCACAGCTGATCAGTCTAGGGCAAAGACAGCCTGGGGCCTTATTTGCCCCACTGAGCCATATATCTTGATGCAAAGCTTCATATATCTCTTGAGGACACTTTGGCTTAGAAAGCTTAGATCAGCCCATCAGAAAATAGAAATAACTTGATGAGTAGAGGTGACTAGTTACATATAAACTGATCACTATATTACAACTAATTCTCATAATTAATAAATAATTCAGATTTCCATTTGCTTGTTTATAGAAAATCCCATCACAAAACATTATAGGAGTACTTTCTAAGACAGAGGCAGAGAATAAGACTGATAAGTATCATGATGCTATTTGATCAATTGATTGTTTAGGAACATTCACTTGGCATATGAGGCCAGCTCCATGAATTGCATAAATCGATACAACTTTGAACCCATGTTGAATCATATCATTCAATAACCATGCCAGACTATTTTCATTTTCAACACTACATTTGATCTACACACAGTAGATCGACAGAGAAAGTAGTTTCTGAGAGAAACTGTGTAAACTACTGCTTAAAAATCTGCCACCAAATTGATGGAGAGTCAGCGTTATTTCCTTGTCTTTGCTGGAATTCTTTCCCTCTCTGGAGACTGCCAAACCATCCCCACCAGGAATGACTCATCTGTAGGACCTCAAAAAGTCCTTCTGAATGGCTTGTTTTTGCCTTTGGAATGCACTGCATTATACAAAGACTTTGTGATGCTGCAGTATCGGTGCCCGAATCTTCCCTACAAGGAAATCCCCAGGCTGCACCCCGCAATATTAGCTAAAAGCTCAATTTATTCTTCATTACCTAAGTAAAGCACTGAACATTCATTTCATTGGCAAATGATATTGCCTTCCAAATTCATCATGTTTCTTGGCCTTTTTTTTTTTGCTTGTATAGGAAAACATATGAACCTACTGCCCAATCTCTCTCTCTTCCTTGCCTTTCCATTTCTAATCTTGTGGTAAAAGACATATGATGAGCTATAGAGGAAAAAATCTGTGGGACTCCCAGTTAAAATATTGGCAGCATATCATTGAATAAATAGAAATATGAAAATCTAAGGAAGGGCAAGAATGAGTAGAGGAAAAGAATTATTCCACCGGAGAATGGGGCAGAAGCCAGTAGAATTATTTTGTTTAGAAAAGTTATCATAGATCACATGATAGTTCACATAAATGAATGAGCCGAGTAAACACTGCCAGTTGACTGATGGTCATTTCCCTTAATTTATATTAATTTAACTCAAGTAGCAACATATTTTTAAATGAGCTAGTATTTGTAGCACAACATATTACAAACCTAAGAAATTTGGTACCATCTACACTAGATTAATGAACTGAGAGCTTAGTATGACTTTTAAATGGGCAAGAAGTTTATATGAATAACAGCTAAAATCAACATTTACAGAATGCAACCATCCCTTGCATTTTAGGATAGAAATCAGACCCAATGTTGGGAAAAAGGCATTGCCACTGATACACTGTTTGCATCATTTTCTGCTGTGGCTGCTACATAACTTCAGTTGTAGCCTCTGGTTCTATAAGTTTTCAGATAAGTTAGATTGTTGGTCATCTCAATGTTGTATGTAGGATTACACGAAGACACAGAACAAGTTGGAAAAAAATATCCCTTGGTAACTATGTCACTTAAATCTTTACCATATACAAAGACAGACAGATAAACAAGATTACAGCTCCTAGTTACCAGAAGACACCAAAAATATTTAAGCATAAGCATTTAAGCAGTAAAATAATCTAAAGTTCTACCCTCTGAAGCTCATCCACTCCTTAGCTGTCCAGAGATGTTTCATGTATATGTTTCCACTGATGTTATCAGAACTCCTAAGGAAAAATTTCTTAGAACCTATTGAGAAATGGGTATATACACATTGGTCTAGCTTTGCAGAAGGGGTTTGCATGAGTTCCTTGGTAGTCACATCTGAAATGATTTTCTAGATCTTCCTCTGCATTCCCAAAATTGAAAGGCAAAAGTTATTAGTCACAATCAAATAGTGTTGACTGAGATATGGATACTTAGAAACTCTTTGGAAAAGAATACAGTCTATCGGGAAAACATGACCAAAGTAACTTGTATTTGCCATTTCTGGGCAGTGTAGCTGTACTGACAAGATGTGTGTTCATCCCTACCCACTGGACTGCTAGAAGGTCATGTAGAGCTGAAGTAAAATTGGGTATGCATCATGGAAGACCTGGAGAAACGACTGACTGAGTCAGGGAATGTTCCTCTTACAAAATGGTAATATAAATGATATGGAACTAACTAATGATACAGTTGGTTTCCACTAACAGAATGGCATGACGATCTAAGAAGTGAATTCCAGACTCTAAGACATGTTTTTCTTATTTTTCCATCTGAGTTGGTTAGTGCAAAGCCTGTGTTCAAGCCACCAAGTCAAATGCTTTCTGCTTCCCAATTTAATCTCATGTGGCTATACCCACCCAATCGGGGATGTAGAAGATATCCCACATGTCAGAAGCCCCCAAATGGTGGTTCAAGCATGGCTCCAACTCACAATGAAAATTATCTGTGGACAATTTGACCAAGCAAATAAGTATTTCCAATGGACACCAGAACTGACATCATTTTATTGGAAGATGATTAATCCAGAATGCACAGTGCTACATGTCTCTCAAAAATTCACAGTTATTAAGGTTCCAGTGCTAAAAAATTGGGTCATTCATTATAATGGGCAGATTAGAGAGAAGCTCAGACCAAATCTCAGGCCACCACTTTGTTCTAAGTATATTCTTCTAATGGGGAATACGGCCTGTCCCGATGCTTTCATTTTAGTGAGTCACAGCTCCCTTCTTTAAATGTACTTTCTTTTAAAACAAGATAGAATTTTTAATTAACAGAGCACATTGTTATGTCTGTAGTCAATCTTCCCTTTGTATTCTCAGTAGAGCTAGACTGAATCTGGTTATTATCTTGTAAAATCAGTCTAGATTAAAACTTACTCTCCCTAAAACACAATGGGCAATCTCTTCTCTGGAATATTTTATTTAAAACACTAAGATGAACATCCTAGAAGGATCTCAGCCTGCACTGAGCTATGCTCTTAAGCAGTCTGAAAGAGCACATCAGGCTGCTGAATATGATATCTAGAAAAAGAAAAGTTCTAATTTTAAAGGTAAAACATGCACACACAAGCATACACGCACACAGACACACACACGTATATAGATCTGCATGGTGTATTTGCTTTACAAGCCTAGACTCCTTGTGAAGTTGTTTTTCCCTATAGCAAATTAGAAAAACATGCCCAGAATTAAAGGTTACTTAATCAGGTTGAAGCAGTAACTTCAATTCCAGCAACTCCCTCCCACTATGTTACATCTGATAATGTACCCAAGTCCAAACATAAACTTAGTTCAAAAAGATGTTTGGTCCTTGAATGTAAAACGACACTTAGCTTATACAACTAGCCAGGTAATACATATCCTTCCAAGAGAAGCATTTTTTACCACAGAATAATCTGTGTTTTACTAATCTCTGATTGTTAAGTTTTACTTAGTGAAACTTTTCCATATGGCTTTTTGAATGCCACTGTCCTGTATTTAATTACCACAGAAGGATATTAATAAAGAGGTTGGAAATTTGGCCCAAACACTGTTCCACAGTTTGGTCAGTTTGATGGAGATAGAGCCAATGAGCAGAACAGTTCTGTCAATATAAGACTGTGCTATTTCACACATAAAAGCAGTGGCAAAAGAGGAGTAAACAGACCTAGGGAAATAAAACATCCAGCTATTTTTAAATTGCCCGTAGACTTCTAAAGTAGTCATAAAGAAGCACTGAGAAAGATGAAATACTGCTTTGCTAACTTAAAGTAGAGTAAAAGGAATAGGTGGAGTAATTCTCATAGCTGAGAGTTTTTAGTTGAGAGCACGAAGGGACTAAGACGCATGCCCAGAAATGCAGTGTATGGAGGAATTTTAAAAGCAAAATATGACATTGAGCAGAACCAAGGCAAGAGTAGGAGCTCGTAGCACAGAGGGCGCGAGGAAGCTAACGTGGGTGGGAAAGCATATGTTGCTGCCTGCATGAGGAAGTGGTACACCACAGTTACTTCATAAGTGCAAGGCCTTATAAACTAAATCTCTTAGGGGCTGTTTTAAATAGACAAAGAATGACACACAGCCTCTGACAGGCTTGCAATATTTTTTGAGAGGGCTGAATGTCTTCTAAAGAACACTGCATTGCTGCTTGCACTTTTTCCAAAAAAAAAGCCTATTTATAGCCTCAACTTCATCACACAAACAGTGGGCAGCTGCACCATGTAGTATAATCTGTTTTGTCTACCATGAAATGAATGGCCTTCTCGGTCTTACCTGACAATGGAAAACATATTCTGGTGTGGTTTTCTTGAATTTCATGTTCCAAACCAAGGCCACCCCATCGGGCTCATGCGGAGCATCTTCATTATTGTTATAAGAAGCAACCATCAATTCAGGATACTAGGAAAAAAAAACAAACACACACAAAACTGCAATAAGCAGGAGAATGGAGGAGATATGCAAAATCAGATGAAGTAGAAACAATCTCACATGATATGGAATATCTGTTTTTAATAAAAATACTACTCAAATCACAGCTCTTAGCTCTACTTTGGTTTTACATTTCGTTTTATATTTTACTTGCCCATGAAGTGCTTATAGCCACTGCTGTTTGCTCTGTATCAGTTATTCTCACGTACCACGCACTGTTATTTTCTGCAGGTAAATCTCAGAAAACACAAATAACAGGATATTCATAAGGAGAATGCAAAACAAGAAATTCTACCACAAAGGACAACCTGAAATCTTGTGTAATTTATTTGCTTAGCCATTTCTGTATTGTCTTAATCCATTTGTCATACAACCAGTATGAGCACACCATTGACTCACTTTTATTTGGAAGCTCACAGATTTTCAGCACTCTAGAAACCTTTCTTATTTCATTATGCACTTTTCCTATTCACTTATATATAGTATCAAATTGAAAGCTCTTCTTGATGATTCAAACAGCAAACAAAAGATTTTCTTCACAGAAGAAATTTTGCTCAATTCTGCAAGATGCTGAGGTCATTTTGTAAAGCACTGTGTGACCTCGAATTTCACTGACTCAGGAAGACTGACGCAACAAGCACTCTAAAATCAGATCCATATTTTCTTGTACACCCAGTATCTATCAGTATATATAAATAGATATGCACCACACATATAATTATGTATTTTGTTATGTGTATGTATTTATATATATGTATGTATATATATAAAGCCAGGTATGAAAAAACAGAATTTCACACTGTTGGTGACATTGTGTTGTTCTGAAGCACCCTAAGCAAAATAGTCAGAGAACAGCAAATTCAAAGTATCACTGATTTAATTCCATTTAATTGGCAATAGTTATACTGGGACTACACAATCCAAACTTATCTTGCTGAAACATTTGCTAAAACAAAATTATGTTGACAATAAGCAGAAGGGGCTTAAATTATGCACATTTCACAGCCTTCTGATTGCTGAGTGCTTTTGCAGCATGTTCTGGGCACCCTTATAAACTGTCAGCAGCAAAAAAAGTAACAACCTCTCCCCCACACAAAATATCAATTACTTTCTGCCTATACAATAGCTTCCAGCTCCATACTCTCACTTCTGAAACTAGACACCTCTTACAACCTCTGTCGCTACCATGAATAGCATGGTATATAGCATCTTCTGAGGACGGATTCTGGCAGATGGGTGAGCTAGCAGTGCAAGGTCCACAGCATCCACATTTTTCCTTGGTCAACTCTATATCTTTTCCCTCAAGATTTTTCCAGGATCTCTGCAAATATCTATCACTCCATGTCTCTCAGGTAAATTCCTGTCAAACCATTTATCACTTCACCAAGGAGCTGCAGAGCTGGTAGACATAAAGGAAGCGGGCACAGGAACTGCCAAGAGTGCTACCATGAATTTGGTCTGCTTCAGGCAATTTAAGACTAAAAAAATGTATATCTTTTCAGTGGTGCTTGAACCTCTGTGCCTCTCAAAATCCATTTGGAAGAAATGCATGTATCTATAACTTGTCATCTGCACCTGTGCCCTCCTACTTCAAGCAAGTTTTTATGGATAACACATCATGGAGGTGACTATTTTTCCTGTTCAAGCTCATAACCACAAATAAAATCCTAGGATAGCATCCCTGGCCCCTGCCCCATGTTGGGGGCAGTCCAGCAACAGCATGTGGCTGCCTTAGCTGCTTCTCCAGCTTTCAGAAAAACAGGGGGAAATAATAGTGATCAGCTTGCACCTACATGCTGGCAACTGCTGGCCTGGCTTGCAAGGGCAATTCAGCACCCAAAGCATTTGCACAGGTTTTAGAGCAGGCACTAGGCCCTGCTTGGTGCCAAGGGGGACGGGGGCTGATGGTGCCCTGACGCTGCAGCCGAGGGGCTGCCACAGTGTCCGCAGCGGCCTGCGAGAGGTCGCCACGGTGTCCATGGCAGCCTGTGAGGGGCCGCCACGGTGTCCATGGCAGCCTGTGAGTGGGGTTGGCACAGTGTCCACCGCGGCCTGCGAGGGGCCGTCACGGTGTCCACAGTCGCCTCTCCAGCTCACCCATGGCTGGAGTTGCAGCCGCTCCTGGCAGCTGACTCAGCTGAGCTGCTCCTTTGAACCTTGCCACCCGACATTGGCCCAGGTTCAAGTAAACAGCGTGTGTGCAGCGGGCTCCTGCCGGCGTATCGAGCTCTGGCTGCGGAGTCAGTGCCCGGGACATGCATGGCTGAGCCAGCAGGCTTGTGGGGACATCCCCACGCAGGCAGAGGTGACAGAATCTTGCACCAGCACCACTGCAATTGGGCAGGATGTGTGAACGGGGCTGAAGTGCCTCTTTACAGGCACTTTGGCGTTGGTTCATGTTCCTGGACAGGTTGGTGAGCACGTGCTGGTTGGCGGGGCCTCTGCATCCCCAACCTTGCTGATCTGGGGGCATATTTTGCAATGCAAGTTGATGCGTCAGACTGGAAGGAGAGGTCAAGGTTATTCAAAGATTACTGGGCAACATCATTTTGAGGCTTTTCAGCCCTACAAAAGCAGAGCCAGTTGCAGCATGATAAATTCATGCTAGAGTCCCTGCTTCCTCCAACCCACTTACATTTACAGATTTTTCAGACTTCACTGAGTACTTGGCTGTGACTGCAGCCGAAAGTGCTGTGGAAATCCTGCTAGGTGAAAGAGTGCACCAAGCTGCTCCCTGGGAGTCACGAAGGACTCAGACGTATCTCAGAACCTATAACCTTGCTGGCTTCAGATGAGCTAAGCAACCTCGTGGACAAAGAAAGGTGATCCCATCCTCTGTGTTTGCACTAAATCTCTTGGGCATTTCCCTTTGAGCCTTGATTAAGGATCTAAGCCTTTCCCCTTTGCTCTGGAGAAGACTCAAGGAGCTGGCGGGCTGTCTTTAATGGCATGAGTGATCCCACATGTCTGGGACCATGTTGTACATGTGACTAGGAAACAGACTAATTTGTTTCATCAATGCATCAAGGCCCTTTGTTTGATTAAGCTTCTATTTGCCTCTGGGATGTTTTGCAGCAACAGTTTTATCACAGAATATTGAGCAATGTTCTCTGCCATTCCCATGGGCATTCAAATTATCCTTGGGCATCCAGGACGTTGCAGCATCCCAAGGTGGAAATGAGAAGCAGAGCTTGAGTTCAGTGAAATATCTCCATCCAGCTCTTCTTCCTACTGCAGTATCCACCTTGGAGCAGGCTAGAGATGCCAGGGTGCCTCCTCACCCGGCTGGGTGCCTGGGAGCAGTGAGAGGAGTTAACCTTGGGGAAGGCAGGAGGGGCCACCCTGCAACAAAGAGGTGGGAAGCAGAACATGCCTCTGTGCCCCGGGGCTGAGCAATTACATCTGGCAGCCTGTTTCTGAGGCGGCTTTTTTCCTTGCTGTCCTGGGAATATGGTGTGAGCTGCCTGTTACAAAAATATCAGATAAGAATTCCATGTAATTTCCAGCTCCTGAACAAGTGAACAACCTAAGATAAGTGTTTCCTCAGGCTTACGTTTGATTTCTGTGGAAATCCATATGTGCTTAAAGGCCACCCACATCACACCCATGCATACCTGTTATTAAGCTGGCGTTTTGCAGGAAAGCAAAGGGCTAAAATCTTCATTCCATGCATGGGGTGTGAGTATGAAGAGCAGCCTCTCTGCACATGCAGGAGAGGTGGCAGCCGGCGCACCACCTATAGGGTAAGCCACTGACTGTGCTCGCAGGCCGTCCAGCCCCTCTCCTCCTCGCTGCTGCTGCATCCTTCTTGCAACAGGCTCCCATTTGCCCCAGAACAACCTGGAGAGGTGGGAGCAGCCGCGCTGGGAGCACAGGATGGCAGCGACGTCCTCCTACCCTCTGCCTCTCCCCAGCCCACAGGCACCGCTCACCCCTCGCACGCGCACAGCACAACGTGCAGCACAGAAACAGCAGCTACTTCCAGGACTGTGCTAAGCCAGCCTCGCTCCTAGTGATCCCTTAATCTTTGCTGCCCAGCAGACTGCCTTGCTTTCCTTTTTTTTCAGGTCCAGCTGGGGCAGACTTGGTACATCCGTGCTGTATCCGTGCTCTCAGAGCAGAATCTCCTAGGATTCCTCGCCAAGGACATTTAACTGGTTTGCTCCAGATTGGAACCTAAACAGAGGCTAATATGGATGATGCACAGAGGATGAGGAGAGTGGAGTGATATGTCTGCAGTAATTCCAGTTCCCTACTGGAATAACCAATTCACCTGGCTCCTATACCCTCCGATGGGGTTATAATGGCTTTGGGAAGCTTAGGCACTTCTGCAGTAAGTTTTACATTGAAATATGATGGTGCTTTGTGTTGTCCTGAAATTGGACATGTTTCAGGCCTGTTTCTTGAGCCTGTTCGCTGGCTTGCTGCAGTTTCCTCTTCCAAAGGTTTGAGGAAAGGTTCCAGCATCTTCAGGAAAATCCCTTTTCTACCAGAGCTATTCAGATATGTCTACATTTTGAATACCAGTACATCAAAAAATTAAACATTATTACTCGTTGGTTTTATTTTTGTATATTATTTTGTATAATATAATTGTTTATTAAATACATTATTAACAATTCAGTGGTTTTAATTATTTTAATTGGTTTAATTATAAAGCTTTTGTTTTAAGAGCAATTTAATGTGCTGAAGAAGTTAGTGGAGGAGGCTAGAAAAGCAGAGATTCCCACCTCTAGGAGGGTTTGTTAACATGTAGTTTTGATGTAAAGCCTTGGTTTTGAAGATCAAGTGATATATACAGACAAAAGGCAGCTTCATTATTGCCCACTGCTCTTTACTATGTAGAAATGTGCATTCACTCAGTGTCCTCTCATTAGCTAAAAAATAACATCCTAGTCTATATTATAAAGTGCAAAGGAGCTGTCCATATTTTTCTTTACAGAAGTTGGAAGCAACACAGGAGCAGCTCCTCGCATTGCACCTTACCTGCAGAGACCAATCCATACAGGTGACCACCCGATGCTTCGACCAGTGCTCATCGTAAAACTGACGATTGAAGGAGAGGTTGGCTCCTGCTTGAACATCTCTGTGTGGAGTTTAAGAGCAAAATTAGACATTTCACTCATTTACATTTTACAATTTTACAACTAAGATTGAAATGTGGTGACAATCCAGCTAAAGGTTTCTGGGTACTCATTTTCTTCAGTCTCTGCCCACCAAGGGACTTCTCTTTCTGAATTTAAAATTTCACCCGAACATTGAAACAAAATATTAAAACATCTGTATAGCAATTTAAAGGAAAAAAAAGGTGAGCAATAAAGTATGAAGCTATTTTGCAAAATGATTTAGGATTAAAAAGTGACTCCAGCCTGCAAGAGGTCAAGAGGAGACTTTAACCTTTCCTTATTTTAAGAAATGTTTGGTTAGTTTTAAAATATATATGTTTTTCTTAAAAAATAAAGAAAAGAAAAACTGACCCATCTTTCTCTTCTACATCTCTGCCACTGTAGTCAAAGAATATGTCTGAATCTTCAGCCAAAGCCCGCTCAATTACACGTATTGTCCGGTCAAAAAATATCAGGAATTCTTCTGAATGGAGAACTTGCTGTTTTTCTTCTTCTGTCAATTCTCTAGGAGGAGCTTGGAAAATGAAAAGTTATCATTAAAAGTAAGCCATTTTACATCTTTCCAAATGAATCAACATCTTTAGTAAGAGTTTCTTTTAACATGGAACTTGGAGTTGCACTTTTTGACATGAAACTTGCTGTTGTACTGGCAGGACAAAACCCAAAGCTTTGCTTTTACAGTCATGACTAAGAATTTTTTAATATATCCAAATATACTCCTGTATATTCCCACTTACATAAAGGAGATCTTATATCTCATATATTTATTATTCTGAAATGGAAAACACCTAAAAAGCAGAATTAAATAAACCCTGTGTTCCTATTTCAGGCAATAGTTATGACTGACATTTGGGCAATGTCTGACTCAAAAAAGTAGAACACTTATATAACTGGGGACCTGCTTAAAAGCAGATCACTTATAAAAAATGCCCACGATAAAATAATCTTCTTAACTTATACTACAGTTCTTTGTATGAAAGTGCTTCTATACACTGCCCCACATAATCTCTCCCTCTGCTTCTTCTGATTTCTTGGCACCACCAGTAAATTTGGGCTTTGTTTCAGACTTTGTGTGAGTAAATGGTGTAAATAACCACAAGCTGGCCCCTTCTCAGGGAGCAGAATGGAAGGCCCAGCAAAAAGCCACTGCTTTTCACCATGAGGCTGAATGGCAACGTGACTAGAGGTCAGTACCCTGTGCCCAACATCAGCATCAGCAGAGATTAAAATAGGGATGTCACTACTGCTCCATCCAGCCTCTGCCCACATGTGATTTTTAGTTACATTTAAAATTTACTTACATTTTAAAAAAAACCATGAGGATCTTCAAAGTTATGCCACACTAACCTTGCAAGTGTGTTAAATGCCCGGCTTGAAAAGCCCTATTGACCTTGCAGGAATTATGCTGAGCTTTTGTTCCAAATTTATAATTAGACATACAAACAATATATCATAAATACAAAGGCAGATTTACTGTAAAACTACAGAGACCTGTACTTACTGTTTAACTGTCAACCAAACATCTCCAGTATTGGGCCTTGTACTACAGATGTGAGATTTTTACTTTTGATAATGACCTTGCAGTCTCTCTAAGCCATACTGGGTAAAAATAGCATCAGTCAGAAAAGAAAATTCAGCACTGTGCCTCTGAGAACACCCAAGAATATATTAAACTCCAAATCCTGTCATACCTTAATGCTTAATGAAATGCAGAGTGACACAGTTTAAGGTTGCAATTTAAAACTCCTTTCCCACTGCCATGCTATGCTGCAGTGCTTGCTTCTTTCCGAGATCGGGACAAGGCAGCTCCATCTCCTTTTCCTGTGGTTGCTCTAGACTTTGGAGCACAGGCAGGAATGCAAGTTTGTCCTCAAGCCCTCAGGTCCAATTCCACCCGTTCCCGGGGGCAGGACAGATTCCAAGCTCAGCAGGACACAGAGGTATCCAGCTTTACCACACTCCTTGGCTCCCCTAGTTTTCTGGGCACTCACTTTTAGAGAGCTCTCTGTGCTAGGGAAAGGCTGTTACCACCTCACATAGATTTGCCTAAACTAGTTTAAGCTTCAGCTCTAAAAGACAACCTCTCTGCACCACACCTGGTCTAAACATGGAGAGAAGGGAAAATGCAAAGGATGGAGGACCAATTTGTCCCTCAGGAGATGAAGTCGCTACGAAGCTGGAAACTTTAGCCTTTGATGCTCTCCTATGGCCCTGGCCCTATGCCTCTTGCCTCCAGGTTAGTAGTCCCTGTGGAGCTCCACACATCCAGAGAACATCTACATCCCCCTGCACGATCTCCCTGTACTGCAGAGCAACAATTACCAAGGCAGGAGCACAATTTGCCTCTAAGTGCTTTAGACAGAAGCAACGCATGTGGAAAAAAAAAAAAGAAAAAAAAGCAAAAAGTAGCAAAAAGTACAGGTTGACCTATTGCAGCATCCACTACTGAATAGTAATTGGCACTAAGTGAACTCATCTGGCAAGGAAGCCTGTAATGAGGCAATATCCCACTGTCACCACTAAGGCATTGCTTTCCGAGAATCAAAGACAACAAGCATGACAATGCAGCAAAACGGCACAAAAAGGGAGAAAATAGCTGCAAAGGCAACTGGAAAATTCATTTTAAACTGCTCCAAATGGTAAAAATTATTTGCTAAATCAAATCCTCTCTGCAGCTTGAAAATATAAATTTATTACTTGGGCATCCGCCAGCTATAACTGGCAAAGAAAACACAACCGAAAATCAATAGAAGGGAGAAAGGCAAAAAAATAAACAGCTTGGGAGCTCTGGAGGGTTCACAAGCAACGGAGACGCGGGTGATTGCAGCTCTACCTCAGCAAAACCTCTCTTGCAGTTAGCAACAAGCTGTGGGAGGCCAGCAGTCTATTAAACCCTCTTCGGCATCAGAAACACCTTGGCGAGAGTTTGTAGGGCATAAATCAGCTTACCTCATTCATCTGACTGACACGCCAGATGCCCCCTGGCGATATTAAGCTTCATATTTTAACCTTATTTTCTGCTTTCATTCGGCTGCCTCTGAAGTTTTATTTGGGGCAATCTCTTCTCACAAGAATGTTAACATCATTACTTTTTCCAGTGTAAAACATTTCTGTAACTACTGCAAATACATGAAGTATAAGCAAAACAAAACAGAAAAGCTTGTTCTTTCAAATATGAAGATTTTCTAAGCATTTATCTTTCAGAGCCACTTCCATTTTCCCCTTGTTCTTTTTTCCTTTCTGCCCATTACCCTGAATAAAATAAAAAGACTCTATGCAATTTTCTGCAATTTTTCATCCTATCTGGAAGCTTACAGCTACTTTGATCTCAGCTTTCAACAGACACAGGCTCTATAGACACTCTTGAAGGAAAACTAGGAGAAACATAAGTAGATGATCAAAGTATTTTTTGTTTTGTTTTGTTACAGAGACCTATGTGATGTGACAATATCTTCAGAAATTCTACTTAAAAATACGGTATTTGGTTTCAAATATATGCTTTAGAGGGAGCAAGAAAGCAAACAAACCATGTCTAGCCCTCCCTGTGTAAAGAAGCCTAATATGATGTTTGGCTTACCCGTGCTGAAAGCACTTATTTCCTTAAGTGTAACGAAAACTGCAGAAAAGGAAGATTTTGCTCTTGCGGATGCACCGCAGCTTTGCAGTGAGCAGCTGGTCGCTCCCATGCTCCAGGTGCCTAGTTGGGCAGCAAAGGGAATTCACGGAGACCTCCACGGCATCGCTGGGCCCTGCTCATAGCAGGGCCACCACGAAGCCAACCCAAGCAGTGACTCAATGTAACGTGGCCATGGGCAGACTTCTGGTGACTCTGGAGTTACGAGGTCAACAGCAGGTACCACAGAAGCTTTGTGCATTTGGATGTATCATATTTCACAAAATAAAGCAGAATTTACATTGAAAATCAAAACACTGCACAATTATATACGCAGAGAGGGCACTGCAGAGGAAGCAAATGACAGGCCTTTCTGTAATGAAAGATATTCTACACGTATGCATGATCAGAAAGAATAAGTAATAAAAACTGAGCATGATATGAAGACAACAGGTTAATTCAACCCTTATTTATGAAAAATAGGAGCATTTTGTTATCTTCCAAGTGATTTAACATGGTCCAGAGAAATATCATCTTTCACATCAGATTTTTAGTCCACAGATTTCCTTGGACAAAACAAAAATAATATTTTCATTTAGAAAAAGTCTGTGGACAGTTAAGAACTAAGATAAAGAGCACTCCAGCCCCGTCCTTATCAGACACAAGACTGTAGTAAATGTAATATAATACAAATAATTGTAATTACAGTACAGGATTAAGTCTACAAATATTTAAATATTAGAATTTGAGTCTTCTTCTAAGGGAGCCAAAAAGATATCACACACACACACAAAAACACATTTAAATAAATGTAGTAAGTATAATATAATATAAAAATATTTTCCTGGAATTTAAGGAGTTGGACAAAACTGATGAACCAAGTGAAGTCCATTAAAGGTAAAAAAACATTAAAGGTAAAAAAAAAGAAGCAAAAACAGAAATAAGAAATGAATGAAAGAAGGAACAAACTAATAAAACCAACAAAGCAGGAAGCAGCCTTGTTATGAGCACAGAGATATAACGAGAGACAGAAGGAGATTAGTGTAAACCTTTTAAGAGCTGTGTTATTTCTTTTAGTGTGCATTTAAAACTGTGTAAACTTCAGATGTGCTGACTACTGGCTACAGTAGGAATGTGCAGCGTGAGAATAGCGAAGTGCTGAGCTGCCCCAGTGGATCTGCTCCCTGTCCCCTGACGTTCTCCAACCCTCTTCTAGCACTTCTCACTCTCATTACATGCCATGCATTGGTGTGTCTTGACTCTGTTGGGTTTGTAATGCAAGTTTCTGTCCAACACAACTGCTGGATGGACCAAGAGAGAGGTTGAAGTGCATTCATGGTCTTTCCAGCTCTAGACTAGCAGGGGCTCTGCTCTCTGGGTGGACACCCTGCAGGGGAGACAGCTTGTCTAGTGACTGGGTCGAGGACCATCCAAGGTTGGCAACGGTATTTTGGCATACCTGAGCTAGCTGTGGCATTCACACAGTGAAACTGTGGCATTACAGATTCATGTGTAAACCCATGCTAAGCTGCAGGGGCCAACCCAGCAATTGCTTTAGCTATGGCTCCGCTGTTGCTGCTGGTTGTGGGGGCTGAGCTCGGCCGATCCCCAGCAGCCCTCGTGGATGCGGGCT
>JAUBOD010000028.1:1234337-1248603 GCA_032353885.1 Nothura maculosa
GATTGGAAGACTAAACATAATGGACTAAGTTAAGTCTTAAACAACAGAGTATTTATTGCGGTGTTGAAGTTGTAAGGAAGGGTAAAGTTTGGGGAAATGAATGGTACAAGGAAATGGTTTTAAGGAACTTTCACTTCTGTGGCACAGATCAAATTCTGCCTGATGACAAGAAGGAATTGTTATCTGTTAGCTGTTTGCCAGAGTGTACAGAGTAAGATGATGATCACCGTCTTACTACTAACAGATAAATACTCAAAGTCTAAACTAACTGTAAGCTGTGTTGCAAGCACTGAGAAATCAGGAATGGGCTAGGCAAAAACGGTAATAGAGGTTTAACCAAAAATGAAGCACTGCAAAGAGGAACACAGTTTAAACCACTAAAAAGTGGGGGAGGAAAGGAAAGACTGGAGCTCAGCTCAATATTTCTTTTCTAGGCCAAACCCTACTGAAATCAAGCAGAAAGGCTTGAGTGCTCAGCACTTTGGGTAGCCAGGCTATTTGTTTAAGTGCCTCTATGTGGATTGAGAAGTCAAAGTTCCAGCTCTTTAGAAATCCTTAAGCACCAAAGCAGAGGGTTAATATTTCAGATATTCTCAATTCTTAATTAAAATTACATACAAATCTACTCTGCAGGGCAGATTTTCAGAAGACCAGAATCTAAATTTATTTGCAGACATGACCCCAAGACTATTCATAAATACACTACAACATTTAATTATTATTCCTGCTGCTGTTATACCCACTGTGTTGAAGTTGTCCCATTTGGTAAGTCTCGTTTCTGCCCTTCAATCTGCAGCATATTATGAGTCCTTATCTCAGTGCAAAACTGTCATCACCAAGAGAGAGTAGGAAGGGTTGTATTTTGCATCTGAGGTGGAACAGAAGGCCCCTAGTCCACAGGCCTGGCCTTTGCCCACCAGACCACCCCACTGGCATGAATAGAGGGTCATCAGCACTCCTCAAGTCTGGGCCAAGTGCAAACAGAGCAGAGCTGCTGTCCGAGAGGAGAGCTCGTCACCTTCTTCCTGAAGACCCTCAAGACCTCACTTGCTTTCTAAACACATAGATTGCTGAAAGAAATGTTGAGAAGGGTGGAGAAAGGAACTGAGCAGGAAAAAAAGAGACAAGCAGGAGCCAAGCTAAGGAATATTTTTCTTATTCCAGCATGAAATGTTGACAGAATTAAATGTGGGATTAAAAAAAACAACCTTCTAACGCACAGTTTCATGTTACCTCCGCAAGAGTTTTGATTCCACTTATGAGACTTCCCGAATGAAAACGCTGGCTATGTGCCTGCCTCAAAAATACATTTTTCTTCAGAAGAGTACATTTGCCAGTTGTCAATGCCATTTCTTTGCTAGCCAGCAAAATATGTTCATACTCACAGCAGGCAATTACCATTCTTTTCTCCACTGGTAAGGGGCATGACTTCACTCCTAGGCCTATGATGCCTGGATCCTTTCCTCATTACATAGTCTAGTTAGCCAGCATAATTAACCCTTAAAGCGACTGGAACAATTATTTCCTTTCTTTTTAAAGTGAGTTTAAATGGGTTCATTTAAGAATAGTTTTGTAAACAGAAGAATCTGTTTTACACATTTGTGGCCTATTGGAAGGGGCATTAGTTGCTGGGAATGCCATTGCAGCTAAGCTGCCTCACATAGAGGTTTGCAAACTGTGGTTACAGTCAGCTCAGAAAACAAAAACACCAGGAATCGGATCCAAAACTTCTTGAAGTTAATGGGAGCCTTTTAATTAGTTTCAGTGTCTTTGGGGAAGGCCCTTAGGGCAAATATTCCCTTTCGAAACTTGTTCTCCAACTCATGGGGCCAGGAGGTGGTATTTTTCATGAATACACAAAAGTGCTGCAAATGCTCCCAAATGCTCTTATTACATCCCCCAAACCAAGCCAGGGGAAAAAAAAGGAGACAGAAAGAGAAAAAGAAAAAAGGAAAAATGGGAAAGGAAAAAGAAGAAAAAAAGAAAGAAGAAAAAAGGAAAAAAATAAGAAAAAGGAGAAAGGAAAAGGAAGAAAAAGAGAAAAAGAAAGAAGAAGAAGAAAAATCTTTGAAACAAGAAGATTCCTGTGAGCTCAAAATGCTTTAACACTAACAGATCTGGGAACTCATTCACCATGAATAAACCAAATGTGATTTTTAGGGTCCCAATCTGTATAACTAAAGGGTAACACCCTGTTCTCTATTGTGGCATCTATCCGGACTGCTGAGCACCACTGGATTTCTAAATTTTTTTTTAATCTGGATCCTTATATAAAATTGTTTGTGAATTCAGTTTTATCAAGTGACTGATATAGAAAGCCGGATGCCGAGATTTCCTAGGATCAGATAGATCTGCCACAGCACAGCCAGGAATTTCTGTGCCTGACTCACTGGGCATTCACATTTCTTTCTAGAGTAAAAGGGCGTTATCTCTCCTTGTCTCACAGAAGCAAGATCTCATATTTCTGCCACCAAACAGAACTCACTCCAAAGCCAAGCATTCAGCAGGAGACAGAGAGTCGAGACCTCAGCTATGCTCAGTTTCGCGTATGCACCGAGATTCACAGATCCTTTCTCAACACTAGCAGATTTACCCTTGGTTTGCACCAGAAAAATAAATAGGGTGAGAATCTGAACCCCAGTATGTGGGGTGTAGCTTCCACTTCAAATGCAGTCCTGAGCTGGACTCATGTAGAACAACCTGTCTGTTCCAGAAAATGCAGACAGCTTCTTAAGGGTTACATTTCCTTTTTACATACTTCTACATCAAAACCATATTGCAGCATAACCCAGGATTCAAGCACATCCTACAAAAACAGGCAGCATAACTCTGATATTGAACTCCAGCCCAGTTTTAATTGACTGCCAGCTCTCAGCCACTTCCTAAAGCTCCAGATAGCCAATACCAATGTTGTAATTTCTAAATGCATGCTTCTCTCAGCTGGACACCAAATCTGAAGGCTTCAACTTGCTTTTCGAAATAAAAATGTGATATCTTAACTCAAGTAACAGACCTCTACCTTAAACACCTTTGTGAAGGAAAATAATATATATACTCATGGTAGCAGGCAGACAGTCATTTATTAAGATGATATCCCTGAACTACAAACAACAAAAATGTTTTCATCATTCACTGACAAATAATTTACAGTGCTGCTGGTGAAATCCTTTAGAAACCTCTTGAGGCACTGGCAACAGGTTCGACTGATAAGCATTTTTAATTAATACCACTGTAATCATGTGTTCCATATATTTAGCTCGGTGTTTTCTTGCCAGTAGTTAATAGAAAAATGGCTTTCTGTGAATGACACAGTTCCCACAAGCATGAGTGTACGAAATTCAGAATAAGCAGCCCTGGGTAAGAAAAATGTTTGATCACTGGAATTTAGGTGAACACTATTCTCTGTGTGTCACTATGGCCAGGGCTGGCTGACAGCATACAGATGTTTCTGGGTGCATATGAGCAGCTTCTCCAATATTTCTAGGCTTACCCTGCCAGTCAGCGTTGATGGAAGTCAGTCCATGAAGGAAGTTGGGACTTATGAGTCCATTCCTTCTTCAGGTTGTGTTAATCTCTGTTTTGAATGCCTGTCTTTTCCTAATTCTACTAAACTCAAATTGCCCCAGAAGACCTTTCAAGAAAGCATGTTCTCTGCAGAACCCTCTCAGAGGACCTGTTAACAACACTCCATCCGTTCAAGTCAGAGTAAATTTTAAGCAGAGGCCAGAGATTAATACAGCTATTGCAAAGTCCTGGCAAGTTTAGTGTGCATAAAGATGTATGAAAATATCTTCTCCAGCCGGCCCCAGACAATGTGGTTTGGTAGCAGCGACAGAGACTCCTCTTTCACTCAGTGAAATGCACTTAAGCTAAAGCTGAGTTCTAGCACCAGATCCCAGGGCACAAGGAAGTTATTCAGTAATTACTTCTCTTGTTCCTTATAGCATCTCCTGCCTGCAAAGCCTGCAGAATACTGGCACTATCCAAAAATATCCCCCACATTGATACAACATCACAAAGCGCCAGAGTGCAATGATGCATCATCACCTCCCAGCACAGCAACATGACACGAACATCACTGAAGAACAAGACAGTGACTTTGTCACTGAGTAATTTAATTGATGACTTGAGCTCTAAATAGCCACTTGCCTTCACCTCCTCAGCTGCATCCCTCCTTCGAAAGATGTCATCCACACTAAACTAGCACTTACTGTTGTGATACTGATTGATGCTTCATGGAAGCAAGTAACAGGAAAGAGCTCTAGTGAAAGTTCATTAACTTTGAGCTAATGCACTTCATGGGAGACAACAAAATGAATCACCAGGGGAAGGAAAACAGCTTTGATTAGCAGGAGTTGATCTGTAAAACAGCAAGCAGGCCCCAAAGCCAGATAGAGCAAAGGGTGAAACCAAGGAAAGGGGAAGCCAAGAGAGTGCAAGGGAATGCAGCATCTGAGTACAGGCCTTGCGGTGCAAAGGGACAGATGCAGGACCCCTAAGCAATTAGAAGACAAAGCAGGATCTCTGACCCAACAGAAACTTAGGAAGTGCTTTTACTTCATTCTTCTTGGGAAAAGAATAAATAAATGGAGAAGCAGAGGAGAGAATTGAATATTGAACCATGTTGGCTTGTGCTTGTATACCTATATATCAGCTCAAATGGTCTTTGTGAGGCTACAGCACATGAGGGACCTGGGTAATGGTAAAACAGATTAAAGATAACGCAAGTGAGGTGGTTGTAGAGCACATATGAACCTATCTTGCAGTTACAGAAACTCCACAGCTGTAGTAGAGGCAGGCCAGAAGTTCATCGATGGGCACATAAACTGATGGAGCTACTCATTAATATCTTCTATTAATATACCCCTTCGCCTTCCTCCTCCAAAATTTCTTTCTCTACACGTGCCTATAGCAGATAGTTCTGTCTTGTCTTGGACCTACCAAGTCACTTTGTGAACACAGTCTTTTCATCCTGCCCTCAGACACTTGGTCAGGGGATTCTGGGCAGACAGGACAGAAGCTAAATTTGGGATCTTTCCTACATCACAAGGTTAACAATAACATGATTATCTTATATTCAATGAAGCAGAGAGGGATGAGGGAAAGTGCCCTGATGCATCTCGGAGTTGCAGAGGTTTCTCATATTTCTTCAGACTTCCCCTTCAGTCTCTAAACAGAGTAGGGAAGTGGAACATGTTGGTACTTGAAGCTTAAAATTACCACTTGGTTAATTATATAGCTGATTATGTAGGACTCTGTTGGCGGACTTATACACAAAAGTTTGGGCATTTCAGTAAAAAAAAAAATAAAAAAAATAAAAAAATAGACCTACTGCCACAACGTGGCAGCAGCTAGGAATGATGAGAAACAAGGTCCTCCAACTCCATGTGTGGCATCTGCAATATGGAAAACTCAATGCCACACATGAAGTACAGTAAAAGTAACAGAAACAACAAAGTAGCTTTGGTTTCCTTATTTAAACAGTTTGGCTATAGCTGGAAGCTCCTTCCTGCAAAACCAAGTGAGCCAGCGTCAGCCCTGTGAACTTATTCACCTAAGCTGCCTCCTCGTAGGGAAAAAAAAATCACTTTTTTTTTTTGGTTATCAGTACCTGATTTTTTTTAAATTCCATGTGTATTTTTAGTAAGGTTGTAGAATTACAGAAACCAGAACTACACCCAGCAAATACTCCTTAAGACAAATAAAAGTCCTTTGTGCATTTTGATTGGGATGCATGCTAAAAATACTCCAATGCAGCTGTTCAATTTGCTGTAGCTCAAATGCCAGTTTTATACTTTTAATTACTACTATACAAAATTCTTTGATTGCATTTGATGAAATTAAGATTTTCAGTGTTTAATGATTAAACCAGGAAAAAAGTGCAACCACATTCTAGTTAAAAATGTAAATTGTCTGTGCTGGGAAACCTATGTAGATCTCTTTGGACAGCTGCCACAAATCTGCTTATACCTAGTTTGATAAACTTTTCAGAAACTTCATCTTATAATCTTCTAGGGTCAAAAATCTCTTTCATTAGAAATTGCGGACCCCAACACAAGTACCATACTTATTTCTTAGAATAAAATATGTCTCTAGCAGCAAACATCACATTTTCAAAGACTCAAGATAGTCTGGTTTAGATACACATAATTTTGTGGGTGCAGTTTTGACACACTGTCCCTCAGGCATGCAAACACTGGGATTCACATGGACAAAACCTATACACTCCGAGTGTGCAAATATATATGTGAATAAATAAGAGAGATGTTTACAACAGCACAAGGAGCTTAGTGGTTAAGGTGTTTGCTATGCATACAGACACTGGTTTTGAGTTCTTCTGGACAGATGCCTGAAGCCACCTTCAAGTAACCACAGGTTCCTTTGTATGTTGTACCTTAATCAACTCACCTTGATGGACTGCTAGGGCGGCAGCACTGTTTGGACCTTGAGATATCAGGGTCCTCAATGCCCTACCACTTTCTCATTTGAAAATAGTTATGTCATTGCCATTTCTTTTCCTTCTCTCAAGATTTTTTGGTGCCTCACTATTAAGCTGACATCAGGGCCATGTGTCTGACATGCTTCCTCTGTCTCTGATAGGTGCCTGTTTTGTAAACATTTGGGGTAATCGGGCTGATCTCTTAGATTATCTTCTGAAAACTTAGCCTTTTGCCCCAGACGGTGTTACTCAACCAGGTAGCACAGAACAAAAAGCAAAACATATCTCTAGCAAAAAGACAAATACATTTCTTCTAGAGAAGAGCAGCCATATGGGAGGGAAGGAGAGATGGATAGTGAATGTGGAGAGAAAAATGTGTATCCCAGGAGCAGTTTCTTCTCACAGGTTTTTTTCAGGAATACAGGCAATGACTTTAGCATGTTATTATCCATCACGGATTGCACTATCTGGATCTTTATACAACCGCACTGCAAGGGCAGGACGGCAGGACCTTGCTAATAAAAATTACAGAAAGCTTTGCAAGCTGTGTAGGCACACGGGGATATAAGAGAAGCCTCTGCTCCTGTGCGTATATGCAGTAGGCTGTACCATTCAGACATGCCATGTTTTTTTCTTACACTGTTACATTTTTACCTAGCAATTATATCACAAAGGCATGCAGGCAAAGGACATTAGCACAAAGCACTCTCTCCTTGCATCTTCTTCCACCCTGCACAGAAATCTCAGGCTTTGCAATGATCCCTCTATAAGTGATTTTTGCAGTAGTAATTCTACCCTCATCCTGCAATCTAGCATATTCTGCACCTTCAATTTTTTAATTAACTTAAATATTTTAACGCAGGCAGAATTGACTATGCCTTCTGAATACCATACACTTTGTTCTGATGTAATGAACTCTGTCATATGCATATATAGTAATATTCCAAAAGCATTATCTAGTCAAGTCTTCAAGTACTGCAAATGAAAGCAGAATGAAATCCCATCTTCATGTCAGCTGTGCAGCTCCCCGAGTACAGTAAATGCGGCATGTTTGCATCTGCCTTCTTTTTTTTTTCTGTATAAGATGGGTGACAAAGGAAAGCATATGTTTCATTAATGTGGTGCCTAAAAATTGGTTGAACTTCAATGAGCTGGTGCCACAAAGACTCAGCCCCAGACTGGGGTCAATGCGATGAGGTGCAAGCTCCCTCCACAGCAACAAGCTTTGCTGCAATGCAGATGGGCATAGCCAGGGCCACGTCATTCGAGTCTCCATGGCCATGTCACCCTGCCCTGATAACCAACATCAGCCAGCACAGTAGGCCAGGCACCTTCAGGAAGCATCAATGTCACCAAACCAGGGCCCTACATGGTTCCCTACACTTGCCCCAGGCCAACACTGCAGATGGAGGCCAGATTTAGCTGGAGTCTCATGCTTCAAGAAGTCTCATACTATCTTGCATTAGTTTCCCCTGTATAACGCATAGAGGATAATACTGATTAGTCCAATGCCTAAGTAGGTAGCCATAGAAAGAGTATTTTGAGGAAATCATAACAGAAATGTCTCTCCAAGACATTAACAGAAATGGCATCTACATTAGGCTATGGACATTCATATCGATTTTGCTAGATCTACACACTTAAGTCCTAAAACAGTCACCCTAAAACAGTCACCCTGACTTAAGTCAGTATACTGCTATCCTGCTAAATATATAGCTGTAAAAGTTAAATAAATGTCATTAAAAGAGAGCTGTGATCCTCCCTCAGTCATCTTAGGCATTTGCTAAATCTGCCCTTTTCCACAGCATTTTCTGTGATCGCTGTGATGCCTGCAGCTCCAGCAGAGCCAGCAGCAATGGGAGCACTTGTTTGCACATGTCATGGAGAGCTGTCATCAGAGTACTGCGTGCTTTTGATCTCACACACACTTACAGTTTTACCTGTTGAGTCCATCTTTTTAATTATGGCCACTTCTTCCATTATTGTTTCCAGAAATCTCAATCCTATAAATGCTAAAATCAAATTTCTCCTGATCCACTTAATTTTATTTTCTTCTAATGAACGCAGAAAGTCCTGTTTCTAGTTAAACAATTAAGACTGCGCTAATGGCACAAGCTTGTTTTAATCACAATATTTTTTTGATACAAAGCCAAAATAATAATCTGGAGAGATTCCCTCTTGTTTTACTGAAGCTTGAAAACCAGCTGAAGCCCCGAGTGAGCACTGTGGAAAGCAGGAGGACAAGGGCCCTCTTTTTGTTTATTGATTTTTACCAGCAGTAATGATTAAGAACCAGCCCAACCTTTGCTCCTAGCCCTTGAACTGCAGATAGAGGCTTATTCAAATTATAGTGAGCAGCACAAGCTATCCCCTCTGATGCATGACTCATGCCTTCTGAACTGCCAGCCCAAGTGCAGCATGCGTGGTGGAAGGCATGGGTTCTCGTGCCAACGCACGACATTTTTCACGCTGTCACAAGACATCTCCTGCCAGCTAATCAGCCAGCCAAGAGTGGCACCCACCAGCTGCAAAGGATGCTCATCACCTCTGTTCCCAGCTGGTGGGAAAGCGCCACGCGGGGAGAAGTTTGGACACATGGAGAAATGCTGTTTCCAATAAGCTTGTAAAAAAAGGCAAATAAAAACCAAGCCTTTATGGCAACATCATAAAAGATAATATAACAGTGCCACAGAGACCTTCAGAAACAATTCATTAAACTACTTTAAATATTCTTATGCAAGCTCTGGCATGAAAATGCTGCAATGTCTGTATAAGCAAAGCAAAAGGTGATGAAAGATTCTGCACAACCTCAGTTCCCCCTCTCTGGCTGTCCCCTGAACACTGAAGTTGCCAGAGCTTCACAGATGTTTTGAGATCATAGCACAGGGTCAGAGGATAACTGGTAAGGTCAGCTGGAGAACTGGAAATGTAAACACTTTTTTTGGATCTTCATGAATGGGACTCTCAGAATGGGAACTTGGGGCTGAAATTGGAATAATCTGACTCCATTGCTTTCCTATACTGTACTTCTGGCTCAGGGTTCACAGTCCTCCGTGTGATTCAGTATTATTTACCTGCTGATTTTGTGAGTGTTGCTCCAGGAAACTCAGCGGAAGAAGGGATATAAATTCTAACCTGGCAGGATTCATTTTATATTAAGGAATAATAAAGAAAAAATAAATGTAGGGAGTTTTAGGCAAAGTAACAACCAGTGGGTTTTTTTTTTCATCTCCCTTCATCGTAAGAGCGCAGCACACTCTACTGGCTGTTTCCTTGCACTTAGCTAGAGAAACCTCCACACTTTGCTGTAAATCGGTATCTGTTACTCCTCCAATAATACAGTCAGAGACAATATTGAGAAAAAGAAAACTGAAGAGCATGGATATTAAGTTCTGATTCTGCCACTAGCTCATGTTACCATAAACCACCTGCCTCCTCACACCTCTGTTCCCATGTTAAAAGAATAGATCTTTGCATAGCATGCTGACAAAAACAAAATAAGGTACACACACAGAGGATTATCCTGTTGTTACTAGTATGAACAATGAAAATACAAAGACAGAGGTGAAAAAATTCTTTTTCATACCAGCTCAGTGGTTCAAGCTCTTTCACATTTTAGCACAGCAAAGTCTCAGGAGAATTCATGTCTATATATTTATCAAGATGTTTGTGGTTAAAATTTTTCTGTTCTTTAGCTTTGTGTCTTTATGCAAATATACGATTTTGCCTGGAAAGTATATAACTGATGAAACTGAAGACTGTGATTTTGCTGATTTTGCATGGAGTATATTACAAAGAGATGTCATTCACCCTGATGAAAAGTCCATCTCAAAGGCATATACCCTGCATGCCAAGTTGTGTGCTAGACCACAAAAGACAACTGAACTGGTGCTGCAGCGCTGTGTAAGCCTTGGGCTGTTAGCACCCAGTACACAGAACTCAGCTTCATGTAACTGAATAGCTTAACTTGTTTTTCCTTTCAAAATAAACTGATTCAATGCATTCCAAAAATGTTACTCCTAAGAAAACGAACTTGCCTACTTAAATATATCACACATCTCTCAATACCATCTAGATATGGAACTCCTCTTTCAGGTTATAAATTTACCTATTAAAAATGAATCCCAACTCCTACAGCAAAACTAGTTGTTACACAACCAACTATCAATTCATGTACTACAACAGAATGCAACAAATTTGCAACTTTCATTTTGTGCCACTATTTGCAATATGTCACTACTATAGATACCTTTACTCCCTTGCAAGCATTCTGCTTATTACAACAATCAAAAGCTTCTAAATCAGCGTACAGCTTTGCATATGCACAGCCTACTTACAATATTGTTAAAATACTTCCTAATTTTGCACTTTTAACTAGTTATATAGAATTACTTGGAAGAAAAAAATAACAAAAAAAGCCCCAATTCTACACATACTTTTTCATATTTACAGAAAAAAATATTTTTGCAAAAAACTATTTTTAATAGAGATTCATTTTGTCTTTTTTTTTTTTTTAATGCAGATGAAGAAATATAACCAACTCTTACACTGTCTGCAAAAGAGACAACATGATTGCATGAGACTTCCAGGCTTTTATTCTACAAAGAAAGAGACAATTCCAGGGAGTCACTGAAAGTCAAACTGGCTCTTATGTGCAGCTGTAATTTTTAGTTTATTTGAAAACAAATCAATACTATCTCCTCAAAACTCAGACTCCTTTTAATGGTATTGAACTGAACTCCTATTTATCAAGGTCTGAACAGAATTTCTAGAGTTCTTTTTTTTATATGTTTACAAGAGATTACATTCAACGGATCACACTGATAAAGAGAATACTCAGCTCTTTTATCTGCAAGCTACAACAGCATTTGCTTCATGAAGCTCCTTCACTTTGTACAAAGGCGTATATGATCATATAAAGTAACATAGAAAATATGATAGTAAGACTGTATCAGCTGAGAGCTTTAGCAGAACAGCCTCTTCGGGGCAGTTGGCACATTTTGCACACTTCTTTCTCAGAGCTAAGGAAGGATAAGATTTACCCCTGATAGAAGAGCTATAGTCTTTTGGTATTATAATTCGTAACTCAGTCTTAAATTCCTTCATCCTCAAGGCTTGATTCAAAATCTTTTGAAGTCAATAGAAAGATTTCCCCTGACTGCAGCAACTCTGGCTCAGATCCTAAAACCATGTTCCTGTGCCTTTCCCTCACACCCTCCCTCCTTCCCAAAACTCGAACCAGTGGGAATGTTCCATGGCTGAGAGGAGCCTCAGGGCTGCTCTAAATTACTTTAGTTAATAGTATCTCCCAGAGAACTAACTGTGGGAGTACAGCATCAACCTATTGTACCTTCTCCTCTGGTATATCTCCATAATGGGCTCAGAAGAATGGTTGGCTTGAGACAGCGAAGGATTTTAGCATGCCAAAGGAATTCATATCCCGAAACTCATTCAGCTGTTTTTATTTTACTTGCAGAAAATAAGGCCAGGTTTTGGCTGGAAACAACTTCAGCAGTTCATTTCAGAAAACAACCTTCTCCAAGCAGGAACTGGGAGACCAGTTTGGGGGACCTGCTTGGTGCTGGGATCCCAGATGGAGAATGCACGGCCCAAGGCTGTCTGCACCCCAGTGGCATCACTGAGCAGAAAGGGTCTTCCTCAAGGTGAGGGTCATTCCACTCATAGCAGCCCCTGGCAGCAACTTCTTTTGACCATTTAGGTATTTCCTGAAATCATATAATCTCTGTTACTGAAATAAAGGTATATATAAGCCTCAATGAGCAATGCAAAGGAGCCGATGGCTGAATTTCATGAAACCACTGGCAACGCTCTTGTGACTAAGGGTCTAGCAAGAGCAAAACCAATATAAAATGATACAGACGATTTTAAAAGGATGTAATGTGTCCAGTGTGTTCAGTTTGTACACCCAAAGAAAAACAAACCTCATTAATCCTGATGCCTTTTTCATATCCAGAAGAGGCACAAAATATTGTGGTAAAGATCCTTGTGCAGATATAGAATGTGCAAAGCAGATGAAAGGAAGATTTTGCATTTAGTTCAGTATACTATGCCTGCAGACAATACAGTGTGCACAGGCATTACCCTTCAAAGCAGAACCAAAACAGTACAACACAGACAACCAACTTGGAAAGCTATACAAGCATTAAAGCCACTGTGTTTCATGTGCTAGTCCTTGCTCACTTATTGCTGTTTTTCTTTCTCTGGGTCCAATAATAACTATTATTGCATGAATCCAATCTATTTACTTGTTCTTTTCAGGATAACACAGCAGTTTGTTAATCTGCCTGTATGCCTGTATGTTTGCTATTAAATATAGAAATTAATGGATTGCCTGAACCCACACAAATATGAAACTATGTGCACTTGACATTGTTTGCACCATTATCTCTTTACCAAATTTGTGCTCAAATTACATTTTTTTATAATAATCAAGCAAAATTCTAGAAAAATCATTCACAAAGGCATAATGTTCCCCTTTAGAACTTTAAAATATATGCCAATATAGAGAAGAAATCTACTTGTCATGTCAGCTGCTTATGAGACCTATACAAATATATTCTAAAATGGACATATTCAGAATAATATTTTAATAACTGCCTAAAATGCAGAGTTATTTCTGTCTTATGACCTAGTACTTTTAGAAAGCTTGAGGGAACATGAACAAGCAGAAGAAAAATGTTTCTACAACCTGCAATTGCATAAAATAGGAAGCAATCACGAGGCTGTAGACAGCATTACTTCCATTGTCTAAATGTGGAAAAAGTCTTTGACCCCCGAAAAGTGATTACTAAGCATATGGCCAGCTGCATGCAGCACAGAGATGTTTCTTCTCTTTCCCAAAGCATTTTTCAAGCTCTTTGCCTACTCAGGCTGCCAGACAACATGTGATGCGTGATTGTGCTGGTGGAGCAAGATCCCCTGCTGCATTCTCCACACTTGTTGCCTACTGACACAAAGTGAGCTTTCTCCTACAGCTTAGTCTAGTTCAAGCAAGTTATCTGGGCTCCCTGTGTGGTCAACAGATAGATAGGTATCTCTTGAAGATAAATCATCCCACCCTGCATTCAGTAGATGCAATGAATTGCACCTAGAGATGTCCATATCTGTCCTTAACTACTCAGGGAACCCAGGCAACTAACATACATAAAAACGGGCTCTTTAGCTAGATGCTAAATTCAGTGATCAGAATGGAGTTAGGGTCTGCAGAAGAGCTGCAGAAATCAAAGGTCTTCATTCATCCCCAGGAGCGCTGCAGAGAAGGCAACGTGGGGCAAGACACAGCCCAGCAATACTCACGCACAGGCAGAGCTCATCGAGTGAGGGGGACTCCCTCTAGTCCCAGCTAATCCTCTCTAGACCCAGCTAAGCCTACCGAGAAACCTGTAACTTCTTTCTGATGCTGAACAAGTCTCAGTCTAACCTGTTCTGCCAACATGAACTTCAGCCTCATTTTTTCAAACACACAAGTTTGGCAGTGAGATTAAGGGAGCACCTTCTCCTAATGAAACACTGACTGGATGAATACTCCCTACTGGGCCTAATCGTCCTTGCTTTGTATAATTAGAGAGTTAAGGACAGAAGTTCCTGTATCTTTCTACTTTTAGCTACACGGATTTGATCCACTTGTGAATCTGGCAAAAACTGGAATGTCAGAAGAAGACTGATACACATTTCAGTACATATAAAGCACAGAACAGCTAAGCTTCAGCTTGAAATTCCTACTGCCCTGTACAAAGATAGGAGAATGTTCTGTGAAACTCAACAGCAGCAAATCCAAACTTGAAAAGAGGAAATGCTTTTTTCAAA
>JAUBOD010000028.1:1248703-1269403 GCA_032353885.1 Nothura maculosa
TACAAAGATAGGAGAATGTTCTGTGAAACTCAACAGCAGCAAATCCAAACTTGAAAAGAGGAAATGCTTTTTTCAAATAAGGTGTAATTGGACCGTTGTGCTCATTATGACAGGATGTTGCTGTCCTATGAGAGCATAAAAAGAAAAGAGTACTGGAACAAACATGAAATTTTATGCTTAAGGATTTAAAACAATCTCTACATATTGAGAGATCTTTCTGAGTGCAATGAAAGGATAGATGAATTATTTGCTTGCCCCAAGTTTCTGAAAGCTTCCTCTGAAATACCTCATTCTGGATGCTATTGAAAGCAAAGTACTGCACTAGATGGGTCTCAGAGTTGATCCAGACTAGAAATTATATTTCTGAGTATCTCTGATAGATTGTAGGGATGGCATATTACAATAAGATAGCACTGAAAAAGAGGCCTGTTTTTTAAAGGTTCTAGTGGGTTGATTATTCATTTGTTTATCAACTTTTGTACCAAAGATGACTTTTCAAGCCATATACATATTTAATTTACTTCGTTCAACTCACATAGCTGGCCATACAACCCATTATTACGGGATCTCTGTGGAGCGTATGTATGTAAAAAAGAGATTTTGCATTTTTAGCCCTCTCCAAGGTCCACAGAGACCACAGTCAGCCAATGTGGGCAAGAATATTCCTTGGGAAAAATGGCAAGATGGTCCCCAAAGCTCTTGCTTTGTCTAAACAGCTCCCACTGACACTGTCAGAGACGGCACAGAGTAAATGAAGGGAATGTATAGTCCTAAAGAAAATGCTATAATCAATAGAAGAGGTTTATACATACTCACAAAGTAGGTTACAACAATGTTAAAATAAGATAAGTTATTAGTATGAGGTGAGAAATTTTTCTCTGTTCAATTAATAGAGGGCCTGGAATATAGAACATGCAGAGTTACATATTTTGCTGGGGAAATCATTTGAAATATTTTATTATTGAAAAGGAGACAAGTGGATTTAAAACATATCATGTTTTTAGATGACTGAGTTTCCTCTGTATAGAAGAACAGGTATAAATATTGCATTTGAAAAATGTCATGTTGATAAAAAAGCTACAGTTTCACCAATATAAAATATGAATGTAAACAACATGTCTGTCAGACATGGCTATAACATACTACTTAACACTGCTAACTTATAATATGCAGCTATTATTGTTAGTTCTCTTAATGAAAGAAAGTAAAGACACTGCATAAATTCTTGAACATATGTTTCACTTTTCCAGCTGCCTTGTGCTGTAGAACATCATGCTAACAAGAAGTGATGCTAACAAGAAGCTAAAACCAGTGTAGCAAATGGGGCATTTAAATATATATAAACATACAGACATTCATATATAAATAGAAACTGGCTATTCTGGGGAAATGAATGGATCCCTAGACAGACGTATTTCAGTTTAATATTACCTATATTTTCCTACATGGTAACCATTACAGTCCTGCTTAATCAGAAAAAAAAATGATTATGCTCACTGCTAAAATGGAAAGTCAATATTCAGCTATCATCTTCTCTTTTGGGGTTCAATAAGATTTTTTTTCTGTCAAGTCTGTGGAGCAGAAAAAATGTCAATTTTGACACTTCCTCAGTCACTTCAAATCTGGGCTTAAGACACCTAGACCTGCGAGCAAAATGCTTGTGTTCATGTTCAGACCATTTACACATGCACTGCTACCATGCAATATCACTGACAGTACCAGAAAAACCCTAAATCTCTTTAAGGCTATGAAAAAGTGTATTTTAATACTATCTGCAAATGCTCTGCACTTCTACTCTGCCTTAAAGAGGTTATTTCTGTTCTTTGCAGCACCAAAATCCATATTTTCTGCCATGATTTTTAATCTTCACTCAAGTACAAATCATCCATTTCATTACCTACTGAGAACAGTAGCTCGATGCAACAGCAGGGTCACATACCTGTATCTAACCACTACTGCAGCATCATAAAAACGGTATTTCATTTGCACTTAACGTATCACTAAATAGTTACCAAACTCCTGTGTGGGCATTCAGCTTTGCTCTTTCTGTTACAGAAACAAAGACTAAAATGAGACGGAGGGGAAAGAAGAAAACAGGTCGAGATGTTAAATACCTGATGATAATTACTAGGAAGACTGTAGGCTTGAGCATCTGATTAAACAGAGAGAAAAAAAATGACCCTTTGAACTTATAACCTACTGGGGGTGGTTTCTACTGCAATAACACCCTGTTTAAACCCTATGGCTGCAGTACATCTGTGGTTCACTGACTATAATTACAGCTTTAATACTGTAACTGTAGCAAACAAGTCCCATGGTGTATTAGACTAAACGCACGCGGCATTTTGTCCTCTCCACTACAGCCTGTTTAACGGCATTTCAGGCTCCAGCACATAAGTCTGCTCTTGGCCACGCGCTCCCAAGCAGTTAGAGCTGGCCTGAGCTGCTTCCAAAGGAACACCGTTCCAGCCCAACCGGGCATTGGACAATTACTTGAGAATATCATTTAGGGCTGAAACTGATATTTATCTAGTGATTGAAATCAGTTGGGAACTCAGTTTCTGTCGTGTCAGCATTATGTCTTTCCTGGAGCCTTCGGGACGGTTGGTTTGGCTAGTTGCTACACGGGGCATTTACAGCTGGGCTGACGTGGCAGCTGAAGAAGCTGCAAACCAAGTTTGTTTGTGTTTTTTATTTTACTTTGCTCTCTATCCTGGCTGCTCTGCTGAAAGGAAAAAAAAATCTGCAAGTCAGGCAAACTGAACTCACTTTAACTCTCCTTTCCACGCCTTTTTAGAAGTCTACCAATGCTCCCTGGCAATTGCTCACAGGCAGGCTCCCAACTCAAACATGGCACCTCTCTATAGTTTCTCTATATCTATAGACATGGGTGTCTGTTTAAGATGAGGAAGTGATCTTTTGACATTATTTTTGTCAAATGTGATGCTGCCCTTTGCCTTGCCCAGATGTCCCTCTGCAGCTCCCCCTTAGTGTTAGGTTTCCTTCATCCAGCCCTGCCCAAAAGATCAGCTTTTGAACAGCTTTAGTCTTCCTTAAACCCTTTGCTAGAATAAGTCATTAGCAGTCATTAGCCTTTTCCTGGCCCCAAGTAGGAGGCATTTTTTTTCCAAGTAGCATTTTACTTCTTTTTTTTCCCTCCAGTAAAATACAAATGTTCAGAGGCTTTCCTGGCTGTACCACTTGGTCAATGAAACCTCACAGTCTTGTTAATGCTCCTTCCCACCACAGCTGGACACTTCTTTGACTGACTGCATACCACCCTTCTTGGCATCCTCCAAGCACATTATTGAGTGCTTTCTCCTCTATAGCAAATCGAACTTCAGAGTGACCCAGAATTCGGAGGAATCCTGACATTTTCGGTGAGGGAGAGGCAGGCACTGAGAAGCAAGTCCCTGAAAGCCAGACTGTGTCTTTACTGCCCCACTGTCTCACCCTCAGTATCTGCTCCCCTGCCAGAACTGCAGCCCATTCCCTTCCACAGCTGCTACTTTCCCTCTGTGCTTTCCCATCCCCATGAGACCTCCTGCATCCTGTGGCTGCTTCCTCAGCTGGATAGCATGGGGATACCCCCCTATTCCTTAGGAGCAGCGGGTGCCGCTTCCGCAGGCTGCAGGCAGAGCACAAATCACACACAGTTTAAATGATCTCGTGCCACCCCACTGCTAACGATCAAAATTGTCATGATCATTTCCCTAAATGCTGGAAGAGCACTTGGCAGCCGCTTAGGTCAAAGGAAGGAGACTGCACATGAATATTTAAACTCTCACTACCTCCCCAAAATAATGTAGGTTAAAACTTTAAAAATAATATATTGCCTTTAATAATAATAGTAGTACTTTACAGGTTTGTAAGTACGTTTCAACCTAGGTTATCAAAACACTTTACAAAGGCAGTTAAGTAAGTATCATTATATCTCTTTACTCTGAGGTGACAATGACTTTGTGTCAGTTATAACTGCAGAACAATCCAATACTTATCCATTATTCAGCTTCCCAAAATAGCCTATAATTCTCTAGCAGCTCTAACAGGAAAACGGAATTACAAATGGGGCAACTGAAAGATCCATCCATCAGTGCATTTAATAGGTTATTCCCTTAATGGACAGAATTATCACCCCGTTGCACCTATGCTGCAAATACTAACAATCTGCATGAACGCGGTGCCTTTCACCCTGGATGATCCCACAGCACTAGGCAAAGTCTCAGGCACAGCTGCAGGGCAGCCCCACGCCAGTGTAATGCAGCCACCTCTGGGCAGGAATGCAGATAGCAGCCTGAAGCAGAAAATTAAAGCAACATATAGGTTGGCTTTTTAAAAGGGAAGCTGGAAAAGGCATAAATTCTCTTTAGTGCAGAAATATAGCAGAGCTCTTTCTGGTAGGCAACACGAAAGTTATGGTGAGACAATCAGTCGAAAACTCTGTGGGGTTTCCTAAATAAACACGAAAGCCAGGGCCCCAGCAGGTGGCCAGGTTTGATATTCAAATCATTAACATTTTACATGTGGAGTTTTCATTAGGACAAGGTTAGCACATGATGGACAATCTGTATATATTTGCAGATGTGGCATGCATGGGAGTCAAACCTGTGCAAGGAGTGTAATTCACAGCAATCTCTCTGCCCGAGAATAGCTGAAGGCAATGTCCAATCAAAGTACTGTCAGTGCGCTGCGCAGCGAATAAATGAGTTGCTTTGACAGGAAATTCCAACAGCAATTTTAATTCTGATCAGGCTTCAGGAAGTGGAAAGAATAAAAACACATCAATTATAGTGACAGGAAGTTTTAAATCACATGGCAAGCAGCTGCTGCCAAAGGACACGTCTGCCAGCTTTGTTAAGAAGTATGGTATTTTGGTGCGACCAAAATTTTACACCAAAATCTTACAGGCTGACATCAGTCCCTAATTGTATGTTATCCCACTACAAGGGTAAAGAAAATGACACAGTGCAGACAGCACACCGTCATTACAACAAATCAGAGAGACTGCTTTTTTTTTAAATCCTGACCCCAAAACGCACATATTTATAACAACTGCAGAACACACCACTGGCTAACAATATGAAGTGCTTGTATGTCTACCTTAATAATGTAGGAGATCCCAGGAGCAAGGCAAGGAGACGATCATTTCCCGAGTCAGCCCTAGCTGCAGAACTATCAACGCTTTAACTATTATATATACATTAGCTTTTTATCGATTCATATTGTAAATTATGACCATTGAAATGAATCGGGTGTGCTGGGAGGCAGCCTGAGGACCTATATGATGTCAGTACGGTGCAGACTCAGAGTCCGCTAAACAGTGTCCCTCAGCTATGGGTCTAGGTGCTTTTCTTTGTTTCCTGTGAGGCACCAGGTTTAACACTAATGAATTCTGAGCTAGGTTTCTTACAGCAGAACCTAATTAAGCTGGCCTGGGAATGAGATGGGGCTGAGATGGCAGAGGGAGGAGGTCTCAGGCTAAGTTGCTGATTTTCCTGCCATGGCATTGTAGTTCACTTCAGACTATCACTTCAGGACAAATCATTCAAATGTATGTAAATTGTCCTAGCCTGACTTTCAGGTACATTGAATCTGTTTTACACAGCCCTGGGACTGGAGAAGAGCTTTAAAGTTAATGCAAATGTAATTTATTGTCTGCCAGAACATTGTAAAGCTGCCTGGATAAACAAGAGATTTAGATCCCTAGGGTAAAACTTTGCTCTCATTTTAGTTAAAGGAGATTTTGTAATTGGCTTCAGTATTTCTCCCCCATATATATATGTATTTCTTTCTTGGAATCGGCTATCCCAGCTACACTACCCTCAGAAGGTTAGATAGATGTGGTAAATGCCATTCAACACAAAGTGATGGAAAAGAGTGTGTTGATCTGCGTGTTGATTGACTTGTGTCCTATGCAAAGGATTGATTTATCATCTCCTCTGCAATTGAATTACATCCTCTGCTCTACAGCCTCCTGTCCGCAGTGACTCTTTTTACTGTGGTCCCCTCACTGAAATGATCTGAGTGTCAAAGGCATCAGAGGGCTCCAAGCTACAGCCCGTCTGCATGGGAGAGCAAGTGTAGGAGAGGACAATTTACCCCCAGCAGAAGAGCTGCTCCTGAATTTTGCTAATTAGATGAGCAAAGATAGGACAGTGTTTTCTAGGACCTACAGAAAAAATTACTCAACCAGAAGTGACTGAAATATTTAGGCAAATTAAGAAGAGGTCACAAAAGATGTGTCACTTGGACAATACTGGCGAGCTCTGTATAAAGTTTTGCTTTTCAAAGAGATTTTTTTTCAATAAAAAGAATACTGGAAGAAAGATTTAAATTTATTCTACATAAAAATCTTCATTATATCTTTGGAGACAGTGTGAATATTGGATTCCAAAACAAAGAAAAAAAACTGTCAAGATAAGACATGATACATTTTTTTATTTCATTTTTAACTTTTACTTAAATAGCAAATGAAGCTGAAACATAAAAGTGCTCCTAGTTTCCTGCATAATTATCCACATTCAAATCTCTCCTCAGGAGAGATTTTGTGGGCTTTGATCCAAGGATTTTCAAGCATTCAAGGAAAATACAGGAGCCAAATCTCATATTTCTTCTGAAGAAAATATGGTATAATTTCCTTGTGCTTATAAGGATATTCCACATATGGACAATCTGGCCTGAAGTCAGAGGCATATAAAAATACAGGCAGACTTCCTAAATGTCCATTATGTTTGAAAGTCTGTTTTATTCTATTCTCTTCTATCTTTATAAAACTTGCCCTATATTTGGAGCGATATTAGTGTTTTCAGTCTAAGAATATTTAAAATATATCTTACTTCTGAGAAATAGCCTTTTCATTAGGCTATATCACCCCCAAATTCTGACAGTCTGTATTTATGCAGGTATAGATCATTTCCAAAAAATTATTATATTCAAATTCAAGCTTGGAAGCCATTCACCAAAAATCACTTAATTGTCATTGCATGCAACCATCCTGCAATAGGATAGGTGACGGTGACAATAAAGTCCTCAGAAGTTGGTTAGAAATTCACCTTTAAAAAGCAGGATTGATTCCTTACATTTCCCAGTTTTGTCCTGCCACCAGTTGCTGGTGACATCCATGCACAGATTCACTTTCAACTTTCAGTATTGGCCAAAGCCATCTAGAAGCTGTAGCCTTGTGCCTACCCTGCAGGACAAGTGTCTCCTGTGGCACATGCCAGCTGACCACCTGTGAGGCCAAGGCTCCAGGGTGCTCTTTCTCCCTCCAAGTGCCTCATCTTCCAGTGTCCTAGTTTTCTTTGGAAGAGGGAGGCAGGATGTGCCCAAGCCTGGAGCAATCAGGCACCAGGACTACCAGATAGGACGCACCGCAGATGCTTCCATGGAGTTAAGAGTAGGTCTGCTAGGAGCACCAGATAGATGAGGCTTTAGTGGTGGTTCTGAGTCCTCACAGACTTAGATGCAGAAGGATTTTCTGGGTTCCAGTTGTGTAGAAAGTTCGGGAGAGGGTGGGCCTTGGACGCAGAAAATATATGATCTGAGCTGGATTAGAAATATGAATTCAGGGGAGGTGGCGTGAACAGGAACCAAGTGAGTTTGTCAAGGGAAATAAGAAAATAAGGGAGATTGAGAAGGGCAAGGCAAGGACTACAAGAAAAGAGTGAAGAAGTGGAAGGAACCTACTCAGAGCAGTGAACTGTATCCTGCACAATTGAGATCTGAAGAGAGCACACGAGGAATAAGGATGCAAATCTCCCCTGCCACCAGATTCACAAGCCTTTCTTAACAGTCAGTGTTTCCAACTGACATTTTGAGGACAGAATTTGAACCTTCCATCCAGAAAATCTACCAGAGTAGTTCCTCTAACACAGCAAAGGCTCTATGAAGTAAATCCTACTTCAGAAGCAAGATGAGCTGGAAAGTTCCCGTCTCAATGAGAAGGTCAGTAATATAAAAGGGGGGTGCTGGCACATGCTAATTTTGTAACTAGTTTCAGAAGTTGTAAGAAGCCAGGAAATTGAGGAGTGTGGACCAGGAGCAAGAGAAAGAAGTTTTTGCAACACCTATTGCCACATTCTGCTCAATGTTCTTAGCAGTACTGTTCTAAAAATTGTCCCTGTTCTGTATAAGGACCATGGCAAGATTGGCTGCATCCTCAGACTTACAAATCAGACTCTCATGCATATTCCTCCTTGACTAATTAGTCATTTTGTGCAAGGTATCTATGAACTAAGGAAATAAATCTTTTTTTTTTAAGGGTTCTGTTTCTCTCGTCTTTTTCTTTTCCCTCCTCTGTCATTTTTTAACAGGAAGATTAAAGCCAACACCTGGGTTGCAGCGCTTTCATGTGACCCTGTCTCCTTATGTCTGCAGAGTACCCACTGGTCTGGTGTCAAGGCTGTCAAGGTTCACAGCTTGATGAAAAAATAGTAGCACAAATATGAAAAACTTAATGCAGATATGCAGTTCAAAGCCTATGCTTGTGGTCCCAAATCTTAGCTTTTCTTCTCTTTCTTTCTTTTTTTTTTTTTTCAAAACCACTTGCCAAAAGTAGTTCCAGAAGCAAAGGGTTCTAAATAGAACAAGACCAAAGAAATATAGATGGAAGCCATAAAGCCTGGCCACTTGACAGCATCAACAAAAGGCAAGGAGTGGCACTGATTTACCAGGAGATGGGTTAAAGGACCTGAGATGCCCTGAGCCATTCTTCTTAGTGTCGTGCACACTCCCATGTTGCATGATGGAGTGTGACCTTATGGCCATGTGATCTTCATTTCAGCCAGCTCCAGACACCTCCAAAGGCAGACTTCCCATGCCAGCATGCAAACAGGAACAGTTTTGAGGCTAGCACCTCCTCTCACTGCCTAAATCAGGGTTGTTTTGGATTTACACGGCCTCTACACAGCATCTAATCCGTTAGCTGAGGACAGACCCAACAGAATTCCTCCGCGAAGCACATTTGTTTCCCAAAAAGAAACTTCTCCAAATGCTCAGCTGCTGATACATTTAGTTCAAGAGCTCTTTGTGTTGGCTGGCAGAAACCTTACATTCTCGGGAGAGGATACTGTAGCCAACCAGACCAAGTTAACATGTCCTTTACTCTATGAGAGTAAAAATGTGGTGTGTAAGTTGCAATCAGAGCATCTGGAATCAGGAGAGATGCTACATGATGACTCATTAGTCTGTGGTCAGATTTCTCCCTGTGTAGGATGTCAGTTCTTCCCATCTTTTCCCTCTGCCACCTCCAGGAGCATTCTCTTAATTTCTTAGGAAAATACAAATACGTCTCTGTGGTTGTCAGCACATCCTCCACATCCTCTTTGTTATTTCTCTATCCTTTATGATCTATTATTTATCTGCCTGCTTGTACTATTCATCTGGATTTCTGGTCCCTCCCCATGGCCAGGAGTTGTTCTTTAGCTCACGGTGATCGTGCAGCTCTTCCACCAAATGCTGTTTAGTATTTTCTCTAAAGTCTTCCCTGGTTTAGATTACAAGTGGCCTTCACCTGTACAACCTTTCACCAGTTGGAGAACACCTACCATATTTTACTGCTCTATTGACTAATCTGTGAAAAACTATTAAAGATCATAGATGGATTCAAAAATTCAAGTCCCACCCCAGGAAGAAAAAGGTCTTATTTCCAAATGGTAACTATCAATTTTTGCTTGTTCACCTGATACACTGCAGGTCCACCTCCTGGAGAGCCTCTCCTCTGAGGCCGTCTTCCAGTGAGGCTGTATTGAGGGATCTTTCCATCTCAATGAGAGATGATGAGTAATCAAAAGGGAGGTGTTAGCACATGGTGATCCAACTGAGTACAGCCAAGAGAACAGAGGCATCGTTGATAAGGAGGCCTTTCCACATTCATCCAGATCTTCTTGACCTCTGCAAAAACACTGAAAGTTTGTAGACTCCATTACTGATATTTCTGAGGAGATCTTGCTGATCGTTCTAAAGACAGGAGTTCCTCCTACATTCAGCTCCTTTGGTTCAAGACATGTTGCTCCATTCTTTCCCTGGGGAATCATGATCATTGCACAACTGAGATCTCAGCCTCCTAAGAACCACATAGACAGTTTTGTACTTCAATTTGGGAACACCCAGACTCAAGTCTTTGAAAAGCAAGTGCCTAAAGCAAATCAACACTCTATCATCTCCATTATCAAGACCTTGAGAAGAAACATTGTCTGAGCACAGTTTGCAGGAAAGGCAGAGACACTTCACTATCTTTTTTGCAGTACCTGCATGAAAGCACCATTCACACCAGAGATTTAGAGAGTCAGGACTCAGTTCTAGTCAGCAATGAGCATGACCCAGCAAGTTGCAGCATCTTCACATGTTTCAAAAATGCACTGAAAATAATTGCTAAGAGGAACCTCTATATGCTATTGGTATTCAGTTTTGTTACAGCAGCACCAGGAGCACCCTTCAAGATCAGGACCTTGTAACTAATACAGATTTGACCTTTTAGTGTAGTGACCAAAGGGCTCCAGATCAATGGATAAACCACTTCCAATATAAGCAATCACATAATAAAACTCCTTCAAGTCATATGCTAATACAGAGATAAGTACTCAGCAGCATGGGTCATATAAGCTACCCCACAATGACTGCTTCTGAAAAAAAAAGTCTTTAACTTATTTTAAGAATCATATCTATGGATTGATGTATATTCATTAAACTATACACATAATTCACCTAAGTTCAAGAGACTTGATTTTAAATCCTTCACCACAGTGTCATACCATGGAAAGTACCTCAGGGCTACTAGGAAGGGGGTTCAAACATCCTTCATATAAAACACATCATTATGCATTAGAGGAAACTTCATTCACCAGAGAAGAATGGCACACCAGCTGGAGGTGAACACCATAAACCACATAAAGTTTTAATTAAATTCATTAAAAATGCTTTGTCTCTCAGTGGGTTTGGGGGCAGATAGATCCCTTTAACAATGGCCAGCACACAATCACGTTTGTCAAAACTAATAATAATACAAAAGCTTTTGCTCACCCTGGGACATTTTGAAAAAGTTCAAGTAAGTGTATTACTTTTAATATGGGGCATTTATAAATTATTGCAAGATGTGGCTGGTCTTGGAGCAGAGTTGCTGTTTCTATTGTTCTTTGGATTGATAAAAGGTGTTAATAATGAAAGGCACATTTTTAGCAGCTCACAAAGTGAATCAACCTGGAATGCAGAGGGAAAAAGGATATTTCCCCCTTAATATATGCATATATAGGGATAGAAAACTATTTTTTTCTTGATCAGTATTTCTTTACAGCAAATATTGCATTTACTATAGTGATATACAGTTACATTTCCTGTCCTTCAGCACTTGCAGTCCATCAGCAAAACAGTAAATACATGTTACAATATCAGACCTCCTCCTGCAAACGCATACATGCTTAACGTCAGATAACCAAATATTCCAGTTAACTAATCATGAGTATAGAGCTAAAACCATGCATAAATATTTGCAGGATTAAGGATATTAACCAGGGTAAGAGAGGATAGCTATGTGGTTGCTTAGCTCTTATGTAAATGACTTTGTTTTTCAAAGCTGAAAAGTCAGGCAAAATACTTTCATGTTTAATCAAATCCAAATAAAATGATTCTACAATGTACTGAATGGCTTCACATGATGAGTCAGTGACAAAGTCAGCTATTTAGGCTCGTGGCAAGCACTTCATTTTGGTCCCAGTCCAGCACCCATCAAAGTCAGCAGGAGTCCCTTCCCCGATTGCAACACAAGTCTTTGTTACTAAATTATCTCAAGCTGATGAACTGTGAAACAGCAAAGTTACTAACCATTCCTAATCCAGACTTATTAAGGATATTTGTAAACTAGTACTAACTAATTCAGTAATTAGGTCTGAAAATATACTTATGATACAGCTAATACATTAGTTGGGTCTTCATTTTTCATAATTTGTTAAGAAGGTCTCATTCAGGAAATGGAAGGTGGGAAAACAGCTATAGGATACAGGAGAATGACTTCAAAGGAGAATATGTAAGAGATGAAGGAGCTGAAGAAAGGAAAAAAGAATAGCCCCAAAACTGTTTCAGGGGTTAAGGCCTGAATCCAGGCTGATCCATGACCAAACCAAGTAGTTCCCCTGGCATGGAAATCTGCACACAGAATAAATCCTACCTATTAAAGTTTGATTCTGTTTTCTTAGCCTGAATCATCTCTTTAAGTAAAGGCTTAAAGGAGATGAAATAATGTAAGTTCCTTGTAATATAGGATGATGGGATAGCCATCATATGAGCCTGTCAAGAAGTGACATGGGTACAAATTCAAGCCAAAAGCTTTTTAATATGGGACATGTGATGGCTCAAACTATATCATTGGTACAGGCATCATGGATCATCTTCCGGGATAACTATTAGAAACATGTATCTTATGTTGCTGACCAGACCAGACACAGGCATTTTTCACTTCTTAGGTCCCTCAGCAATGGATTTTATCCAGAGTGTAAAACTCCTTCTCAGTTTCACATTTGTGGCAAAATATCCAGTTCAGCTCCAAACAAAACAGTGAGATCAGCAAGAGTCTTCAAATCCAAGCAGCTATTACTGAAACCAGGAGGGACTATTTATAAGCTCAGGAATCTGCTGGTACCACACTTAGAAGAACTGGACCTGCTTTGAGGTTTGATGTGGCTCTTATATGAGAGGGGAAAAAGGGCATACATAGCAACAACATCCAGTTAGAGACTTTAGATAAGTATGAAGCTTCATAGCTCTAAGTTAACAACTTTTATAGCAATAATGATTATTCACTCACCTTCTGTGGGCCTTAAGTACAGTATTAACTTAAATGAAGAAAGAATACTCTTTTGGAGGCTTAGAGCTAAGACATACATTTAAATTAATTGTGTCTCAGAGTGAATTTATGCTAAGTTTATTTTAAAAAAGATTGATGAGCAAATGGCAGCCAGAGTCTGGTTGAAAAGTGACATTATTTGTGGAGACAGTCTATTGTATTGCAGCAAAAGAGAATTCCATCTTCTATTAACAGTGGCCAGTGAGAATTCACACTGAAACTTCCACTTCACTGCCATATTCATTTCATTAAAAGTTTCTTCATCCAGATCCTTTCTTCAGTTCTCACAGTCAGACTTAAGAGTGTGTGTGAGCAGGCAAAAGGGTTCTTTGGAAAGGATCCAGTTGATTTCCAAGGAGCGATTCCTACTCATTTAATCTCAGATCTACAGTTTGTCATTGTGATAAATACATAGCTTTGAGAACAGCTTCTGGGAAGACAGGGCAGAAGTGGGCTCAGGTTTCCACTGGAGATCTCAGCACAGGTGCTCATGTCAGACTACAAAAATCCCCTTGGAGAACAAAGACAAGGCTAGAGCACATCCCCTCTTAGCTTTAATGTGGGTTTGTGGCAAAGTCTCTTTTTGCCCAGGTCAACCCAGCCACTTGGCTCCCTCTCCAGCCAGGCTGAGGCCAAGCAGCTGACAGGGCTCTCCCCTAGGCAGGTGGCCTCTCTTATGGTAATGAGCCAATTAAGGGAGGCCCTAAAGGGGCACAATTGCACCCCCCTCCTCTCCCCTCCCCTCCTTCTTAAGCTGTGACACTGCTATAGAATTGAAGACAGAGAGGGTGTGAGTGGGAGAATGTTCAGCTGTGTAATTTTTGACCCCAGTACATTAGCAATTTGGGTTAAAACAGAGGAGAGGATTTTGGCATGTGAATCTTTTTCTTTCCTTTGACTCATAAGTGCCAAGAAACAAATTCAGGAGCATAAAGAAGGAAGGAGTGTCTTTTTTTTCTGTACATCTTTTTAAAGCTACTAATGAAGGGCTTTCCACGTTATGGCCTGTGTCTAGTGATTTTGTATCTACTTACAGGATTAGAAAGATTAAGTGCTAATTAAAGCACTGAGGATTAAAAATTGCTACTTTCGCAATGCACATTTCTCTTAATCTTACCTTTTAAACCCAGTGGAGATTGGTCTGTGTTATAAAGCCAAAGTTTGCTAAAGGTTACTAAACAGGCAATAAAAGCATTTGGGTATTAGTTTTCCTAAATATACTGCATAGGGACCATCCATTAGACCAAAGACAAAATTACAGAGATGGCAGGAATATGCATGTTATGGACTTAGCTTCTGCAGAAAATAGAAAATTGTGTATTCATTGTTCCATTGGGAGCACTGTTAACCCAACATTTTCCCTTTTATACTCTCATATGTATAACGGAATTTGAAACTTTGTCTGTAATATGTACAACACACTGTTAATTCAAAGTACATCCAAATATTACTGGGATGATAAATATTGTAAAATGAGAACAAGGAACAAGTGAAATGGCAAATAGAAACTAGGAGCTGTCTTTTCACTGACTTAACTCTAGAAATCATAGCACTATTATTAGCATGATCGTTTCCTTCTGTTCTCTTGAAAAACCTATCAATTCAAATGCATTGATAGTCATATATTTACAAATAAGTTTATAACTATTTGGCTGCTCCAAGGAGATCTACAATAAATGAGCTCAAAACGGCTATTGTTCCGACACAGAAAAGGCCAAGATGTATCCCAGAGAGCAAAGCCTAGGATGAACGTTTTCCTTTTCAGCCAGAAAAGGATTCAATTTGCATACAGGTGTTAGTGGGCTCCTCTCTGAATTCATGGATCACTGCTAGTTTCAGATGTCGGGGACACAGCGATGGGTCAAAGGCAAAGCTAGATGACTTGCAGCTAGTTAAAGAAGCTTGAGGTCAAGGCTGCTAACATCAGAGCTCTTGTTTTTCAACAAGTGACACCAGATGTACCAGATTCGTATCCAATTACGTACTTTCCATTGCAGCTAAGGGAATAGATTGAGTTCTGCACAAAGGAGCTGACTATAATATTTTATTCTAGGAAAGAGTAGTTTCACTCTTGTGTGGAGCATGGGATCGGCTTTTTCAAAGGCAGACAGCAAGTCTTATCCATTAGGATCAAGCAGGGACTGCAAGAAGGGGAGGCACAGCATTATCCTTCCCCATGCTGTGGGCACTTTCTTTAAAGCAGTATTGCTTTCATGCCCATAGTGACACTTATACAACAGTCCCCTTAGAAAAAGCTACAGCTTCAAAATCGATTCCTTATTTCTGTGAAAAAGGTGATAACCTTTTTTTTCCGTCCTATTTGCTAGCTGTGGGATCCTGGAGCCTTGATTATATACTTCCAGTTTTGTGCAAATTTATCAGGTGCATCTCCTAGGCTGGCATTTGCTGTTGAGGTAACTTGTGCAAGAGAACCTGGGGTTTGCAGAAGGCCAGGGCCACTTTGAAGCAAGAGGTTTCCATGCACGTGGGCCTGGTTTTCCAAACACATTCCTAAGATTCTGTAAAGATTGTGGAAGAGAGGCAAAAAGTCAAATTGCTCATTTTGTAATGACACAATCAGGGAGGAAGTCTAAGATCCTTGAAAAGCTTTCTTTCCTCAGACCCCCCATTGTGGGTTTTACTGCCATACTAAGGGCCAATCTTCTCTCTGTTAAATCAGTTCTTAGTAGTTAATTCCCCAAGATTTACTTATACTTAATAAATTCTCAGATCTGACTGTTCAAAACAATTTAGCATTAAGAGGGCTTTGCTGAAAATCATCTTGAGTATAAGAAAAACCTTTCTTTAGAAGTCTTTAGAGAGTGTGCTGGGAGGAAAGACAGAAGTTGGGAGCAAATACTGCGGGAGTGATCACCAATAAACATACCATTAGACAATTCAAGTAACAGGCCAAACTTTACAAACAGAGGAAGGCTGTCTTACAGAAATCCTGCTTCAGCACATCTACAATACATATTTCAGGAGATAAGACATTCAATGCTTCCTCCTGCTCCCAAATGCCAAATCATGAATGGCCACAATCTATAACTTCTTCATCTTTCTCCTCAGAAAAAAATAATCCTTGTCATGGTCAAATATATAATAAGTAAAAATGCAAACACATCTACTGAAGCCAATCCCTTTTCCAATTACTTCACTACAAAATTTTCTTGAAAGTCCTGGTAGGAAAAAAAGTGTTTAGAAGTAAACACTTACTGTCTGTAGCTTGCTAGGTATGGAACACAAAATCATATACCTGCTCATACAGCTGATACGGCTGCAGCAAAGAATAAAAAGTTCTTCAAGCCTTTGAGGATCTGTAAAAAGACAGAGCTTGGAGGGTACCAGGGTATTACTCCCCTGAATCTTTTTGCATCACCTATAAGGAACACTTCAAATGCTTCTTTTTTAAGTTTCTAGAAAATGTCCCTGATGCTCTATTCTTTTCTTTTCCAATGTTCTATTTAATAGCTGGGCCTCTTTATCAGCACTCTTCATCAGCACTCCCATTTAAGCAGTTTCTAAGCCAAATAAATCAAGCACCTTCTACTAAATCTAATCCTTGCTGTAGGTAAAAATAAGGGCAGTGTTTATCTGCATACAGCACCAGAAGCTCTTGCTCTTTTACAGCACCGCTTATGTAGGATGTGTAGGATCATCAATGCACCACCAGAGGGAGCTGCCTGAATGTCTTTAAAAGATTTATAAGAACAATTTAAATTTAAATAAATATAAATTTTTAAAAAATGTCATCCTTGGAATCATGTTATCTGGAAAAGGACAGAAAATGTGACGGACATGAAGAGAAACTATTGAAGGAGTGATACACAGTGCAATGCCTCAAATCTTCACTTTGCTTCTTTTTAGTATCGTCCAATCTTGTACAGTCTGGTACAACAGTACAGAAAAAGCTTTGTTGATTTAATCAAACAAAGCGGTTTTGAATTAGGGTGTTTATGCCAGCTATTGAGAGCCACAGGATGATTCGGATGCACTGAGGTTTGAGAAGAAAAGGGAAATAAGCTTTTTATAGCTAATTAAAAACACCAGCAGATACATGATACTGCCTATGAGAGACCATAATATTTTTTTTAGAAAATTAGTGTCCATTAGTGATACTAATAAGGCGCTGTCTCTGTAAATATAAAAACAGAACTCATACATTAGCACTGATTCCTCTTTAGGAACTAATTATATGTACTCCAGTTCTGCTCTACTTTCCAACACCATCTTTTGTTTTCAAGACAGAATGTCTGCTTTCCCTGCCTAATCATGTCTAATGTTCTCCCAACCTTTCCATTAAAAGCCTTCACACATCCTGATATATATGCTGCATGCTTGATGATGCACAAATGGGCATCTATATTTCCCATTAAATGAGGGGTTCAGAGATATTCTTGGGTCCAGGCTTGTCTCACAGGTTTCACAGTGATCTCTGAGAATCACTAAAAGGAAAAGCCTAAACAAACTCTTCAACACCCACTTTGTGATCCAAGAGCTCTAAAAAAACAGGGCATGGGAAACTCAAGTTCAATGTATCTCAGTCTGAGATTGCCTTTTCCTAAGTACAGCACTTTCGTAAGTACTTCTGAGAGCTGGAGCTGAGCTGCAGTCAGATGCAAGTCACAGAGTTTGCTGTGTATGTTGTCTTATGGGATAGACAAAGCTAGTTGCACATTGCTTAAACCTGAGAACATCAACCCTTAGAAATCAGAAGTAAAAATAATTTTATCTCTAGATTTAAGTGTTGGGACTTCCAGAAGCCTGAATCATTTTTTTACTGCAATGAGTTTGTCAGTTTTAGTCATAGGTAATTTCTAATTCAATTATCGAAGCTCACGATGGAACATAGTACTCAGCATGAGAAACCTACCTTTACTTGTCTACCTGTAGCAATCTGCTCTTAAGCTAGTCACTGAAGAGCTAGTTAAGGCAGTGGAGCCCAAAGAGAGTCCTGCTTTATCCCACAGTAGTCACCTGCACTTGGTAACACAGCAATACCTGAACTCATGTCTTGGTCTTACAAGCCTCAGACAGTGAGCACAATGGCCTTGCTCAGTGTTTTAAAAAAATACAGCTTTCAGGACATTAATTCAGAGAATTACAATATCAAGGAGAGATGAGAACTGAACCCAGCTATTAGCCTCCAAGTTTCACCTCTGTTTTGCTATTTTATTCTGGTGTATTTCCAAGTGAATACTCGGCTCATTTTCCTTCCTTCCTCAGATGCTATAATGACCTCTCTATTTGAGCATAAACAGGCAGAGGCTCTGAATTGTTTTCTTTGACAAAACCAGACAAAGGTTGGTGATGTAGGAAGATATTATCCTGCTCCTGAGGTGAATATGGTATACTACTTTTCCTCACATGGACAACCATCTGTCAAAAGTGATAAACCTTTCAGATCCCTACAAAGGACTTCTGCTCTACTAGAAGTTCAGATCTCATTCCTCTGTTTAAAAGATCTACTTTTTCAGCAATGCATTTCAGACTATCCTATTTGCAATGACAGTTTGGCAAACCAGAAAAGTGAAACAGCTGATTTTATCAATCAGAAAGTAGTATCAACTTCACGATAAACAAATAATGACATTACTGATACAGTGTGACAAAGCCAGAGAACTCACAAACCTCCACCATCCTGCTCTCTCCTTGCTTTTGCGAGGAGCCAGCTCATAGGGATCTATCTCTTCCCAGCACAGGGAAGTATGCTGCTTCCCAATCCGAGGTTTTACCTCTTGGCCCATTGGAGAGGATGAGAATAGTGGCCTGGAACTGACAGAGGCACTCAGCAAAGGCTTCAGTGCCCAAATGGATTCCTATCTGTAAAGTCAGCCTGTGTGCAGATGTAGAGACATCCTTCTTCCCCTGCATGGCAGGCAGGGATTCATCCTGGGAAGAGGAAGGGCCATGACCTTCTCCTTGCTGCTTTCTCCTAGTTGTGCCGTCAGGAAAGCTGCAGCTGAGATACTTTGGAAGGTCCCAACATCAAAGGTTACATGGGCCTCTATGTTAGGGAAGGGTGAGTATCTCCACACAGTGAAGGCGCATGTCCCAGAGATCTTTCAGAAAATCCTTGGCACAGCCTACATCTTTCTTCATTAACTTCAGAATGGAAAAGTCAGTATAAGGTAAGTGTCTTTCAAGTGTCTGTGAATACCTAAATTCAAGTTCAATTAGAGGAGGAAGAGGTGAAAAATAGAGAGCACATTATTTTTTCCTCAGGTTCCAGAGCCAAGATCTGGGTTTTTTTTTTTTTTTTTTTTTGAAGTCACAGTTTACAGTGACCTAAATAAAGCAAGAGAATTAGGTACTTTGATCAAAGGCTGAAAGATGCATATACACATCTTCCTAAATAACAGAGTAGGCAGAGGAAATGGCATGTCATTATTTCTCTGAAATAAAGAGAAAAAGAGAATTACCTGTTCTGAAAAGAGGAGTTAATCTGTTTTGATGCAGTGAAGAATAATGCCATATTATGTCTTCTAAAATTAGCAGCCGACTGCCTGAGACTTCAGGTTTTAGAGCACCTGCCTCTCTGGCACCACACTGCACTTAGCACAATGAGGCTCTCCTTTACTAGTTTGATACAGACCAGTGGGGCACAGCCATCATCATGGATAGGGCCCCCATCCCTCAAGCTCCAAACAGCAATTCCTCTAAGGTACTCTGAATAATGACATTTCAAAAGGCTTCAGAACTTTGAAAGAACACTTCCTGCTTTGGTGATTTAATATTACAGGCAATTTTTTCTCCATCCACCTGTAGAGCTCTATTAGTTGTACTTTTCCAACCAAGAAGCAAGTTTGTGACAGGCTTATCCTAGAATTCTACATTTTAATATTTCCAGTAACCAAGGCACATAGCCAAAGAATTCTGAAAACTAAAGTCAGGTTCTTTTCTATATAAAGTGTTTCTTTTATTTTTTCTTAAACTTCAGAGTGAATAAAATGAGCAATAAATACAGTAGTAGTTAAACTCTTAAGATATGGTGGTATTTTATCATATTGATGTGTAAGAACAGTGTAGAAACTTCTCAAAACAGTTCTGCTCTATTTGCCTGCTACATGCTCACAGCCACACTATAAAGGGCTCAGCATTCACAAAGAGGTTTAAGAATTTAAAAAATGGGAAGTTTTTTTTTTAAAACTCTTCAGAGATCAAAATCATGGAGCTTATTTCCTCCTTACAGAATTTCCAATTAATTGCCATTTCAATGGACTGACCCAATTCCCTGATACTTCCTTTCTAATGGAAGGGCCATATTCACATCTAGCTTTTATATAGAGAATACCCCAGCAGATCAGAAAGGAAATATATTTCAGCTTTCTCTAACATTCATTTGAGGTAAGTGTTTGGGTGTTATTTTCACTGTGTTTGAACATTAAAACTTCTATTGATATTGTTTTCTTATCTGTGACAACTAAAGATTATAAAACCAGTCATAAAATATATCTATTACCTTCTGACATTTTTCATCACAGCTTGGGCCTCAGGAGTCTAAGGCCCATCACCTTGGACTTGCACTTATTTCTCAACAAGTATGGGAGGAACAAGACTTCCTTTATGTTGAGGAATCAAGGCAGACTCATGTTACCCTCTGTGATTACCATCCTGGCTGCCAGGTTCCACAGCCACACAATGCCAGGTTCTTTTTCCTTGCAGGGTAGGAGGCTGTCCTCTTCTCCACACAAGGAAAGGATTTGTAATAATTGAAGAGCTCCGTATAAAAAAGCTTTAAAAATAATTTATTGGGAGATGGTGGCTTGTTCAGAAAGGCAGATCAACTATTGATCACCAGAGTTCCAAGCCTGAGAGAGGTAAATGCATCAAAAGCATATCTTTTATTCCATGCACCAACAGGC
>JAUBOD010000028.1:1288611-1299154 GCA_032353885.1 Nothura maculosa
TAATTCTGCATTGGTAATTGTAATCCCAAATGGGAAATACAATATTCTCTTGCTTGCTTCAAAGCAAGACCTCTTCCACAGGAATTATCTCCTCAGTTGAACCAAAATCTCTAACTTTGCATTTCTTTTTTAATATCCATGTCTTTGGAGATCTTTTCAGCAATGAATAATCACACTGACTATGTCATCATCATACTTGTGCCAGTCTGCGTGAGCTTGTTATTTCTGCAGTAATGTTAGCAACAACAGACAAGCCATGATGATGACACCTCAGAGATTCTGCTATTAGCAGTTTAGGGATTAAATTGTTCCCCTCTAATGTCTATACTCAGCCTACTGTTGGGCAGCAAGTTAGCAGAAGGATTGTGGTAGGAGTGGAAGATCTTACAAACAGGATACCATAAGAGATACAACATGTGCCCTCTCTTTCACAGAGGGTAAAACAGAGGAATATATTAAAAGGAAGAACAATGAACTTGCTAATACAGATACACGGATATTCACATCTGCAGCAGTCAAAATGATAAATCAAAGGTATGATCTGGACCTTTCATGGTATTTCTCTGAAAGAAACTGCCAAGGTGATTTCATCTACTTTACCCTCTGTGCTGACAGGTCTACTAACATACTCCTGTCTAGTTCTGCTGCTGTGTTGCACATGTAGGCTTCAGCACGCTCATCCACATAAACACACACCCAGCTCATCTACCTGGACTCATCTACCAGTGACAAAATAACTTTCACCCAGTATCATCAACAAGTGCCAGAGATTTAGCAGGGCCTGGAGCAGCAATTGTAAAATTTCCATTTTCACAGGCTAATCATTCATGTCAAACACATCTGGCCATGCTGGCAAGGAACATAACACTTCAGAAACCACAGAAGATGCCAAGAAAACTGGTAGACCTAAAATATGTCTTTGGAGTAGTATTTAGTTCCTAGTATAGTCACAACAGTCTCCAAAATGGATGCAGAATGATATCCCCAATGAAGCATGTTGTAAACTTTAGAGAACAGGACAAACCTAACCCTTCTCTATGAGGTCTTTATGCTTCTGTTTCTTGTTATTGGCAGAAATTTGAAGTTCTACTGTAGGCTATATAAATGCCCTCCTAAGGCATTTCATTAGCTTGATGTCAAAAAAGTTACCAGTAAGGAGCAGAAGAGAACCAGTTGCACCAGTAAGGAGCAGAAGAGAACCAGGAATTTACATTTCCAAATAGCATTGTCACAGGTACATGCATGACAGTGAGAAATAACATTATGCTAAACAGCAGGGCAGGCTATGCTTCACTTAACGGTAATTTTGTTCTCCCAAAGGATTATGAATTTCTGATGTTAGTTATTTACTTATGAATGTAACATTACACTATTTTGCATGTTTTGAGTCTTTATTATCTTACAGACTAGGGCTCTGCTATTTAACAGACTCCCTGGACACACATGAAGGGCAGAGCAGATTCCAGCAGCAGCTGTGCAACCCCTCCATACTACCATGCTAACACAAGGTGTCTGCACCTGACTAACAGCGGACACACTGCACTTGCAGCTCAGGGAAATGTCAACTTTCTATGAAGGCTGCTGTAAAATGAGAACAAATATTACTGTAAAACCAGTAGAAAATGGGAAAAGCATAAATGCCATTTGTAGCATAAGACCTGGCTATCCGAAATGCTGCAACATTAATGTTTATGCACAGGTAGGACACATTTCTAACACATTCTTGTTAGCAGCAGAAAGCAATCACTATGTTTTCAAAGCATTTGCAGAGTCTTGGCTCATAAATTTAGCTGTAGTTGGCAGCTCAGCTTCATGTTGAAAGAGTTTGACAGAGAAGAGCTACTAGGGTCTGTGCTATATCTCTCCAAGGACAAAGTCACTTGGAACTCTTCTAATGTGGACATACTCTCCTTTACCAGCAGCATCTTGCTTTATATTGTACTCCAGACTAAAAAGTATTCAGGGACTTTCTCCATTTCAGTCAAATGAACAAAGATAAGAAAGTTGCCCTGGTGCCCATCACTTGTACATACATCACCACCCCTTTTAGCAAGGAGGGAGCTGCTTCCCTTTCAGTCTGTGCAAAACTCACTGACAGACAGAGCTTCCAAGAGAGAACTGCCTGTTGGTTGTGGAGTGTTTCAGCCTTTTCCTACAGAATCTCTTCTCAATGGGCAGCAATACATAAACTAAAGATAGTCATAAAATGACAAGGCCGATATAATTAGGAAGGAGATTATGTGAACAAAAATTAGTCTCACAAATAACAGGGTGTACTACCGGGCACTTCTCTTTACTGTACATTCCCACAGAATGACAGATTTCTGTGGGCCTCTTTAAAAGGATAAATTCAGTTGCTGCTTCCCACACAAGCTTTTGTGGCTCATATCTTAAGATCAGCTTGCTCCATGCATTTATTTATTTCGTGTCTGACAGCAGCTTTATTATATGGTAACACATAGTGGAGTGGAGTGCACAGAAACAAAACCATACATTACATACAGCATGTTCTTACTCATGGAAGCAAAGGTAAGAAGGGGGCAAGGGAAAACGGAGTGTAAAAAGACATTTATTTAGCACTGTTGGCTCTCTGCCTTACCTTCCCATAGGTCCCAGATCTCCAGAGTCCTGGCTGCCTGCATCACTGGGTGTGCTCACTGATTTCGAAGAGGGAGACATAGGGGTTGGGACTAAATAATGAAAATAACAGGTATCCCATGTTAACACATGCAGCGACTGCACTGATGAAGAGCAGTGTCAGACAAATCAAAACCAATGGACCAAAATGATAGTGGATGAATGATTAGGAGAGTTTGAAATGGTGAAAGCAAATAAGGAAAGGAAAGAAAAAGAAAAGGAAGAGAGTCAAGTGAATTTTAGGTCTTTTGGAAGTGTTAAAGCTGACATGAATTTAGACTGGACTGAAAGCCCAATGTGATTTTACAGCTAATCAATGGACGAGTTATCTGTGGAAGTAAAATAACACTTGTTTTCTTGTCCAAATCTTTAAGTCACAAAGAAATATGGGAGATCGCTGGTTAGAAAACTAAGTGAACTCTTCTGGTAAAGCTACGTAAGCAATAGAACAAGCATAGTTTTCAAACTTCATATTTAAACTAAAAGCTAACATCTATTGAATATGTTCTAAGACTACAGTGTGGAAATGACATCAAAAATAAAACCTGCATAAGGAAATTCAGCTTAGTTAAAATCATTTCCCAAAGACGGTCAGGATATACTTGTTAGTTTGCTTACTGAACACGTTTTCTTAAATAATTTAGGTTGTATAAAGTTTTCTTTTTTTGAGGGACATGATTTCAAAACTCAAGGAGATGCTTCCCTTGGTTTAGACATTATTTGTCCAAGTTCTAGAAATGATTTTTTTCTTTGGCTCGCAGGGGCTATTGAAGCACATTTCATGCAAAGGCAGTTTTGTTTCCTTGAACAGGAAAAGAAGTTCATAGCTATGTGTCAGCCCAAGTTAAAGCTTTTCAGAAAGGGAATAATAAAAAGTAGAAATATCCAAATTTGTTTTTAAATTGTTTCTCGGAAATATTTTAAAATGCAGAGATGACTCCAAACAAATTTTGATGCAAACGTTCTTCAAAGCAGCCACATTGAATAAAACAGAAAAAAAAAAAAGAAGAGTTTTAGTTCAACAGTGAAGTTCCCCATTTGGTTTAAATCATGTGCACTTCCTCTTATGTATTTCACAGAGTAAAACTTTTAACTATTTTGTTATAGTCTATAATGCATAATGACAGATCTGTCAAGCAACTTGGATTTTCCATGTGGTCAAACATTTCATGCAGATTCTCACTAGAGACTGTCACATAAACGACTGCAGCATTAAAGTGAATTCATCTTCATGACAGCCCTTTGGCAGATTATAGGTAGGTCATAGCTGTTTATACGTTCTGTATTTGCTGGGAGTTGAGTGTTATATGTACATGTGAAAGCAGAATTAAAGACTTTTGTATGATGTCAATTTCTACACAGGACAAAAAAAGGACAAAATATTATTAACTACAATGATTTATCTGTTGTGTGAATTTTCACATTCTTTTGTTAATATCAAACAAAATAATTTACTCAAGATAAAAATTGATAATATGCAACATGAATATTTATGCATCCAATTGATCACGTGATAAGGCAATATGACCCCATTTTGGATGCATATGAATATTTAAAATGCTAAAGTACTTAAAATTAGTCTGTTTTTATTATATCACTCTATATAATCTACAAAACATCTGTTATGATATATAAAATTCATTTAACTTAGACAATTTTTCAAAGAATTTTTTCTCAAGAAGAAAAATTTCAAATAATTTTTCAATTTAAAAGTTCAATCAACATATTGTAACTTATTAAAATATCTATCTATCTCAAAAATATTGATTGCTGCAAACTAGGCATTGAAATCTCAATTCAGAATATCAATTTCTATTTGTGCATGTACCCACTTAGGGCCAAGATTTCAGCTACGAAAAGGATTCTGGATTCAAGGGAGAGGAAAGCACATGAGAAAAAAAAAAGGACTCTCATTTAGGGCCACTTAATAGACCAGACAATTTTAAATGTTGTAAGTGTAAAACTTGTTATATCAAGGTAATCAATTTTCAGATATTATGAATTTTGCTGCAAATATTTTTAAACGGAGACCTGTAGAGATTAGCACTGATATAGCAAAATCAAAAAAGCAGCAAAACATGGGAAACTAGATGTGAAATCTACTATATTGATCTAATGATTAGTCTTTTGAGATTTGTGATTTGTCTTTTTATTCCTCCCTCTGACTTTTGCTTGATTTTTTTAAGGAATTGAATAGGAGCTCCCACATGACTATGCTCCTCCTTCCTTATGCAAATATTTCATCTGTACTTAAGAAACAAAACTTGGGGCTAATGAGGTACAGCATTTATATTATTATTTTGTGGGTTGTCGGATAGCTGTGAGAGAAGATAAACAGATCAGCAGAGAAGAAATCACTATTGGTTTGCAAAGACAACCTGCATTATCTTCACAAAATACTCCTCAAGAAATGGCAGGGATGCATTTGGCAATGATACGTACTCAAAATGCCATGAACCGGTGTACATGAATGGTGTGGCAGGCATTCAAACAGAAGAGTTCACTTCACTAATACAGCCAAAAATCAAGAAGCAAAGCATGCTTTAATAGAGAGAATGCATTCACTGTGGCAGAGCTGAATGTTTGACAGTACGATCCTCTTAGATACCTAGAGGTGGTTCTGGGGATATACCGATGCTCTGTAACAAAGCTTCTGTCTCTCTTCTTTTGCGGTCTAGGTCAGAATCTTCCTGAGCTGGTTCTTTCTTTTGCTGTAGATCAGCCTGAATTAAAAATAAGTAAAAAAGAAAAAACAAAACAGCTTCATATAATCAGGTTTTTGCAGTTAGGCAAATAGAGAACCATCCATTGATAAGAACCATCATTTAGAAATGCTTAATCTTAATCTAGACCTGGGTTCAGGGAGCTCATTTATATGGTATTTATTAGTAGTAATCCTTTTCTCTAAATGCATTGGCAAGCTGTTCTTTGCAAGGACCTTTAGGTTTGTACAGCACAATGATGGACGTGTTTTGTCTCTTACTTGTCAGATACAGCTACTCTGTAGAAAAATGGGAAGTCAAAGGCTTTTGCTAATGCCACACAGCACAATGAAGTACATTGTAAATGCCCATAAGCCAGCTGTTTCAGCTAAGAAATGTAAGACATTTCAATGAGATGTAACCTAGAATAATAAAAACCACTACCCCGTCTAAAAATGTCCTCATCCCCACCAAACTTTGAGATCAAGAAATAACATTCCAGTCAAACTTGGTGATGAATTTAAAGACTTCCACTACCTTCCAAGTACATATTAGCAGGAAAAAAAATATTTTCTCATACTTCAACATCTAGCAGGAGCAAAGAAAGAGACTAAAATGCCTAAAAAGAGATTCTGGCAGCCCTGAGTAGCAACAATTCTAACTATGGTCCATAAAACCCCTACTTCTTAGCTAAGATATCTACTTTTACTTGGATCTCCCACAGTCTAGCTTCTCTTTGTAGCTTACTGGGATCCAGAAGGAGCAACATCAGCACTAGCCAGAATCCCTTGCATGTGCTATACTATTCTCCAAATCAGTGGAGTGGATGGAAAATGCCTGTCCTAATGGTTCACAGAGCACTCTTTTCTGTTAAATAAACAGTCTTGCAGACTTTCCCTGAAGCAGATAAGCGGACTGAATTCATTTCCTGTTACCTAGTCCAGTGCAGTAAACAGTAAGGTATAAACCAAAATGCAAGTGGTCATGTTATCATTTTATCATGTCTCATATACAGTGAATCCTGCATAGTTCTTGTAGATAATGTCTGGAGGCACTTACCTCCATATTCTTAAAAGTGCTTCCCAATTTCTGGTCCTCAGCAAAAAAACAGAGCATGGGACACAGGGGACTTGCACAATGTTTTTTTAGTCTATTGCTGAATTTTGTTCAGCCACACAGAAAAAACCTTAGAGTTCAGAAGTATTCCCAAGTTCTCCATTTTAGATACAGCCAAGATGGAGAAAATAATTTCTTCTTTTAAGGACAAAAATGAAGTTCAGGCATATGCTTGTGCTTTGCTCATCCTATGCAGCAGCCTGAAGTATTTCATTGTAAGAATGGATTTTGACAACTCTTCTACAACACTGGCTAAGAATAAGCATATAATTCGGTGTTAGACTTGACCTTTGGAGGCATTTCAAAGTACATCATAGCACAACCCCATTGGGCACCTCAACCTTATTTGTGGAGCCAAGTGTCTTTAACTGGATCTGACCATCTGGGTCAATGGAAAGTTTCAGCTACCACAGGATCTCCATGAAGCATAAAAGCAGAGGCAGGAGACAAAGGGAAAGACTTAACAGCTTCCTGGTGCCCCTGGCTTCGTTCCCTGCTCTCTAATTCACTAATGTGCTAGTAGCAAATACTGAAAATGTTCAAGTCCTGCTTACACAGGGCTCCCCTAGTGACTCCAGCAGCCTCACTGGGGCATTTGTTGGCAATTGCACAAAAATGCCTCAAATAGAAAAGATTAGAAAGACAACCAAAATTGGAACACTGATTTCTTGGATCACATCACATTTCCACAGTAATTCTATGAAATTCCTGTACAATATTAAAGTGTCAGTTTAAAAGGAAACCGGTTATTAGTAAAGGATAACAGGTGCTTTAAGCTACGATAAGTGTTGACATTTGAAGGAAAAGAAACATAATCACTTAATGCTTCTCTGACTTTGCATGAAAATGAATATCCATTCCCTGTCAATTCTCACCTCTATTCCACTAAGTGACTGAATAAAAAGAAGTATAAATCCCCTAATGAAAAACCCAATGCATATTGTCAAGGACAAATAAACTAATATGTCAATCAAACTTTAACAGAACTGAAAGATGCACCCATGCCAGAAGATGAAAATGCAATTGCAATTATGTTTTACTTTACTGGAGAATAATAATTGGAAATCTGTTACCTTAGCCAATAATCAAGCTAGTCTTAGGAATACAAAAATACGTATTTAGTCTGTAATGGCTTGAAAAAATGTGAGCCCTCTTTGTGTCTTTCCCTACTCTCCACTCCCTTTCTATTGAAGGAAAGCCCAGGGAAAACCATTGTGGCAATCAATTTCTCTTTCTACACACACATGCACATCATGTTGTCTAAATTCCTGTCAGTTGACAGCACATTGTTTTAAAAGCAATTCCCTCATCCCAACTTTCTTGACTAAAAATAAGTATTTTATTTTAAGGTTAGGCTGAGACTGAGGCGCTCATTCCACATGACAGATGCCTTGTAGTACACAACTCCGAGATGTCAAAACCTCTGCAAGACCCTTCTGCAAGCATGAACTAAGCATGAACTAAAAGACCTTTTGCATATTTACCTCCTTCTTCTTCCTCTCTTCTTCCTTTCGCTTCTTCTCTTCTCTTATCTGGGCCAAACGCTGCTTTTTGCGCTCAAGTTCTGCTTTTAAATCACTTTTGTCTGACATTTTGAATCTGCTGGAAACAAAATAAGGGAAAACAATATGAAAACAGTATCAAATGTCTACTCTATTTACTGAGAGAGGTATTTAATTATATCAAAAACAGTACATCTAAAATAGGTGTAAATACATGCTCATATACATGTTGGCCCTTGGATTACAGTGACACTGTAGAATATTTGTTAGGCAATTATTTTAAGAAATCATTCCAAAACATCTCCAAAACTGTATTTCCAAATTATATTTATTGGAAAATCATCTTTGTAAAGCAAGCCTATTTTTCTCTGCTATTCAAAGTAATGCTTTAATGCTCCTGGGCACTGAAGTTAATGTATTTTGTCTTCCACTGGATACCACAATGCTCTGCAAGACCATAAGACCTGTAGGGCCCAGATCCACAGACTGACTTTGATTTTAAGTACAAAAATGGGATTCCTCAAAGCAGCCCCTATTCTCTTACACAGCTAGGAATTTTATGGGCAAAATCAGAAACCTCATAGGTTTTTCTTCTGCTCTAAAATGCTGACATCCCAGAACATATTGCACTTGCACAGCCACATACAGCTCAATATCAGTGTCCTACTTCACAGCAACACCCCTTCCAGGGACAGGGTCACCAAACTGTGGGCCCTTCTCTATGGGAGTCTCCTTCGCCCTTCCAGGGAAAGCTGGGATATTGAACCAAAAAACCTGCAGGTATAAAATTGCAGAATTGGCAATCTAGCAAACCTCGACTTCCCTACAGCACAGTGGCACATTTTGAACAGAAAAACATAGCCCACCTCTTCCTACAAGGAGTAACTTTGTGTTCAGACCCAATAAGCAAACATGCCTTCTATTCCTGACATTCCTGTGGTAAGTGCACTCCCATAACCAAACACAGCCAAAGGATGCTTAGTTCCCTAAGGAACAGCCCCCTATCCCCATCTAGTCTCAAACACAGTTCTCTGTAGGGAGCTAAGGAGAAGTTATGTACGTACGTTGTGTTTGGAACCTTTCTCAACCTATGTTGCTGCAGTTGTTGCTTTCTCAGCTACGTTGCACAGACCTGCAACTGAAATCACAGATGTTTTGTTCAGCCTGTAACATCACAATTATTACATGTTGTCATCTAATGATATCAATACTTATTTTCTCATTACATTTTACTTTGGAGATGGTTCTGACTAATGTAGGCTTTAATGGAAAGAGTTGATTTTGCCCTTCCTGCATTTTTAACTCACACACCATCCACCACTGCAGCTCAGAATCAATCAATCAGATCAATGGCAATACATGCGTACGCAGCGCAAGTCTATCGTTTCCTCAATCCATGGGAAATCTAAACGGCCACTCTCCATTAATATTTACAAGAACTTCTTCCAGGTTACTGTCTGTGTGGACTGGGAGTAAATCTACTTGCTAAAAACGACATGTCACTTTCATCTGCTATAAATTCCTCCATGGCCATAGCCTTCCTTCTGCTCAAAATGATAAAAGCATAATTAGTCCACGTTACAGAAGACACTGCCAACAAAACGTCACCTGCCTGTGAAATGCAAGCTAGGCCCTAAATGTTTTGTTGCCTTTGCAGGCATTTTCTATTAGTAAAAGACAAGGATAAAATGTGGAATCAAAGGAGGAAAATGTCCAATGGAAACCACAGGGATAAGAACAATATGAGGGATACGAGAAAGGTCAGCAAGATGTGTTTGTGCATAGACCACCTCATGGATGTTAATGCTCCTCAGTTAAATTCCCACTCAAGCCCATCAGCAGGATGCAACCAGCTCTGCTCAGAGCTGTCACAGATCCCGGGGTCCTCCTTCAGTGGGGCAGCCACCTCTGGCAGGAGGCCCTGCCGTTCCTCCAAGGCTTCCAAGGCCAAGTTGTTCATTTACAACAGCTCATAGCCAATAGTAAAGCTGCCAGGAGCATCAAATTATCTAACAAACTGGATCACTGGGTGCACTAGTCATATGTAGTTGACTGAATTTTTTTATTCTTCTGTCATTGTGATCCTTTTCAACATGATAAATATTTTAGCCATTGTTTTCTTGAGAAAGAGGAATAAAAGAAAGAAACTGGAGAAAGAGGAATAAAAACTGTCAAAAATGTATTTTATAATAATAATATATCTAAGCACTAGCACCTTAAGCAGCATTATTCCGTGCGGTCAGTTGAGATCAGGTAGCTATTTTTAAATGGAAGATGACTGCAGAAGAATGTTAGCTTTTTAATGACAATGTAGGTAATATTTTGCCTACCAATCTGTGCAGGATTTGTGGGTCTCTCTGAGATATGGTTGAAATCCTGTTTGAAGTAATTTTCCTAATCTGTCGCCTCATTTGAATTCTGATTATGGAGTTACCCCTTAGAGCTCTTTGAACTAGATAGAGTTTCTGCATCCTTTTAGTTCTGCAGTTTGGCAACAGAGAGTGAAATCCTGTTTCTATGCAGAAGATATGCAAATGAATTTAAGGCTCCTGACAAACCCTGAGGGTTTGGCTTCCCTTTCAAGCT
>JAUBOD010000028.1:1299254-1311618 GCA_032353885.1 Nothura maculosa
CTGTTTCTATGCAGAAGATATGCAAATGAATTTAAGGCTCCTGACAAACCCTGAGGGTTTGGCTTCCCTTTCAAGCTCTTTGTCAGATATCAATGAATAGTTTTCTAAAAATTGGTTCCCTTAACATCAGGGAAACTTATTGGCTTTTCTCCCACTTTCAGCATCAACTACTTAGTCCTTAGCCCTTTCTTTCCAAATCTCCAGTCAGGGTGATTATTTCTTTTATAACTTTGCCCTATTTTTAACAAAATATATCTTCTATACAATAAGGATGACATATTAAATTTCATCTGAAGAATGTTGCCGGTTTTGAATTATACAAAGATGGAAAACCACCTCAAGTTACTTTCTTCCTGCATATATTATAGTAATTCCTTAGTGCACCCCCGAGCGAGCTGCGAATTTGCTACGTGTTATTTTAAAACAAACGGGAAGCTGAGCAATGTAACCACCTTTCTCAGATGTCAGCAAGTCAGCAGCGAGGCAGCATGCTGCTTCATTCAGCACTGTGTTTGGCAGTAACCATGGAGTTGACATTCCGAGCCATTCCTGGGAACACATTTCTAATAATCACCATTCCGGGGCCCAAGCGACATGCCACAGGAAGGGAAATCAGGGCAAATAATTAAAAAAAGGACTTACTTGTGAAATCCTCTGTAGTGTACAATAACACACACAAGGCCTGTGCGCGATCTAGTCTTCTAGTGCCCAGGAGAAACCATAGGTTGGAGGGAGCAGAGTCTGTAGTGAAGCAAGGAAATCAGCACCTGGAAGAAGGAATGTGTATGACCTAGCACACCAGGTCTCCTATAAAATGCAGACATAGCTCTCACCACAGGGCAGCAGCCTACAACTCCCCTCTAGGATGCATAATCATAGATAAAATCTAGTTTCATTTGGCCCCCTTCCCTGCTAAGAGACACCGTTTTAATAGGACTTCCCACTCCAGAACAGCTTTGAGCCAAGTGCCAGGACAGGTTCCTGAGCTGCACTGGGGTATGTGGCTGTGAGCTGCTCTGCACCTTCCTTTCCTTTCTTCCAGCTCCTGCTCCTCCTGGTATGATTTCATTTTTAATGAAACTGACTGCTGCCTTTCAAGGAGATGTCACTCTTCCTTGGATGCATTAAACATGCCCCAGAGTCCTCTCGTGGGCTTAGAAATGCAGCCAATTCCACTTAAGCAGAAAAGGGCCATCAGGACAGCAGCCAACTAGACACATGCAAAGAGAGAGACAAGGTTTTTGAGGGCTGCATTCAAGGACTTTGTATCTACTGGACGTATCTCACAGATCTGGCCAGCCACAAGGAAGATGCAGAGGTGTCAGTGTAGGTCTGGTCTGTGTGGCTCACTTGTATGAGCCTGTAACAGCAAGAACAACTGCCAGCATCTAAAGGGGTCTGCTACAATTCAAGGCTGAAAATTGTAGAACTAATTGATAATTGCAAGAGTAATAAAGCCACAATGTTATAGAAGTACAACTGTAGCATATTTACATAGCCTGGACTAGATACAAGAATTGGTAAGCATGGAGGTATAATGAAAAAGCAAGAGAAATGGTCAGTGAAAATTACGACAATGCAAATTTCTATAAGCAGAAAAACAAAGTAAGATACTGCATCTCCCTCCTCTAAAAGCCAGTATGTTATTTCTCCTAGATTGGCATCCAGCCAGTGAAATATCAATGAGAGCATCTTGAAAGAAATGTAAGTACATCACAAGCTAATATATGACAGGAACATTTACAGATTCTATTGCTTTTTAGTATTCTCAGGATTTTACATACAGTTCTTTTAACAGACTCTACTATAGTAAAACTGTAGTTAGCATGTCACAGTGTGTGTGTTTTTTGAGCACCTTTGTTTTTGAGCTCCTCTTTGTGATTATCTATCTTGTGATTATCAAAATGTTCATCAAATAAAATTGCTCAGGGCATTAATCAGTAGGTATGATTAATTATAAGTCACTAATATTGTTCTCAGATAAATAGGCAAGATCTAATACTTGTCTAGCAAGCAGCTACTCTTCAGTCAAAGAGCGAAAAAGATCTTTACTCTGATATATAATTTGATAATTCTTGGTTTCAAAGAATGCTTTTATAGAAAGGGAGTACCATTACTAATGAAACTAATACATATTGAATTTTCTCCTAGAAGAAACGATTCATTTCTACTATGGACCACATCTGTCTCTATTTTGTGCGAACTAATGCATTTTCCACAGCTAGGAATATTATTCATTTTTACAATAGAAAGCATTCTCCCGAGATTTATCTAAGACTCTCACAAGCAGAAAGTGTGCATGCAAAGTATGAAATTGTACAAAGTAGATAAACATCTTTGTTCTTCAGAAAGCCAGAGAGTGCTGCTGCCCTGACATAAACACTTTCTTACCCATGGTATTCATTTGATAATAATGCAGGAAACACACTTCAATGGGCGAGAGGGGCTGCACTTATTTCCTTGACAGTAATTTTTAAGTAAACATATGAGAACCTATTTGCATCACAGAACTTTTTGTCAACTTCAGTAGAATAACTTAAATTCTCCTGCTAAGTAGACATATTAATGTTCACAAGATTGCTCACTGCATCTCCAACCTGCTTATTTGGAGGCTGCCAGGGCACTAGATCTGCACCCACCGCTGCTCAATTAGACTTCCCTCACAACCTACTAGCACTTAGCACGCTTGTTCTTCCATAATAGTCTTGTAGAAATGAACTTGGTTTGGGCAGAGTATGAAATGCCTACAAAGCAACATGCAAGGAAAGCTCTAGGGCTGCCCATTCTTCCAGAACCATGTCTACTGGCAGTGAAGCCTCTCCTGCTCGTCAGCCTATCCCTTCATGCTCCCTCATCCTCTTAAATTTACCATGACCCTTTTGATTCAAGCAAGCCTATCTCCATGAAAGAGTCAGCAAGGTTGAAGAGAACAAGCTGCAGGCAATAACTAGACAGATGAAGTAAGAAACATGTAGCATTCTAGCTTGGGGTATAATAATTTTAAATAAATTGCATACTAACATGTCACTGTAGCAAAGCTGCTGCATGTTTCCCATCACGTACCCTTCCTTGCTGTTGATTTCCATGGAAATGACTGAATGTACCACCTCAAAGAGAATTAGATTGTAAAGTAGGACTTTTGAGGTGTCTTGGATTTCCCCAAAATAGACACTAATGAGCAGAGTGACAACTGCAGAGCCATCTCAGATGTAGTGCTTGAAACTACGTGCAGTGACACAAGCAATACTGGTTTGCACCTCCTGAGGATCTGACCCAGAAATAGTGCCCTACTTATGTATAGTTGATGCTCTTAATAAAACAAGTGACGTGATCAACTGTGTGCCTCACAACATTTTGATCTTGTTGAATGTAAAATTTCAATATATCCTTTGTCAGCTCCCTCTCTGTCAGCTTTCATTTCTGTTACCTTTTGCTGTTTAATTGTGGTAAAATGTAGGGCTTTATATGTGTCCAAGGATATGGCTGAGAATGGACTTAGAACCCTGATTCTGAACCTTTGGGACACCAAAGGTTCAAATGTGGCCCCACATTGATGGGCCCTATTAGATGCCCTATAATATCATCTGCTTCAAAGAGGAGCTGTAGGACCTGGCAAGAGAATTTAAGGAGCTTTCTTGACATTCAGGGTAACAAACTATATATTGATAAGACTTTAGAGATGGAGAACATTTCAAAATCCCATCCACAAGCTGAAGGTCACTTGTCTAGAAAAAACAAGCCCTATATTTCATGCTCCCAATTCCAATTTTCTTTTGTAGGTATTACTCATATTTCAGTGATATTGGTTGCTAACATCCTGCTTCTTGGCAACCTGTATGGAATATTTCATTCTACACAAATCTCCATCGTAACAGTACGGAAGTGCCTTCCAGGAGTTTATTTCATGACTACTAACATCTCATGTAGTATTGCACCCAAAGTCGCTCCTGAAGCTGAACAAAGATTCATCTTCTTCATCCTGCAAATGTTTCTGATATAAAAACATATATTTCCATTCCTCTTTGAGGAAGATAAAACTAGGCTTTATATGCTCATCCCAGTGGAATATGGCCAATAATGTGATACTTAAAGTTATCTACCTATCTACATGAGAAATGCATCCTTAAGTCTCTCCTTCCTAACTTAACCTAGTTATAACCACTGCCAGGCAAACAGTTATCCAAGAACAAGGTGTGCTGCTGACCTATAGATTTTAGTAGCAGACCTACCCAGCTAGCAGTTCTTTCTTAAACAAAAATATGCTTTGCTTTGCAGCTGGTATTCATGACATGCTAGTACGACTACGAAATTAGGCTAAAAATACTACACACTGATTTAATACCTGTGAAATCAGCATGCCTAAGGACTTAGGAAGCAGTGAATAACTTTAGCTGTGAGAATTAGGCAGGATATCTGCTAGGAAATCTTAACATTTTCGGGGAAGCAATGCAGAGAGTTCACCACCACCAGGCTCTCTGTACTTCCCAGAGCTTCTTCAGCTGTGGTCACAAAGCAGGAATGACCAGAGCTTTGCCTTAGCCAGTCATTCCTCTTGATTCTTCAAAAGAAAAAAAAAGTGTTAAGATAAACATGCAAGATGATAAATGCTGATGTCTAATAGCTATAAAAGAAAGTATAAGGAGCAACAAAGAACTTGAATATGAGACCCCAACCCATGCGTCTAACACTGGGAAGACTCACATGCAGAATTTACTCCGTGTCCACAAAGACTTAAAGACTGTTACAGATTCAGATCTAAAGACAACCAATGACCTCTATCTGATATTTTACCCAGCAGAGCATGCAACATGATATTAAAATAGAGCAATATTATTATGTGCCATTCATTAAGGGCAGAGTGCCTAAAAGACCCAACCAAGCTAGAGGCTGTGCTCTGTTCAGTGCTGCAGAGACAAATAGTAAGGGACTGTTCCAGCCTTGAGGAACTTTTGATTCAAATAGCAGAGAGAAAGGGAAAAGAAAGGGTGATTTATTCCAGTTTTAGCTAGGAAGAATTAGGGCAAATTAAGGCAAAGGGGTTAAAGTCCCTCAGGGCTTGGTTCCTACAATGCTCAACATGGCCATTTTAAGGCATCTGATTCTTCAAAGACCCCTTCTTTTCCCAGGCTTTTTCCAGACATCCCAGAATGAGCAGCCATTACCCTGAACTGTGTATGCCTATGGTAAGAACTAGCTTATCCTCCACTGCTCCATGGGAATGTGGGACCTTACTCAACCTCCCAGAAGATGTCTACCTCCATTAAGATTCACAGTGCACAGACCTTTCCTGACAGTAGAGCAAAGTTTTTTCATTAAAAAGAGTGAAGCAGGTCACCCCTTTCTTTTAGCAAGCCTTCTTTTAGGAGGACTTCCATTAGGAGTCTCCCAACCTCTACTGTTTATCTTCTCAGTGATGACTCCACCCAAATAGGGAGAACATGATTTTTTGTTCTTCTTTCTTTTTATTTAGTCTTGAGAGGACTGAAACCCACATCCCTGTGTTGGCTGTAGGTTAAGGGATGGAAAGACCAGAAGAATGAAGAGTGCATTCATAACTATTGAAGCTGCTTTCTATTAATTTCTTTTCTGCAAGGATCCAGAAGAAACAGATGCAAGAGAGTGAACATCAGTCCTCAGCCAAGGCCCCTGGCTTCTAGTCTTCATTTCAGGCTTGGTTTATATCATACCCCATGCCTGGTTAGTTTAAAATACAGTGCTGTGTTTAGCGTCTGCAGCCCAGGACTCCCTCTCACTGCCGAGTTCTTGAACTCTTGACTTGGAAGAGTCTTATCCCCTTTCCATACACAGATTGAAGTGGAGCAATTAAGGCAAAAAAGACTGGGATGGCGTTTGCCGCAGTGTAACTGGCTGATCAGGGCATAGATGCAGGCAAAAAGTTTCCTTAAGCAAGGACAGAAACGCCCCAAGACTCCTTTAGCTGAGGGGTTTAGAGACTCTGGAGACAGTGTAATATAACATGAGAGAACTGGACGAATGGGTAAGCCACTTACCCCTTTATGAAAATGCACATTAAGTGATATCAGAAGATAACAGCAGTCTTTCTGGTTTATAGATACATATATTTCTTCTATTTCTTATTTTTAGGGAAATGATACAAAACATGGAAAGCTTTAGTTGTGTTTATGTCCAATTCTTCACTGATATTAGTGAGAGATCAGAAACTTTGGGGGCAGAAGAACTCTAAAAGTTAACTGATTCAACACTGAGGAGTGATGGTCTTCATTCAAATACTTCAAAGTTGGCACAAATAGTGACTAACATTCTTTAAAATTGCCATTACATCTTACATTACCATTTTATTTGAAAGGACTTTTATGTTTGCATGTCAACGTGTCTGTCTGCAGCTTTTCGCTTCCCGATCCCCACATTCGTTGATATAAATAAGCAATAGAAGACAGCACACACTATAAGCATAAAAAAAGCTGCTGCAAAAAGCATAGGACACATGAATAATAAATTTACAACATCATATCTTATTTTTTAAAGCTTAGTGTCTTTCAGAGAATATGATTTACTGACATCTTTTTAATTCTACACTTTGAAAATGAGAAAAAAAAGTCTATAATTTATAATCATCAGGCAAAAATAGTACTAATTTGCACAAGGCGAGTTATAATATAGTTAAAGAATAAAAGGCTAAAAAAAAAAAAAGAAGCTGGGCTTTCCTCTGATTTCTTGGTATTAATCAACTTTCTGTATAAAAAAGAAAACCTTGTGGGAAATAATAGGACAGTTTTCCCACGGACGCTTTCAGCACAAACAGAGAATGGCATCACTGTTTTTTTGTCTGCAGCACAATACCCTCCTATCCCATCAACACATTTTTTTTTGCATTATTATTATTACTGTGGAGATAGTGAAAGGCAGGAATACAGTATTCACAGGCTCGGCCAAGTGTAGCAGATTACGTACATGAATAGCTAACTGCACGCTAGGGGGTATGATTTAGGTCAGATTTCTTATTTCATTCCAAAAGAATATAGATTTTTTTTAGCCATTCATTGCTTAATGCACCACGCAGCTTACACATATACAAAACGTGAACTATCTTTTCTTTTTTCTCTCTCTCTCTTTTCTTCTGTGAAGGGGAAATGCAGTCCAGAAGTATCTTATATTCCAGAAGTCCAGAAGTATTTGTATATTTGTATTGCAGTCCAATGAAGACTGGCAGGAGCTGAAACAACCTGCTAGGAATGCCTACCAAAGCTCTACGAGTACCCAGAACTAGAAAAAGGGAAAAGAAATCAATAAAGGATGTATTTAGAGGCAAACTGTGATCTGAAATCCTTCAGGATTATGATACAAAACATTTTCTGCTTAAAAATCTGCTCAGTAAATTCCTAGAAACAAACTGACCAAAAGTAGCCAATGTCACAGCACTTTGAAAACTGTCGTTCATGAAAATGGTGATTCTTTTGTGTTAATTAAAGAGAATACAAACATGTATCATGAAGCAAGCCACATGAGTTTAGATAATCTCCTAACTTTGTTTGGTTAGCACTGTGAGAATCAGAAAGGAAAGCCTTTTTGGTGCTCAGTCAGTGGAACAGTCCTTAAATCAGTGCAGACAGGTTCATATGTTAGCAGGAGTCTGCTGGGTTTCTTTTTCCTCCATGATCCTGCTTTGTTAAATATTCTAATTTCTGAAAATATACAATAGCAATCATTAGAAATGTCTTTGCCCCAATTACCAAGTGACCTGGTAACCACTCTGATCCTAACAGTTGTGGCCTAATATGCAAAACAGGAACCAAGGACTTGCCTTCGACAGCACAGATTTAATACCCCTGTCCACACATCTCCAAAGCTAAGATCACTATGAGCACATATGGAGTGGAGCAGCAGAACAATTTAAAGCAAGAGAGATCCATTTTCCCGAACATGATCTGGGACCTACCAGTGAGTAATTTCTAATGCTGACACAGCATAGTTTGGGGGATACATTTTTATGTCAAATTCCATCTGAAAATATTACAATCAAGTAGTACAAAATGCTTGGAGATAGGCAGATAAAAAGATAGATAAACGATGATAGATTTGCAATCATATTAAGCAGTTTTGTATCACTCCATTATTATTACTTCTACGAATTTCAGAGACTAAATACACTATGTCTGTCTGCTGGGCTGAAGTGAAAAAATAATAATTAAGCTGTGGGATTTGGAACCATTTGTGCCACGCTACTGAAGGAGGAAGAGAAGAACTAAGGATTCAAAATGAGCTCTAGCCCAGGCAGCTGAGACAAAAAGTAAGAGAGAAGTGTTGGAATCTCAGATTAGTACTGAGGAAGAAGCAATGTAGAATAAGCCTTCAAGAATAATAAAGAGAAAGAAAAGAAATAAAAGGAGGAGATATCACTGGAAACAAAAGCTCTATCTTTAAAAGATCCTCTGTAATGGCTTTGTGGTGAGCAGCAGTAAATGAACAAGCTTCCTGTACTGCATTATACATAATGACTCTAGGGCCAAGCAGGGACACTGCCAGCACCTGGGGCCAGGTCCATAAGGACTAGAGGGAGGTTTTGGACCCCAGGATGACATAGCTGCTTCTCTGCAGGCCAGGCAGCTGATCTGCAGGCACGGGCACAGTATCAAGTATGGAAATAGCACGAGCTCTTCCTCTATGATTAACTGCCAAGAATCACATGAGCCACCTGAGCAGTGACTATTCATCAGATAACCCAGCCACTGGCCCCCTCGCAAAGCACAGCAGACACAGGACCTTACTGAAGGACCAGGAAGTCATTGCAAACACTCCTGTTGACTTCAGTAATAGAGTGTGGAGATGCTGCCTGGCTTTCCAACAACAGCTGGTTCCTGACATCCCTTTGGGGCCTTCTCCTACCCCAGGAGAAGTTGCAGAGAAACTCCTTTCTGTGTCCTCAGCAATAGGACGGGGCCCTGCAGTCCTCAGCAGGGCTCTGGCGCATGCTGCCCACAGGGCTTTTCCACAAACGCCTTTATTTCAGGCCTTCTGCCAAAATAATTTTGTCCCAAAAGAGAGAACAAATGTGTTGCAGAATTCTCTAGTCACACCACACCACATTTGAGCAAAACATTTTGTCCTTTCACCTGTTCCTGCAACAACTGGGGCTATCGAGGGTCTCAAAGCATAGGCACTAAGGGAGAGTAAAGAAGCAGATGGAGGATTTAGAAGGATTCCACAGGAAACAGTTGTCTGCCTGCTTACATTCGGTATTTTTAGTTGTCGTGCAAAGAAAATAATACAACCTCTGCTGGCAAACCCTGCAGGGGAGGCAGATGGTCACTAGAGTTTTAAGACTGGGTTAGGATACGTGCAGAGATGATCTAGATCACCTGGTCATCTGGATCCAGTCAAACACGTTGCCAAATATAAGATTTCATGCACAGAAAAAGGCAGTATGTGCAGATTATGACTTGCATCATGGGCAGCAATGACTGAGAAATGCTCAAACATGTTGAAGAGCTCTTTTCAGGGCAGATAGCTCTAAGCTCAAACCAAATGGAACATCACAGGTCTCGCTGATGACCAGAGGTGTCCTGTCCCTGCGAGACCTAGTCCATCTGCCTCACAACATCATGAAGTCCCTGGCATCTCTTTGCAAGTACCTGCTTCTTAGAGAAGTTGCCAGGATGATGCCATCTAAAATACATAGTTCTGGGGAAGCAAGCTTATGTGCACTGCCTCATTTTGAGTGCTTGCAGATGGCCAAGAGCCCCCAAAGCAACATTTGGCTAAAAGGAAGCAGCACAGATTTAAAGGTAATTACTGAGTAGCAAAAAAGACATATTGTATCTATCTGAGGCTTCCTCTGAGCCACTGTTGCTCAGGCTGCCATCTCAGCTTTCAGATATATTTTTTTCATATTTTTCAGATCTTTTGCTTTTTTAAACAGTATCATTTCTGCATTACCAATTCTACCTGCTTATATAGGTCAGTGGCCTGGAAGAGAATATGATCCCTCATCTGGAAAGCAAACCCTCTTGTGGACACATGAATGTGTATTCACCTGTATAACTTGTGTTGCTCGTATGAACTAAGAGAAGCCACCCTGGCAAAAGCACAGTTGTGCTAATACGAGATGCATCTGCACTACGGGCACCTTGCCAGCACACTCCATCAGTATTCCTGCTGGGAGATGGCCCTTTGACATACACAAACTTAGTCTACGGTCATCACAGTTTGCTTTATTTACTTTTTTAATGAAAATTTAAAAATATCTAATGAGAACTGGAATTGAATCAATGTCTGGCTGTGGCTGCAGAAAGCTTGAGATCATGGCTGTGAGTATTAGGAACTTCCCCATTCATCTCCCTGCTGTGAGGCTCCCTCTGACTTCCCTGAAAATGAAAGCACGTGGGTAGGACAGGGAGCCAGGTACCCTTAGGATCCCACATCCCGAGCAGCGGCAGGTTTTGGCACCAGGCAAAAGTGACTCCAACAGATTCCTAATGATTATTTCTGTTGTTAGTCAAACCAAGGCACAGGAACACAGCAGGGCACCTGAGGCACTAGCTGATAAGCCAAGGCAGTCCCAGAGAGAGACCCTGAACATATTTAAACCTCTGTGAGAGGAAATCAAGTTTGAGGAACTGAAAGATCCTGCGTAATTACTTGAATCATTAGCATTAGTTGGAGAAGCCTTGAAAAAAATGATTTTGTTTCTATTCCCAGATCTTTTTCTATCTTTATCTTTTTCATTCCTGGCCCTTCTCCCTTTCCTTGTCCAATATACTGCAATGGTGAGACCTCTACTACAAAAGACAGTGTCCAGCTCTAGTATTCCCTGTTTTCTTGCAGAATGGAATACCAATGGCATTAAGGAATGATTCCAGAAGCCTGTCTTATAAAGGAAACAACTTACGAGACTTGGTCTTTCTGTTTAGAAAAAGGAAAGCAAGCAAATGCATTTCAGTATTAAAGAAATTAGCTACAGAAGGGCATCCCAAAGCGGTGCAGCACGTGGCCCTCTCCTCCTCAGAAAGATCTGGAAGGCCAGCTTCATCATTTAGGATCTGCAGGATACAAAGAACATTTTCCTGAATTGTGTTTTGAGTGCAGGGGTCCCCAAACCGAGCAGACCCTGCTGCATGAGCTGGGCTGGCCTCTGCTGCTGCTGCTTTTAGGAAGATCCTTCTCTTAAGAAGGCACGTTAGGGTGCATTCATCTGAGGCAAAGGTGCTTAGAGCCAAGAGAAACGCAGCTAAGTCAGACCTGGGCAATTCCTTGCCCCTCCTGCTCTAAGGCCCTCAGAAGGCTTTCAAATGTTGAAGAAGAGGTTGCAAGTCGCCATCCATGGAACGGCCACGCAGGTGGAAGAAGCAGTGGCTGGAGCAATGTGTCCTGTATTTTCAAATGTTTTAGAGAAAACACCATGGTTATGAGATTGAGCACCATGGGAAAAGCCTTAGGTGCTGTCTCAAGGCAGTGGATAAAAGTGTTTATGCTAAGGAAAGCCATTTTTGCTGAGAAATGCTACACAAAAATTCTAGAATTTTATCCCTCCTCACTGGCCACTAAGAAGGAAAGAAAGCAAAAAAAAAAAGAAAGAAAAAAAAAAAAGACTTAAGAGAGCCAGAAAAGATGCATCTCCTTCCCATTACCTCAACAACAGCAAATGAATGAGGCTTTTTTAATAAAAACTTTGCTAGTAGCAGCAGTGCCCATCCTCCCATCCTCGCAGTGGCTCTGCTACCACCACCTACCAGCAGAGAAGTGCACAGTCCTGGACCTGGATTTCCATTCAGAAACGGGGCTTGTGCCGAATATTCTGAGCGATTTCTGAGGCAGTTTAATGTCCTTATGCGGAAGGGAAGAGCTGACAGAGCCCCGCGTGTCGGGATAAATTACCAGGTGCAGGTGGCAAGGGCACGGGCCAACTTCATGCCTGGTCTTTGCATTTCATCGCTGCTCTCATAAGGGGTTAGGATGGTTTGTTTATGGATGAATTGTATTTATGGCTGAGTTTTGTACTTGCTGTCAATGCCAACCCTGACAGAAAATCGTACATTGCTCCGATCAGTAAGACAGAGGCTTTAGCTAGGAAATTTCTACGGGCTTTATGCTATGTGCTGACCCACGGGAATTCCTAGGAGACATATAACTGTAATAACATCCCGCTGAAAAAACACTGAAGAAAAAAAAAAAAAAAAAAAAAAAAAAAAGGCTTCTCATTCCCTGCATCTCACCCTTTTGAGGAATTACTTTGGGGATTGGCAAGGACCGAATTCTCCATCTGCTGCTGCTGCCTTTCTGGATTTAACTAAACCAGTAAACCTGCTGTTGCTTCCACCTCCCCCCCGCAACTGAAAAAAGAAATAACCGCGGGGAACTTCCCTCCCGCTCCCTCCGCCTCCCGTGC
>JAUBOD010000028.1:1323739-1339750 GCA_032353885.1 Nothura maculosa
GAGCACTGAAGGACACTCAAATGGCCAGATATAAACACTGAAACAAGTAAGACTAAAACTGAGAAATTAGAGTCTTAAGCATGAGTGGAAGGAACCAGGTAAATAAAGGGTCAGCATTATAAGAAGACAACATTTCAGCATCTCAGCAAAAACATCCTCGAGCTCAGCCTGTTCCACACAGGCATATCTAGCCCAAGCAGGATTAACTGTCGGTGACAAATTACATAGCCACAGATATCTGCCAGTGTGGGACACCTTAAAGCACACGAGCCAGAATTCATTCATTGTAATTACGTCTACTGACTATTTCAAAAGATTTCAATCTCTAGACATCTCTAGACAAGACTGATTTTACAAAAAATTACTTCCAGGTCTTTTATTGCAATACAATTATTTTAACTTAAGAAGTTAATTCCAAGTTTTCTCTGACTTCTCAGGTACTCAGTATTATTTATCAAGAATGGCTACAGTATACATTTCTGCTAACAGCCACATAAACAGACATACTTGTAGAGTGTTCACCAAGGTTTTCCCCACTTCAGAAGTATTCATCAAGTTAAAAAAGGCTTAGCAGAAATTTAGTTTTCTTGGTAGAGGAAAACAATCCTTTTATCTAGTGCAGCAGTTTCCTCACTAAACATTTCTGCTATGCCAAAGGTTGGGCATACAATAGTGTCTGATTGCTCAGTGTACTTCTGCAAGTCAACTTTCAGAAGGAAAGTCTATCTGCTCAGGTAAGATTTATTTAATCTTTTCCATTTCCAGAAACTTGGGCATTTTAAATCTATTTGCTGTTTCTAAAATTACATGCTTCCATTTTTGAAATAAAAGTCTATATGGATATTTAGTGGTAATACTATTCCAGTATCCAGCTAATTTCTTCACTGGTGTTGATTTAAACAAAAGGATAGACTTCCAGTTAGTGTGAACTGACACTGTTTTGGAAAATTTGAATGTATAGAATTTTGAATGTATAGAATAAGCTCTGAAGAGAAATATTTAAATTGAAATTGGAATGGCATGGAAAATAAAAGTAATGAAAGTTTGTTAATTTTCAAATGTGTAGTATTTTCCCACAAAATCTTACAGAATTTCTCCATGTTAAACCAGAAAGTAAGTATAGCCTGACCAGAAGCCCAGATTAGATGTGACAACAACTTGTCTGGAATCCTAAATACATGATCTATTTGTGTGTGTGTATCATGTTTTCCTTTAACATCTCTGATTACGTGCCCAAACACAAATCATCATCACAAATCATCATGCTGCATGTGGATACTTCGTCACGTGTACTTCTACACAGAAGAATCCAAAGGCACAAGAAATCCTTGCTTTTCCACTTGGGAGAACAGTTACAGATTTTGGGAGTAGTGACACACGGTCAATAAGAAAAACATCTTCGAAATTTCATACAGGGAGGAGGAGCAGTTCTTGGAATTGTAAATAAATGACTCATTTATTATTTTTGATTGCAGGGTGATTATAAGTACTTTCTCCCAAAGAAAACTGAATGCTATGTGATTGTTTTGCTGCATAGCTTTCACATAATGGGTATTTTTAAGGAATCAGCACCTGTAATTAGCATGCTTTCGACACAAATTATTTTGTATGAGTTATGTTTATATCTCTTCCATATCTTTCTTACACTGAATATTCTCCATTTGCTTGAGACAATGGCTTTAGTTTTCTTATGTCATGCAGCAGATGTAATGCAGGTGTTAAATAGGCTCCTATTATGTAGACATTTAGTTCAAATGCTTGCAGTCTGTTTGCAGGGAAATTAGATAATAATATACTATCTTGTTCATCGTGCTACCTACATTGTACCTTATTGTAGAACAGTACTGAAGTTCCTTGCAGGACTGTGGTCAGGACTCATCAGTATTCTGCCGAGGAAAGGAAGTTATGTGAGTTTGGTGCCTCCTGCAAATTGCTGTGCTCAGCAATCTTGTTGTCCTCAGATATCTTACTGTCCTCAGAACAGATGGATAAAAGTGGTGTATCTTTGCAGCTCAAAGCCTGAACTGAATGCACCATACTGTCACACCAAAAGATGTTCATAACCCAATGCAGCTCAGTGTTAATAGATTTGTTTCTAGCATTATTCTTGTAGATGCTGCTTGTTATGTTAAGTGGTCTGATGTTCAACAACATATACCAGTTTGTTCTTTAAAACTTGTCAGATACTTAATATTTACCCTTGTAGTTCCAATTTGACATCTCTTATGAAGATAGGTCACTTGTAGATAGTCACTTTCTCTTCACAGAAACTTCTAACAAAAAAACTTCCCAGATGAGAAAGATGGAGTTTCCCTGTCCATCCAAATATGATGCAGCAGAAGACTCAGCCTCAAGCAGTTCATAATGAGAACAGCATTTTTTGGGTTGATATGTTGGGCTAGTTTGAGGTCAACTGGTTTGAGTTTTCTTACAAAGGTAAAGTATAATGATCATTACTAAGTACACAATAAAACAAACAAACAAAAAAGACTTTGAAAAGAGGCCAAAAACATTGAGAAAGGACTGTAGATCTTTGTGAAAGACTTGATCAAACAGGCCAGTAGTCACCACAGCTTATTGGAAACCTCAGACTGATACACTAATCTTTCTATTTTTGTGGATAGATGAATAAACAGGTTACATACAGAGAGTGGGTTTTTTTTCTTCCTAGTAATAGGACTTCTTTTTCTGTTTCCAGTACTGTAACACTACTCTACTGCTGAGAGGAAATTATCTCTCTGAGCCAAGGTTTAAAAACAGTTTGGAATTGGTGGAGAATGAATGATCACAGGCAGCAGCACTGCCTCACTCTGGACGGTACTTAACAGCTTCCTCTGGCTTTTTCTATGTAGGCAACATTTCAAGGATATTTTTATTCCAAACCCGAGAGAAGACACAGAGAATAACCTCAGAATATTCTGCTCCTTTCAAGAAGCAAGAATTCTTTGAGTAAGACAGTGAAACAAGTATTATTAACAAGCATTTTAAAATAAGGTATTCCTAATTTGAACTATCTATCTTTTTATCTCTCTTCCCTTAAAAATAAAACAATATAAGAAACAAAAATATTTGTGAGTCTCTAGAAAGTTTTGAATTTTAGGACTCATTCAAAAGGATCTTGTCCATTGCACGGGAAAGATACAATATAATAAGAAATTCTGAAGCTCTGAAGGACCAACTCCAAACTCAAATTCAGGATTTTTGAAGAATGCTTAGAAACCAAATTTCTCTAACTTTTTCCTATAGCATCAGGAAATGAACTGTATTCAATACTCTTAATAATTTGAGTAGTAAAATTACTTTAGTATCAGTCAATCTTCTTTGATAATGGAGTTCTACCTTCCACTGGCACCTTGGAATTACAAACTAGTGTTTAAGCAAAGACCCAGTACTTGCTAGGAAAAGCTAGACTTCACGCTGGGATCACACAACACAGGTTTCACAGCCACATTTCAGTGGTAACCTTGTGCCTGGAAGCATTATGATGTACTTCTCAGAACATAAGCTATTGCACGTCATCCGTTACATTTGGCTTATGGATTGGCTGGCTATGAAAATATGCATAAAAGAGCATGGGATGGGGGAAAGAAGTGTATTTCAGAGGAATATGCATGATTTGCAGAGAGCAAGTGATGCCTGTGTGTGCCATCTCTTATCAGTAAGAGGCTTTCAGGGCTATATGATTAGGATTCCTTCACAGATTTTCCTCCTAGAAGAGTCTTAGTGGACTATTATCTTAGCCTTCCATGAAACAGTCCACTCTGTGGATTGACTTTTCAGGCCTGTATAAGTCAGTTGGATTGCTTCAGGACTACAGCCAAACTCAACCTCAGCAGGAGGATGGCAGTCCTACCCTCAAAACTCTCAAAATGTGAGACATTGCTGTCAGTTTTAAAGATGCATAGAACTCAAAAAAAAAGGAGGAGAAATGGAGCCCAAGTGCTTCACACGGCTTCAAGTCATAACTTACTCAAGACATTATGAAGAAGCTATGTCACTGATAATTCTGCAAAGATGCAAGTTAGAGACAGAGCCCTTTGGCTTCAATATTTTTTGTCTTAATGTCTTTAGAAAACAATCCTATTCTTAACTCAAGTCATTGCCTTCAATATACCCTGTGACTGAAATCTGTACTGAATAAATCATTAACCATAGGCCTATGCGAATAACAACACTTATTTGAACTCTAGAATATCTAGGAAATACAGGTACAGAAATACTCTAAGTTTCTTTTGTTTCCAAAATAAAAAACATGAAATAGTCCTTAAAGTAAAAATAGCAATGTCACCAGAGCTCACAAAAATAAACAAAACACGAGCTCAGTACGCAAACCAAAATGTACTCTAGGTGCACTATCAACGTCAGACTTGTTCATATCTATGAAGGTCACAGAGGAGACAATGGCATCTAGGTTCTTTTTTTTTCTCCCTGTCATAAGTCCTTTCCCTAACTGTAAATCTAACCCTAATTTATCTTCAATATCTGTTCCAAAATAGAGCATGGAATATTGGCTTTAACTATGACTCCTCTTAGGTTATGCCAGAATACTTACTTTTCTCAACAATAACCCAAGCTACACAATATTTTTGTACAAGTAGGTGCCCATATACAGTGGCCTTTCCTTTCCTAATACTAGTATGGTATTCAGAAATAATCCCAGTATTATATTAAGTCAACTTATGGTAATATAGCGATATGGACTCCTTTTAATACTTCTTCCAAGTAAACATAGGAGGCCAAATTGCTTCTTATCATCTCCAGTTCTCATTCAACCCTACAGGCTACCCAACACCAAGAGTTCTTTTGTTCTTCCTTTTTCCTAATGAAACCCGTTCCCTAAAGTAATTCTAATACTCCATGTAGACAGAAATTGGGGCTCAAATACTGTAAATTAGTGTTTATACTTACTGTCCTCAGCGTGGAATCACATACCAAGGAAGTGTCTACAAAAATGGCACAGAACCATTCTTCTTTTACATTATCTGAAGTATAACACTAGCCTTGACACAATATTGTGATCTACTAAGGACTAGGAGATAGTATTTAGCTCTTTTTTTTAAAGAAAAGGTCAGCCCTCATTTAATTCTGCAGGACACTCCTGATGCAGCAGTGATCATGCCTCTTCTCTCATGCTAATCTTGAACTTGCACGTTAATTCTTGTCCAGAATTGGTTTGAAGCAGCCATTGGTCTTTACTGGCAGGAGTATTCATCTGATCTCTAGATCATCCAGTTTTCCCAAATTTCCCATCTTTTCATTTCTTAACCATAACTCATAGCTTTTCCACCTTTTATCAATTGATGACAGAACTAGGTTAAGATGAAATACTGATCACGGAGCTTCGTGACACCACCTGTCATCAACGTGCTGAAACATATGACCAAGATAAAGTAAAATGCACCTATACCAACCCTTCCCTTAGCCCTCAGCCATACAGCAAATATGTAGGCTCTCAAATTGTGAGTTCAATTCACCATATCATAGCTGGCCCTTCACAAGAGAAACAGAGGTATCCCCCATGTCCTCTATGTTACCAGCACATCCAGGATATCCAACATACACAGTAGACAGCTGTACTCAAAGACCTGAATGAACAGACTACTAGCAGTAGTTCATGGCACTTGGGTTGTGTTTAGGCATAGGAGACAATGTATAATGATGATCAGAATAGAGGTTAAAATGAAATCTTAATATTTTTTCCTATCCAAGTCCATTCTTCTTTCTACACCTATGGACCATTCTGTGTACATACCCTCTCCCTTCTACATTTTCCTTGCACTGTTACAATGATTTATGTGCATACAAGCTTAACTGTGGCTAAAAGGCTTTATTAGTCTGCTTCAAACCAAGCCCTCATTCTAGTATACCAAAAACGGCCTTCCCATGCTTCCTTTACTGAAGCCTCATCCAAACTCTGTCAACACAATGAAACTTTATATTGGTAAGTGATGAAAACTAGGCTAAAATGCCATATAAATTTTTAATTGCTGTCAATACCACCTGTCCTTTTTCAGCTAGGCCATCTCTAAACTGGAATACTCTACTCTTCCTAACATTACCTTCACCCCTAACCCCTAAAGCTAGTATTAACTGAAGATAAGGTGCCAGACAGTTTACACAACAGGCTGACCATAAGGTTCCCACACACCCAGTGCTGCAATAAAGCAGATTCTGCCGTGCTTTCTTTTCCCGAACTCTGACCCCAGTCTTAGGCCTAGCCATACCCTAGCCCTAAAACTCCACATACATTCATGACCAATACCAATAGAAAGCCTCAGTCTAGACTTTGAATGCATCTGAACAATGATTTACTCCTTTTACTAACCCTAACCTTCACCCAATCCTGACTGGACAATGCATACACAAGAGCTAGAATAAACAAGTGGCAGTTACTGCTCATTATGCACCTAAGCTTCTGGGCAACAAAATATCCACACAGGCTCTTCCTTTTCCCCCTTTCCCAAATACTCAAAGAAATCCAAAATCTAACCACATATTGTACATAATTAAAGGCTAAAGCTGGAGCTAAGTGAAGTAACAAACAGCACTGCCAGCACAAGACTCATCCTACACTCAAGGACGACTCGAGATCCACAGATGACCTGTAATGTTATTTTCTTTCTTTTCATAAACTTCAATCCCACTCTCACCCCAACTGTAACTCTCAATCTGACAGTATGGAAAAGAAAGTAAAAAGAGACTGAAATAAATACTAGGATATGGCCTATGCTGCTGCCCCTCCTTTTCGCGCTGCGGCTTATTCAACATTGTAAATAGAGTGTGCTCAGGTATTGGTGCTTACAGGAGGTTCTCCCTCTCCATATGTCCTGCCTGAGTAGCAATGGGTCCTGGCAGCAGATCCCTCAACCCTCTTTTTGGTCTCTCTCATTTCAGACACCAATATGTCTTTCCTTTGACAATCCATGACCAATGATGATCATCATCCTCACAACCTTTTTGAAACCAAATGTTAGCTAGATGGAACAAAGTATGCATTAAAAAAAAAAAGAGAAAGAAAAAAGAAAACACAGATTTCAAAATAAGAAGGTGCATGTCTGTTTTACTCTTTCTGGCACATATGGCCTAGATCATTGTTTTCTTATACAGTCATATGAAAATTTCATTGAGTTAATCTATGTGGAATGTAGGAAGTAGAACAAGGAGCAAAGCAAATTCCAAAATAATTTTATGAGCATTGTTAAAAATGATTGAAAATTTAAAGCCTAAAGCTACCTCTTTCTTTCACAAAGCATTTTTCCTCACCCATCTTACAGAATCCTGTATTCCTGCAGCTGAAATAACTGGAAACATTTCACTGATTGTAGTAGACTTCAGTTTAGGACTTTATTCATAATCATTCACACATTTTCCTGTAATGAAATAACACCTACAATTTCCTTCTTGCTGAGAAGTGAGCCCATCATTTCAGGGATACCCCAGAGATCCCCTCTGGTTTCTCACATTGCAATAGCTGGACATACTCCTTCATACTATTTGCAGCTGGCAAGATTTCATACCACCCTGCTGAAAATTGTAGGCTTTACAAATGCCTGAGCTCATCAATTCTTTGTGAACTTTCACTAGTACAGAACATTACGGCACAGCTCTTCAGCAAGGCAATAAGTAGTGAGTACATTAAGTCATCCCTTCCCTGTAAACAACTCCTCCTTTTCCTATTTTCAGACACTAAGTTGTCAGATCCTCAAATACATAAACTATTGCTTGAAATGCTTGTGATAGCTCAGTTTCCTAGTCATAGCTTAGAATAGGTCTCTCCTAGAAGCAGATAAAAACATTCCCTAGGCCAAGACAAGGCAATGTAGCAAATATCTACAGCAATTAGGACATATTACACCACCCATACACTTTTACAGCAAGTGGAAAACACATTCTTTGGCCATGCTGTAAACTGTAAACTAGACATAGCATTCATGTTGTACAACATAAAAACAAATAGTTATCCCAATGGAAAAATATGCAAATGAGATGGTAATCATATATTTCAAATACTTATCATGTTGCTCAGTGCACTTCTGAAAAACATCTGTTTATTATAATGGTAACAGGATAAGGCAGGATAGTATAGCATAGTATAGCATAGCACAGTATAGCATAGCATAGGATGGCTTAGCGTAGGATTGCATAGGGCAGGATAAGATTTCTAGAAAAGAAAATTCAATTGACCTGAGTACATGGGAATTGCTAGGGGCTGTTAACTTAAATAAAAGCAATGCCTTCTCTGGCTACAGTCTGGATCCCCACCAGTGTTTCCAGTAGCCAGGACATGATGAGTGACACTTAAAATATCAGCCCCAGACTGCTGTGGTCATTGGCATGCTGACTCCGTAGTCTTGTGGGAGAAGCTCCCAAGGAGAGGCATAAGGTCACTTGCGTAGCTAATGCATTTGATACGTTGCCTGCTGTGTATTGATGTAACGCTGGAAACCGTGATGCTGGAGCAATGACCATGTCCTGCAAGCTGATCGATATAAATATCAATTTCATAAAACTGACAAGAGTTTAGTTTACATTGATACTAATGCCAAAGTGCACCTATAAAAATACTAGAAAGTAGAAAAGACAGCAAGGCACATAGTTTTTTCAAGACACTGGAAAAAAAAGAACCAGGAGTAAAAATGTTATATGAGCTGTATATGAGCTGTATTTACCTATGCCTTTATCTATTCCTTTAAAATGATGGAATCTGTTTTTTTCACAATAGAGGGGCAGGTTAATGGAAGAGGTGGTGAATAGATAGAAAAAAATCAGAGGTGACTTATTTTCAGATAACAGTAGCGAGCCATGACTCCCTCGCGTAACAGCATTTAGTCTCTAAGGTATAAAAATAACATATTTAGGAAATGGTAAGTTGCAGGTGGTAACCTTATTTTATTTGGTGGTCCTAACTTTTAACTGGGGTTCAATAGATCCAATTTTTCAATTTCAGACCATTAAGCAGAAGAAGAAAAGGAGGTTGTAATCTTTTTATTTTGACTACCTCATGATCTTTTCAGCACATAAAGGTCACCTACAGCAGATATCAATAATCACACTCTTTATAGTTTCCTTAAAGTTCATCATTTCAGTGAACCACTTCACAGGTTACTAAACCAAACCAAATTATTGCTCAGCAAGAGTGAATTGGTGCCTTTCCTATATAATTTTATATGTTCCCTCTGGTTCTTCTCTACTCCAAGGACTTCAAGCGTTTGGCACAAGATTTGAAATACAAACCGACTATAAAGGGCTAGAATTATCTGAATGCTTCAGATGTACAATTTTAGATAGATGTCTCCAAGAATGGTTAAGCATGGTACACACACCCTTTGCATTTGAAAGAGAGGACTACGGGAGTTAAAATGACATCATTCATCTCTTTGAGTGACTTCCAGTAAGACATTTATAGCATATTTTCAAAATCACAATTAAATTTTGAATGTTGATCAGACCTAGCACTTAATTTTTAAAGGTGATGAGCATGCACAAATCTGATTCAGATCTCGAAGAACTGCAAGGTCTCTTGACCTGTATTAGGCAGCCAAAACTGAGTCACTACAGAAATTTCCAAATGCAGCTCAACTACCTCTTTGTGATTTTTCATACATAAGGTACAGATGGCAAATCCATGCTCTGTTTTAAGACAGACCAATAAACCTGCAGAAATAAATACAGATATCCTTGTTGTTCACTTTCCTCCCAAGGTTAAGGAACCCTCCAAATATTCAACCTGCTTAAATATTTACTAATAATTGTTAGTCATGAAATGTAAAACTCACATTTAAACTCACTTTAAAACTCACATTTTTCCATAGTAATTGTGTGACTGTACAGGAAAAAAATACAATGTTTCCTATCACATGTAAATGGAAGTTTTATACATTTCAAATGAATCTACTTTTTGTGGCGAAAAGCTGTATTGCTAATAATAGATTTGCATCCACTTTAACCTGCAATGCAATTGGTGTCAAAGGAGACCAAGTCAATTTTCATTTCTATTTTGAAGACTGTATTCTAGTCAGCATGATAAGATATTTTTTTTCAAAGAAGACTTTGTCCAACTAGTGCCTGCATATTATCAATTATTTGTACTAAGGTAGTATGGAATCAAGAATTTGCACATACTGAGCTTTTCTCAGGTAAACAAATTAGTGTAAAACATAATAAAACTATTTCCTTCATTCAACACTTTGCATGTCTAGGACCTTTTTCTATACAGAAACTAAAGACATATGTTTGCATGCCTATAAACATTACAATGCACTTAGGATGTCAATGTCATTTAAAATCAGAGAAATGAACAAAAAATAAACTAATCTGTGTGAGTTCTTTGTCACTTTAGGTGGATTGAAATCGTGTAAACCAAGCATCAACAAAGCCATGACTATTTTGCTTTTCAGTTCAGAGAGCAGTTAGATATCAGTGATATATGGAAAAATAATTTGAAAATGCCAGTGTAGATAAGGAATATCAAAAGTAATCTATTAAAAAAAAAAAGCCAGGGAATATTTTGACTCTATATGCTCTCCTAAAGTAGCCACTAGTTTTAGATTAAACATACAAGATCAAGATTAAAACAGTTCCACAATTAATGGAACATTTCCCTTATTTATGCTTTTATTAGTGCTTTAGCAACCCTTCAGTTGATGATTAACCCATAAGAACACCTGTGAGTTCAGACCTCAGTAACAGCAGTCACAACCTTGCAAACCAGAATCAAACTCCCTTGGGCAAGCTGAACCTCTGGGAGCAACCAGCATTCCTGTAACACTGTAAACTCTGCAGCTCTTTTGAAATTGGGCAGACAGGACTACAGCAAGTTTTCTCCTAGGTGATACCTCTCAATTTATGTTGCAATAAATATCCTAGACTGAGTTTCCCATCCAAGTTCCTATGTCAAACACAGGAAGAAAATACATGTTTCTGCATTTGAGGGGCGAAATCCTGCAAAAGAACAAGAGGACAACAAAATGCTTTCTAAATTTAGCCTTGGACAAAATAACTTGGCATAATGATTCATTGCTGTCATTCTGAGCAGAAATAATGTAGACATTCAAGCCATCACATCCACTTTATTGAGCCTCTAATTGTAGTCAACAGGATCAAGGGCAGGTGACATGAAAGAACTAGGAAAAAAAACTCATCTTCACCCTTGGTGGTTCAACGTAAAAGAGAAAACCAAACTAATTCATACCAATTCATAGCTCATGACTAGAGGAAGGGTTAGAGATGTACTAGAGATCTTTCTTCCCACAGTGTTGTGTTTCTTAGATTTCTAACCCAAAACTTTTCAACTGAGCCATCCTCTTTTACCAACTCCCTTCCCAAGTTTCTATAAGAAAATACAACTACTTTCTGATTCTGTTGAAACATACTTGGGCCTTACATGACCACTTCTCCTGATAACATTCACTTTTTTTCTGACTTTTCTCCTTTTATTGCCCCCTTTTTCACAGGAGCTCTCCTCAAAGCAGAGATGCTTAAGGAGAGGCAGCTGCTGGGCCCACGGGCTCTGCGATGGTTCCCTTCTTTGCCATTGCCTCTGCTGCAGCAGCTCTCTGGGACACCCCATGCTCCCCCCATGACCGCAGGGGCAGCCAGGTGGGCCTGTTGAAGGATGCTTTTTGCCTATCTCTACACTTTAGACCAGCTCCAGCCCACACCGATGGTTCAATCTCTATTTTCCCTACAAGGATGTTCTTAGCTAAAGATTATTGTCCTCTGGCATAGTAACAGGCCCCTGAATTCAGCCTGCTCTAGTGACAGCCTTTTCATCAAATAGACATTGAAGGAGGCATATTTTTTCACAGTTTGAGTCCTAGCTTTTTTCCTCCAAGGTAGAGTTACACTCCAAACAGCCTTCCCTCTCTTTCTGCTGTCTCAGTTTGAAACACCTAGCATTTATCTCATGCAAGTCTCTAGCTATTTTTTTTGAGCAGCAATATTTTAAAACCAGTAATCTGTTGTGATCTGCCCTAACCAAGTTGTGCTTTTAAAGCAGAAAACATCAGAATATCTGAATAACAAAGGCAGGGAATAAAAAAAGGGTGTCTCCTGCTTAGGACGGCTCAGTTGGCAGGTACAGCCTGAAGGATGTTTACAGCCCCGAGTGGATTAGAGGCCAGAACAGCAGCCGTAAAACGATCCAACTACTGTACTCTGACTTTCGCGGAGGATGTTGTGCAAGCGCTGGAGCGGCGGCCTGACCTTTCACTCACTGAACTTTGCTCGGCCAGGCCCCATCCCGAGCGTGTTTGTGCGGAGCCGACAACCTCTCACCCACTTGGACTCCCTTTCCTGGCGGGAGCCCTGTGGGCCGCGAGATGGCTCCTGCGGCTGCGCGACGGCGCCTGCCAGAAAGGCGAGCGCAGGAAGGTATGAGCCACGCGTTACAGCTATTCCTGATGGTTTTTTCCAACAAAGGGCTGTGTATATATTTAGAAAATAAACCTCATGACATGTTGACCCACATGGATAAGTGCAGAACTGTACACAGACAGAGACTGAGAGCTTTGCTTGCGGTACTGCTAGAAATTTGACCAAGTACCACAAATAGATCTCACACTCTTCCATCACCAGACCATTTCGCCCTTTAACACCCAAAACCTGCCCACCAAAACCTAACAACCATTACTCAGTTTCAGCCAAGTTTGAAAGATAATCCATTTCCTTGCAAGCTGGCAGCTATGTTTGAAGAGATTCAATTTTTGGTCCCTGTTGAGGACAAGGTAAGGGGAGCATGGCCAAGATGCACCCTACTCGACAGCAGCAACCCTGCCAGGCGTCACAGGCATTTCCACTGTGCAGGAGAGGAGCTGCAACCCAAGCAGAGCATGTTGTGCCTCCAGCACCTGTTGGCAAGTGGTTGAGGAGGGAGAGCCTTAAATTTCCATCCCCATTGAGGAAATGGCTGGGTAAAGTCAGCTGCGCTAACTTCTGCTGAACAAATAGGACACGGCCAATTGCCATGTGCCCATCCTAGCCCACTGGGAGCACAGCTATGCCCCAAGCATGGCATGAAATGCCTCCATCACCCAGGATGACATCAGGAACATTGGGGAGGTGGGGAGAGGGAACATCTGATTGCAAGGGCTAGCATTTTAGGGGACAAATGAAAAGGACCATGGTCCTACTTGTTCTGCTGTTTTGCAACTGCCTGCTGTGTAAAGTGGAATGGTAAGACTATTTATTTAGGAATTTTTTTAAGTTAGCAAGCAAAACATTGCTCTAACAAATGAAACAGGAAGTTCTATCTCCATATGAGGAAGTTCTATCTCCATATGAGGAAGTTCTATCTCCATATGAAGAAGAGCTTCTTTACTGTGAAGATAATAGAGCCCTCAAACAGGCAGCCCAGAGACATTGTGGAGTCTCCTTCTCTTGAGATTTTCCAAACCCACCCAGATGTGACTGTGTGCCATGTGCTCTGTGTGTCCCTGTTGGAGCAGGGAGCTTTGGGCTACATAGTCTCTGGTGGTCCTTTCCAACGTCAACCATTCTGTGATTCTGTGAAACAACAGCTGAATGTGTTGTTATGCCCTTTTTAAAACTTGCCTTGGGGCAATGAAAGTATTAAAACGGCAACACTGATATAGCCTTTGATGATTACTGCCATTCAGCATTTGACACCATTTTCTCTAGCAAAGTTGTTTCCTAGCACCAAGACCTTCAATTGTCACGTGTACTAGGACTTCAAGTGGAAGGGGGAAGTGGTGATTCAGAGAGGAAAGAACAGAGAGGGAGAACAAACAGTTCTGTCCTTAGGAGAGATTGTGAGTTATTTGAAGTGGTTACAATATTCACAGGCCAGTTTTCTATTCACATGCAACTTGGCTGAGTGGAAATCCAAGCAAGTTGTTACTTTATGCATTAAAAAAACCCAGCTGCTGGGCCTATATTCAGAACCTTCTAACACTTATTGTGCAGCTGAGCTGCATTTCTTCAGGAATGGGATATATGATATATGCACCATTACATAAAGAGTTACAGAGGCAAATTTGCACTATGAAGGAGACACGCTTCCTTCCAGAAGCAGTAATTAGAGCAACGAAACTGCTAGTTGTTGGAATAATACATGTGGGCTGCTGGTATGTAAAATTCTTGTAGAAATCTGGTTTGTTTTGAAAAGCATCCACGTTTTAAATTACTGGAGCCTTATTCCCACAGTAATTGGGAAAGGCAACACTTCCCCTGCATTTCCTGCAACTGCTGTTGTACTGCTTGTTAAGGGCTAAACAGAACATTGAAGGCTTTTGTTCATCCCATCACTGCACAGAACTGGCAGGAAAAATATGAGAAAAGCAAGTTCTATGAAGACAAAGAATGCAAATGACAATTATTCCTAGTACATGTTTTCCTTTTCAGAATGGAATATGTAATACGACTACTCACAAAGGTTATACAAGTTCTTTATATATAGCAGGGCCAGCATACAAGGAGATTAAAATGGAGGATGTCAGTGGGAAGCAAATAGTGAAATTATAAACTGAACTTTCTAGTGCAGATGATTTTGTTTACAGGAAAAATGTTAATCTTGAGATGATTTCCCAATGACTTTTTTTGCTTCAGGAAGAAAATCAATCAAACAAATAAACAAAAACTACATGTTCCACGATTCAAATATGTCGATTTTTTTTAAACCTCAGTGACTCATCAGCAACTTGTAGGAAAACAAAGTTAAGTCAGTTAAAATGAAACCTCAGCATCTATTTCCAGATGGTAATCATCTGGCAAGAACAGGAAAAAAATAAAAAAGGTTACATTTGCTATTGCTAGATGTCTTTATTTTGCTTCATTTTGCATTTCATATGCCAACACTTCTATTATTGTGACCAAGACTAATACATCGCATGAAACAATAAAGGAGTAACTCATCCATGGTGAGCGATAAAATAATGACAATAGCAAGTTTTGCAGAATTGGAACAGTAAACAAAGATAGCAAAAAACAAGAGTAGGAAGGCAAAAATGAGATAAGCTTCACAAAAAGAAATACTAAGAACAAGCTAGTGGTGTTTGCATATTAAACTAAATATGTTAATTGTTCAGAATGTATCTTCCTATCAAAAGGACATACATGCATATACATATTTGTGTGTGCTTACATGCACTGGGCTGAGAAGTTACATGTGGAGAATATGACTAGACTTTTTTGCATCACTGTTTTGTTGTCACTTGATCCTGCTGCTAGTGACCAAGATTTAGGATGACCGGACCTCCTTTGCTGAGGCAAACTCCATTCTTCACCATTCAGCTAACGCTGCTGTTAGGGAAGCAGACTTGAGGACCTGGTAAAACGCCAGCCAGCACAGGAGAGCAAAGGTCTCCCTCCACAAAAGGGGATGGATGAGCAGACTTTTCCCAGCACATCTCTGATCCTGCAGGATTAGTTAGTAGCGAGAGAGCAGCTCAGTCAATCAATTCGTAGGTCAGCTGTAGAGAGAGTAAATAGGGTCAGTCCGGCATTTGGGACCAGTGCGTCACCAGGGCAGCTGTCTTTTAAATATTTGATCGCTATTAATCCAGGTCACCACAAACACCTGCAAACTCTGTATGCCGAGGATGCAACCCGTGCCCCCTGCATTCCCATTTTGGGCACCAACTCTGGGTTTTAGCAATTCCCCCAAGGGTGCAGCCTGAGAGCCCAGGGTTTCTCCCTTGGTCGTGTCGGGATCGCATTTAGGGTGTCCCCGGGATGAGCCAGGCGGTGCTGGGTGGCACACGGAGCAGCCACCGGGGCCCGTGCACGTCGCTGCTGTGGGTGTTAGATCCTCCGGGGCTGCCCGAGCCTCGAGGGCTGCCACAGCCATGCGGAGGGTGTGAAATGAAGGAGAACGCGGAGGGGAAGCGCTGCGGTGCCCCCCGCGCCGCGACATGGCGCCCCCAGCCCCCGCGCCGCTGGTGCCGGCGGCGCGACCTTGTCCCACGCCTGGCGGTAAACAAGGTCACCGGGCACGCGGGAAGGCGGCAGCCGCGGCACCCGCGTCACGCGTGTCCCCGCCCGGCCCCGCGCGTG
>JAUBOD010000028.1:1356474-1374114 GCA_032353885.1 Nothura maculosa
TTGGACAGAGACCATATAGTTTCCTCTTTCAGTAAGTAGATGGAGGAGTACACACTTCTGAAGGTATCCAGAACACAGCAGCCATACTAATGTTAGACCCTTTAAAAGCATGAGATCAGGAGACCAGTATTACCTGCTGTATGGTATATGCAAGAGAGCAAGTACTGTGACAGAGCAATGTACAGTAAAGAGACATAGATGGGGAGAACAAGGATTAAGAGTGCCCGAAGCCCCCGTGCTGTGAGGAACTGCACCAGCCGGGCTGGGGAGGGAGGCTGGGAAAGCAGAGCTGTCCCAGGAGTGCAGGCAGATCCGAGCGGAGGGCAGATCTGCAGCTAGTGCCAAGCAAAGGGACACACTGCAGGGCTATAAATAAGGACCTGATTATTACAAACCAGAACAACGGCCTTTGGGGAACGCATGGCTGCTGTTGCGTTGCTGGCTGCTGACTCTCGTTCTGCTTACAGCTTTCCCCCCTCCCCCTTTTTGTTTTTCTCTCCCTTCCCTGAGAACAAACACAGGATGAATCTGCCGAGGCGGCAGCGGAGCCCTTGTTGGCAGCGGTCTCGCGTGCTCCGGCCGCGAGGCGGCAAGGCCGAGGAACAGCCTGTTCTGCCGCCTGCATTGCCCACGCAAAACACATTTGGGATCAAAGGCTGCTGGGGCCAGTCCTGCCATGGCTCTTCCTGGAAAGGCTGCTCCAAGGAAGCCATGGGCACCCAGGGAATGGGCACGTGTGGCCTGGCCATGGCCTGGCTCCGTTACCTCACGCCCCTGCTCCCACAGCCTCCTCAGTGTGGTTGGGGTGGCTCCATCCCACCAGCACCTATCTCGCATGGGCCTTCTTACTCCTGTGTGTTGATTTGATGTTAAGATCCCAACCAAGCATTTTCAGCTGTCCTTGGGAATACATGGATGAGCAGATGTCCCGTTTTGTGCCCACCTCTAAACCGTCTTGCAGCTGCTGCATTGGGAAGCTGGTGTTGGTAGCAAGTTTGAAGCCAAACAACAGCAGTTGGCGAGCGCACCTGGTGCCATGGGTGGGTGTCTGCAGGCTCTTGGGGGGAGATAGTCCTCCAAAACCTTAGCTATGACCAAAGGGAGAATCTCTCTAAGCTCTGTAAGGAAGGAGCTCTCTAACAGTATTATCAGCTTCAAAAGTTACTGAAACTTGCAGTTTGCACCTCTTTGAGTGTTGATAATGTTGTTAATTAACTTTTCTGCTCGACATTGGATTTGTTTTTTCCTCATCTGATTTTGGACTTCAGCCCCAGGTGTGCATGGCCAGTCTCCCAAATTCGTTGGATTCCACTTCCACCATGTCCAAATCCATAACATCATCTCCATATAGAGGAAGGGCTAAGCCATGGGACTGGTTAAGAGGAGACCAAAACATCCTCAGGGAAAACCCCACCTTGGTCCCATAGTGCTGAGTGTGCCCCAGTTGTTCCCTTAACACTGCTTCTGAACTCACCTTTTAGAAAAAAATGCATATCAGAATATGAAATTGCAATTCAAAACACACACACAGAAAAAAAAGAATTAAGATATTATCTACTCAAACTTAATTCCTCTACATATATGCTATTTGGATTTTCATGATGGGATCACTCCTCTCATTTCCCACAACCTGTATGTTGGATGAACGTGATGTCGGGGCTGGGTAGGGGAAGACTTGCCTGAGGGATCCCTGCCCCCTTTTTAGCAGAGACCATGAGATGCGTGGGAATTAAGCAGGACAATGGGGAAGCTGTAACCATGAAGAAGGCAATTTAATCTTGGGTAAATGCAGAGGCCCACAGGTCCATATGCTGCTGGATCTGTCTCTTGCAGGGAACCACAGAGAGATCAGCGACTTTGTACCATTTTGGTGTCACCGTGAGGAGAGATGGAAGCAACAAACTTGCTGAAGGTCTGAGGTCTTGTCCTGGAGCCTCATGAACATATGAAGTAAGGGATGGATGACTGAAGACCCTTTCAGCAGCTAAACAAGTTGCTATGGGTTTATGAAATCTAGATGCCGGGTATGGTGGCAGAAGTCCTGGAAAATTGCAGGGGCGCACAGAGGTGCAAGACCTGGCACCCAGCAATGCCCTGCACACCACCCTTGCTCAGAAGAGGGTGCAGTAATGGAGATGGAGGAGGGGGCAGGCAGCATCTGGCATGCCACAGGCCTACCCCACACTAGGTCTGCTGGGTTTCCACAACGAGAAAAACAGAAATATATCACTACGAGTAAACTAAACTAAACTAAAAAAATAAAATAAATACAGCATGGTTGTGTGCCTGCTGCAGCCCCACTCACTCAGACAGGCTCAGCCTCCAGCACAAGGAGGTCTGGGTGGAGCCTGCCAGTTTCGCCTCGTTGCTAGTGGATTTATGACAGACATTGGAACTTCCTAAAAAAATCAAAAAGAGGGTCATTTTCAACATTTAGAAGCCACCAGAAACTCCCTCCTCTTCTGTGTGCTGCTCTGCGAGGAGCTCTGTGCTCCTGTCAGTGGAGCAGGAGCTGCCGGGCGCGATCGCCGGCTGCCCTCTGCTGCCCTGAAACACTTATGTCTGGTACAGGAGGCTCTGGCGCCTGGGTGGTGAGCACAGTGCACCCACGGAAGGCCTTTTTTTAAAGCCATTAATGCCAAATGATGCAACAAAACAGAGCAGCTACCACGTATGGGGATGGGGATGAGCTCTGTGGGCTGAGAGTGCTCTGTTTTAGCTCTCTGTCATCTGGGTCCTTGAGATAATTTAGAAGCTCGGCGTGGCACAAAATCGACTTGTTCCCTGTCCCTGGGCTTGCTTACCAGCTGTACTAGCTACCTCACCCCCAGCTAAGCTGGGCACCTAAGCACTGTCACAAAATACAGTTGGGAAAACATTGAAATAATATACAAACATGAAAGAGCAAGACTGGAGAACTCAGTGTTCACATGCTGAACTCTGAATAATTTCTCAGGCACTCCAGCAAAAACAACAAGGCAGTGAGAGCCTGTGTCCTGCTGGCCACGCTGGGCTCTAGTGCATCGGAAAGTCGGGAGGAAGGGGCAGGGGGACATACAGAACATGCCGTTCCTGATCCACCCAGTGACTGCTAGTCACTGTCTGGGCACACAGACACAGAGCCTGGTGTGAACATAAACATTTATTGCTTCTAGCTGGTAGAGGCTCCTGTAGCTTACAGAAGTTCATCTCTGTTTATGTTTAGTGATTCTCTGGGTGTGCGTGTGCCTGTGGAAATCATTTCGGGGTATTTTTAGCTGGGATAAACTCCCCTTAGTGCAGTAAAGTAATTGCCTCAAACAGAAACTCCTGAAAGTGCTTTCAGGTTGGGGAGGGAAATTAAACCATTGTAATTCTGTGGATTTATGGTGGAGGAAAGAAAATGAGATATGCGCGCAGGCCGCAGATCCAGCTCCCCTGTGACATAGGGTTCGGTGCTGCAGGCAGTGTGTCCGGGAGCTCACGAGTGCCGTGCACTTCCCTCTGTATCCAATTTGGAAACCACAGGCTTGGCTGGCATAAGTGCTGGCTCCGTTTCAGTGATGTGATTCAGCAGCCCTCACCGCTGCTGGGTCTTGCAGGTCGGCTTTTCTCTGCACGGCGCTCAGGGCCCTGCATGACGTCCTGCCAGGACACAGCTCAGCCCTGGGCACACACAGCTGTGTCTGCCCGTGCGGGGAGCTTGCCCCTCACCTCAGTGCTGCTGCACACACAGCTAGGAGTCACATGAGCCTCTTTTCCCCAGGAAAGCACTGTTGCACACTCACCTTTCTGCTGGTGTCCGGCTCTGGCTTGCTTTTCCTTGCGAGAGTCATGCCCTTATGCTTAGTGGTGGAAGAGCTAAGTGGTGGGTTTTGTTGGGTTATGAGGAATACGTATCAGGTATTTTCTGGATCAAAATTATCTAGATTAACTGCTGCCCAGTCCAGTTACTATCAGAATATCCTAATCGTGGTACTTATGGTCTCTGCAGCTGGCATGGTTGCACTGAGGCTAAAATGCAGTGGAAAAAAAAGGGCTAATATCAGCAGCCCGAGCCAGCTCTAGCATGAAATACTGGAGCAGAACAGCTCATCAGTGACACACAAAACACCATGTGCCCTGCTGTCCCTGTCTCAGATGCCTTAATTGTAATTTAGCAGCACTCCATAGGGTGCCCAGGCATGGTAAAGGCCAACAGCACAGCTGCTGAGAGCTAAGAAAACATGAACCATGTATTAAAATCAGAGAGGTCATTGGCATACGTAATATACCTTGTCACCTTTCAGCTCTGTGTTACAAAGCATGAGCTGCTTTTGGAGAAATAGTCGGAAACAAATTTCTGAGCAGCCAACCAATTTCCACCTGACAGTCGCTGCACATAGCAATCTTTTATGACCCACATGTCTGCTGTGCCACAAGTCCCTGCCGCTCCACAAATAGAGGCTGTGGTAGATCTTTCCAGTACCTTAATATAATTCTTAGGGAGGTTAAGGTGTCAGACGCTCCCTAGGCTTTGGTATCTCCGCTAATAGCATGCTCTGCACTGTCATTTAGCCCAAGAGCAAACCCTGGGGAGCATGGGGAAATTCCACTTCCATATCCTGAAAGTGAATGGAAATATTGCTGCACTCACCCCATCTCTATCTTGCAGCATTTCAGAAAAGCAGCAGTATCCCATCAAGAACCCTGCGAACCTCCGAGCACATTGAAAAGCTCTGAGTTTAATAAAAATGTGTGATAACATTGGCCACCCTGGACTGTTTCAATCTTTCTTCCAGTCTTAAGTACTGATCTCCTATATGTTTGATTTACAGGCATTTGTCCCAAAAGCAAAATTTCTTGCCAAAAGGCTTAGCATACCTTGAAAGGACTTAGAATGTGATTGGGCTAAGCTGAGCCTCTGCAATTGGTCGAGCAGTGCTGTACAGCTAAAAGTAAAGGTGCTGCCTTCCACAGCAGGCCTGATCTTATCCCCATCCCCTAATATCTGTATCCCTAACATTTGTTATTCTACCAACATTTCAGCAGTGTTTATCTCGCTCTGTGGAGAGACTTACATTAATTTATGGTCACATTAGTTAAGTGAACACTGCCAAAGATGGTGTAAAGGCTGTAACAGACTATCCTTTGGGAGGAAGAAAACAGGCTTCAAGATGGCACCAGTGGTTTGGAATAAATAAATTTTCACTGATGCCAAAGCACTTCCTCATAGAGGGAGCCAAGGTATCGGTTGCCAATGGAAAAGGATTTGCCACCCAGTAAAGAGTTCGTTCTTTGTGCCTATCTATGATTTCAATATTTAAATAGGTCACGAACTGCAGTGGAGATTTCTCAAGTATGGCTACATCTCCGCTGAGAAGCCAAATGGCAAAAGGCACCTCATTTCACAGAAGACACCATGCAGCACAGAAAACAATTTTCTAGTCATTACGGAGCATGACCAGGGTCAGACTTGCAGCCCGGGGGTGACAGCTCAGTCTCTTCTTATTTCCACCTGCAGCCATCCAATCTGCGGCAGCTTGGAAAATACAGAAGCATGATCAAAAGCAACATGATGGTGTGAAATTTCTGGGAATCTGTCAGAATAATAAGCCTGTGCATCCTGTAAATTAAATAAGTGATGACCTTATTATCAAGTAGCCCCAGGACTCACATGGGCAACTCCATCCAGTGTGTGTGGGAAGAGAATAGACTATAAACAAAAAAAGAAAGTAATGTTAAAAGGTACCAAATAATAAGGTTCGCTTACTGTTGGGTCTTTCTAACTCCAACAACAGAAGCAATTAATTTGCATCAATCAGGTCTTTCTTTTTTTCTGTGTTAGGGATGTTCTCCAGTGTTTTTAACAGCTTGCAAATTCCTATGACTATAATCAGCTTGATCCCACTGTGCTCCCTGTCAGATCCCACAATGGCTATAATCTGGCACCTGCTTGGTACAAAGCTTGCAAGTGAGGCTGGGTGCCCACAGAATAAAAATTAAGTGTGTGCGCCGCAAAGGGGGAGGATCCGAGGGAATTTAGGAACGCTGGTGACAGCCTTTTTTCTTCTCTCTCAGCAAGACAGTCCTGTCTGCGACAGGTCAAAAAAATCCCTGCTATTGTTCTGTCTTAAACCTCCCTCTTGCAGATGCAGAATTTCTCTTGCAGATCCAGCAAGCACAGGGCCATGTTCCAAGTAAAATCAGCTACTTCTGTCTGTCCCTTCTGGATTACCGTGTTGTCAGACTCAGAAAACAATATTTTCTTGCTTTGTCCAGCTTACAAATCCTCTTCTTCATTCCTAACTTAGATGCATTGCCTAGAAAAGCTCTGCTTTTAGATAATGTGAGCTTCTTGCTCCTTCTTCCAAACACACAGACTGTCTTCACTGTAGAATTCACTCACTGTAGCCTGGTGTTACCTCAAAGAGATGATTCCCTGTGTATCAGTTTATCCTATAAACTGTCCCAGATACAACACATAACTACTGCAGTATCTCAGATGATAGAGATATTAAAGGCTTTAATCTTGGCAACTTTTCAAGACTCTTGTGTAAGTTCAGTCACAGAGGAGACCCTATACTACAATAGGTTCCCTTTTATGTCTACAGGAAAATACTTTGTCATGATCTAAGTTGTCTTTCAAACTGTATTTTAGAACTGGGAACTACTGAATAACAATCAACTCTGATGTCCAGCTGAATGTGAATAAACCTATGAACTAGGATCATCCTATCACAGTGTACAAGCTTTGATCCATGAAAACTGAGATGAAAGGAACATAGTTCATATGAAAGCTTGCTTTAAAAAGTGGGCTATATTAAAAGTAAGTTTTATCTTGGTAATCAAGAGGATGGGTTTGACAGTAGGACAGCTTTGGATATTTGGATATAACACTTAGGTCTGTTATTAATTATAATGGCTCTTATCACTGTGCTTTCTATCAGCAAAGTCATCTATAATACTAAATACTAAATAGTTTGCACGTTCCTTCAAGTGCTGTTAGTGCCACTTGGCCATTGAAGATGCTGAGACGCTGAACCGCTTGGTGTCTCCTGTGCAGGCAGGAGAGCTTAGCATGCTGCATGCTCTCTCCTAAAGCCAAGGACAAATGGCCCCAGGGTTAGAGATGCAACCAGAAGTCAGGAGGTCCTGATGCCCAGCTCTGGGCTCCTTGCACTGCTCTTTTAACAAAGCCCTGAGCAGAGCCAAGGGATCTAGACCAGCCCAGATGGATGACATCAAATGAAGTAAGTGAAGAGGAAGGAGACAGCCAGCTGAGCCAGGAAAAAATATTTCCTGCCCAGAAGGGGAAAAAGAAACACTGGCAAGTCCAAGAGAGCAGAAGCAGAAGAACTGGCAGATTGGTAACAGCACAGCCTGTGCATCTTGCAAACACTTTCCATTCAAGGTGGGAGTCATCCCACCCGAGCTTAGCTGTCCAAAAAAAAGGGGGAGTACATAGTCTGTGCTATGGGACTAGATTCCTTTAAAAGTTGAAGGAGAAAACTGTTTACATTCTTCACAAATTCCCCTGAACACCACCCTGAGGGATATGTAGAGCTGGGTATATGCAGAGCTGTACATCTTGCTCGGATAAGCCTGACCTGCATGCATTTCTGCACACCAGAGAGTGAGAGCTGATGTAGAGACTGAATCTGCTGCCCACGGCACAGCCCTCCCACCCATGTTAGGAAACACTACAAGCATGAAGAGAAATGCACAGAAATGTCAGTGTTGTGGGTTTTGATCCTGTACACATATTGTGAGTAAAAGGGGAAAAAAAAATGTGTAATTAAAAGGGATGTTCTTATGACAAAGCTTTATATGATACAGATGGACATACTGAATAATGAATTAACATTGCATTCAGAGTCAATGCACAGGAAAACAGGGAAATGACTGAAATCTTGTCTGTGGTCAGGGTTCAAAGTAGTTCATCCATCTCTTTCTGGGAAAGCATTTTTCTGGGTCTAATGAACATACTGTTTTTTGACAGCAGCCTTGCTTTCAGTCCTGAAATGACAGCTGAAGAAAATAAGTGAACAGTATCAAAAGGTGTTTGCATCGACTCTAATGGTATCTAATGGGTATTGGAATAGTTACCTAAAGAAACAGAAGCATAATTGATGGGGACATTTAAACTAGACTGAAGAAAGCATGAAAGTTTAGAGTCCTGAGTTTGCGCCTTTCTCAAGTTGCACTGGGAGACTGCAGATCCCATTCCAGGTGCAGTGAATCCCCAAAATGACAACTCCCAGAGCAGCAGGCAAGCCGAGCCCCGTTTCTCGCTGGTCTGAGAGTGCATGAAAGCAAAGGTCTGTGCAACGGTTGTGCCAGGTCTCCTGCAGGCATGAGCACGGGAATGGCCCTGAATGGGGCACGGAGACAGTTGGGGGATGGAGACAGTTGGATGCACTGGGCGGCATCAGTAGATGATCCCCTCTGGCTCCAGCAGCAGGTACTTCTTCATGGCGAGCGGAATGGCGAGCAAGGGGACGGCCCTGTGGCACCTTTCCAACAGCGTCTCCCGGATAGCGCATCGGCACAGGTGCATGAGCGACCGCGGGGAATTGCTGCACACGGCAAACAGGGAGTCGTAGAAATCCTGGTAGCGCTGCAAGAAACAACAGCGGGTTAGGGCAATATCCCCTTCTGCCTATCTCTGCCATGCAACACGTGCACCATGGCAAAACGAGGTAAAAACCCATACATGGCCTTCCCATACCTAAAGCTTCACTCAGGAGTCAGGGCTTACTTGATTTAGTCAATGCTGTGTGAAATTCTTATACTTGTCTCAGATATTTAGCATTACTTAAGTTAAAGAATGCCTGATGATGGCTTTAGGTTTAGTCCATCAGTCTGAGGTGGAGTTCCTTTGCTAACTACTGTTAGTCATCCTAATTGCAGAAAAGCTTCAGCCAGCTCAGTGCAAATTAACTAGGTAATGGTTAAACCTCACTGCAGGCCAGCCAGGCAACAAATGCACAGTGTTGCTGATGAGTTAGCTGAAGCTAAGAAATAGAGCAGCTCTGCACTTGGTCATTGCCTTTCTGTCTTTGGGGAATAAATAGAATTATGACTCTGTAAAAGAGAAATACAGGTATCAAATTAATAATGTTGAAATAAAAGCAGTGAATTGTAAATATATGAGAATAATTAACTTTTCTCCACTGACTTTACCCAATTTGATATTGTTGCTATCTGACAGACCTGGAAAAATGTTTTTTTCAGGTGGATATTTTGTTTACTAATGGGTACAGATTTGCGTCAACAAAATGTTGGCTCTGATTTCATGTCAAATTTGGCAAGTGACTTATACAACATAAAACAGCAATGGCAACAAAAACAGAATAACTCCAGACTTTTCCAAAACAGAATGTTTCAATATTTTAGATAAAGTCTTTGTTTTAAAGTGAAATTAATTATCTCCTAGATAATTAATAGATAGAAATAGACAGAAAAGCATGATAACTATAACCAAGGCAGTTGCAAGGCATTGAGGGCTTACCTCGAAGACATCATCAGGTATAGCTGCCTTCCACTTGGATGTCCATTTGATGTGCTCATAAGAGTTGATGACCACCTCCACGGCTCTCGGGTGGGAATGACAGGCCTGTAACACCTGCAGACAAGACATAGACCAGCAATATTTTGATTATGGGCAGAGCTTTCACAGGGGTAAGGAAGAGCCTCAAGCTTGAATGTCTGTCTGTTCTATCAGTATATTAAATTATCCCTACCTCTTTTGCTTCCATCCTCAGACCACCACAGCCAGAGGCCCCTGGCTGGACTCTCAAACACAAAAATACAGTGTGGCCCAGACTGTGCTCCTCACTTGTTATAGACAATGGCCAGCTCCAGTCCCACAGAAGGTGTGGCATTAAATCTTTTATTTAAAGATTTCTAGTTGCTTGGCCTGATGAAATTTTAGAAATATGGGTATTTCTAAATAATAAATTCTCTTCTCAGAAGAGAAGCTGCAATATGTTGTTTAGGACAGAAGATGAGAGAGGATGAGTTCTGATTACAACAAGCAACATTACAATTCCTTGAGAGAAATCCTACAGTTGGTTTTCTCTGTCCTTCTCTCCTGTTTTTGTTTCCATCAATTCTAAGCCCAGGTCCATGCCCTTAATTGCTCACATTTTTTCCTGGGAGCAACCCAATGCTTTATGGAAAACCACTTTGGGTTGAATTATTTATTTAGTTTAAAAGGTTAAAAGTAACAAACTGAACTGTCTAGTCTGATCTTCAATATGTGGTACAGGCCAGGAAATATGATTCCAACCAGTGAAGCCAATGTGAGGTTCAACAAATCTGTATAGCTTTTCTGAAGTGGGGAAAGTGAATCTGCCCTGAAATGTTGACTTGAACCAGCACTGCAAGTCTGGGTTTCTAATTGGTACAGAATGCAAATGGAGCCTCATTCTGGGTTCTGGAATTAGCAAATGTAATTTTGCTTCTGTTAAATGATGTCAATCACACAACAGCTGATCTTGCAAGATTTTGGCCTCTTGGGGCCCATAGTTTGGGGCCATTTGGGGCCACAGACTCCAGCAAATCGAAATACCGTCAGACCCTGCAGTTTGGATCTCCCACCCTAGTCATATTCAAGGCACCACCTCTCTCCACTACCTCTCCTCTATACAGAGCAGTCCTTAACCTTGTGAAACTGCAGAGGATATATCCGAGCAGCTCCATGATTCAACAGCAACTGGTAGCAAATCTCAGGCTGTGCGGCTGGCCGCACTGGTGTCACTTTTAAGATATACTGCAAGGGTGCACAGCCGTTGACATCCATGATGTTGGCCTCTGCCCCTGCCTCCAGCAACATGTGTAGCAGCACGTGGTCACAGTTCCAGGCAGCTTTGTGGAGTGGTGATTTGAAATCCTCATCACGAGCATTCACTTCAGCTTTATAGTCTAAGAGCATGCGACAAATGAGGTGATGATCTGGGCTGTAGATCTGATCCTTATAGTGAAGGGACCAGTAGACGGCACAGGCCAGGGGGGTCTCCATGTGGGCATTGAGAGCATCAATGTGTGCTCCTTGTTCCACGTAGAAGGCCACGAGCTCGGGGATGCCCAGGCGAGCAGCTGTGTGCAGGGGGGTCTCCTCCTCTTGGTTGTTTGTTTTTATGTTCACATTTGCTCCTGTGTAAGAAAGACGATGGGAAAGAATTAAACACAACAAAATCCTGGCTCAGATATCTCTCTGCTTGAGCCCTGCTGCCTATTGAAGGACAAGTTAAGGATGGGCAGCAAGCTTGAAAGAGGCTTGTGGAAATGCAGATAGCTGGAGGCACAGATACCTAATTTTGTAGGCCTCAAACAAAACTCCCAGAAACTTTTGAGGTTCTTGGATCTGGCTTCAGCTGTGAGTTGAGAAGAAAGGACATTTTCTGTTAGATCCATAGCTGATATTAAAAATATGAAATTGAAAAAGCATAGCTGAAGTTTTGGATCATGTTATTAAGCAGGCTTGATAATATCACTGACTTTGTGCAGAATTTCTCTTCCAGCTGAAGCAACAGCACCATCTTCTGGGCACTGGAGTTTCTGCATAGCTGGAAAGGGCAAAGGAGCCTGAATTCTGCCTGGCTCTTTGCATGGCTTCTGCCAGAATAATGACCAGTGTCCCTCGTTCCTGCTTGCTGTAGCGTGACTGTCTAACTGCAGCTACTGGCAACTTGCCCTAAAAAATACAAATTACTACCGGAATAATCCTGAAGATTGATTTTCTTTAAAAAAAAAAAAGAAGAAAAGGTTGACAAGATCCTGTTGGCAATATAAAAACATGCAGGGGGCAGTGCGCTGGGCAAGGGGCTTCCTCCAAAGATGGAAGATGTTGAAGCTGGATAACTCAATTTCTGTCCTTGAGCCAGGGTCCCAAGCAATCTGGCAGTGAAACACTGGGGCAAGTTCAATATGAATGGCCATCCCAAGTCTCTCCAGTATCATGAAAGCGTGCATTGTATAGGTCTTGGTTGTGTTACACCAAGACTGAGGTCTAAGGACTATGGAGAAGAAGGGGGAGTCAAAAATTGCCTTGGGGCTGGAAAACCCAAGTGCCAGCCCCAGTGAGTACAAGGCATGTGCAGCCATGATGACTTCCAGGAGAAGATCAGCAGCCTATGTTTGAAAGCAGCAAATAAAAACGGGATCAGTTTTGTCTGTTTGTTGAATTGCCCAGACTAGAGGTGGTGAAGCTGCATTCACCTGAACTGACCCAGTGAGACACCACTGAGCAGGGACAGATGGGGAAAATATGCCTGGGTAAAACATGATGTAATGACATTGAATGAAACCTGGTCTTTGGCTACTCAGTAGTGAGGACAGGTATGTAAACAGCAGCCCAATTTTGTCCAGAACCTGCCCCATATTTTTTTGGAGCTGCTACATTGATCTCACATGAGGGTTTAAGTTTACAAGTGCTCTCTCTGTAAGCATGAGGGGTAGCTTGTGAAGGAGTAATATTCTGTTACTGATGGTGGGGAGCAGAGAGCCTTCTGAATATGACCTTTTGTTTGCATTCCTCCTGTGCTGTATTTTCTAAGAGTACACTGGATTTCCTAAGCTTTTCCACAGTGGCAAATTTAACTCCTGCTGTCAACACTGTTTGCTTTGGGCAGGACACAACTGGCAGCATTTGTTTTCCTTTCTACTAAACAAAATAATATGCATCTTTCCAGCAGAAGAAAAGCGACATAGTTATTCATTTGGGCTGGCAGATCGGCTTGTCCACAAAGCGTACTTGAGATCTGCATTCAAGAAAAGCCTGCAATATAATAATATGTGTAACAAAAACACAAAAGCATTTGTAATTGCCACGGCACAGTGTGATAATTAGGAGAATCTATTTGCAACTATAACTCTTGAAGGTCTGACTCTGTTGTGCACTTTATGACCATCTTTTACTGTGGCCTGACTTGCCTTCCTTCTGTTAAGGAACCAGTGTGTGACACCAATATAATTATCTGTGGAATTATGTCCGTTCATAGCTTCATTGTTACAGATAGTCAGCCACAAAATGAGTCTTAGTTTGGGAAAGTATAATCCTACACAGTACTCTTTTCACCCCTAGTATGGCTGCCAACAAATTAACAGAGAGCATGAAACACTACCTCTAGTTTTTCAAACCAAGTTATTCAAAAAAAGAGATTTAAAAAATGGAAGAATTTTGCCAAGATCAAGGAATTTTGAGCACTAAAGAGGAGTGGAAGGGCACGCTTTCATGTGAAAACATTTTAATAGTAAATCTAGATGAGGAAGAGAGGGGAAAAAAAAAGACTCCCTGACTGCAGGGAACTTCCCATGGAACCTGTAGGAGTGGGCAGGAAGGGGGAGAAGGGCAGGTGGAAGCAGCAGGGATGTGCGCTGGGCGGGTGACAGTGAAAGGGGACTTGGATCTGTGGCAGGGGCAGGCAGAGAGAAACACGAGGGTGAAGAATTGGGTGGGAGGCACCTCCTCTGCTCAAGGAGATGGGAGAAAGAAGATATGAGTTTGATGTGGGTGGGAGGATAAATATACCCCTACTTTGATGACTTGCATCTTAAGAGAAGCCACAGATAACCCACCACTGGGAAGGCCATGAGAGCCTCTCCAGAGGGACCACCTCCAGCGCTCCTGCTGACCTTCTGCTGTGCCTTACCCCTCCAAACCAGCTGCTGGGCACACGGCATGGCGGTGCGTGACGTGCAGAAGTGCAGGGGTGCCTGCCCGCTCATGGAGAAGCAGTTCAGCTTCGCGCCGTGGCTGCAGAGGATCTTGAGGCACTCAACGTTGGCCAGTTGGCACGCCACGTGGATGGCAGCTTTGCCGTTGGGCCGGCAGTTGATGGTAGCTTTGTGATTGAGCAGGACCAGCAGACTCTCCAGATGCCCGTACATGACGGCGAGATGAAGTCCAGTTGCCCAGGATATTTTCAATTTGTAGCTAGGCAGCCAGTACCCTGCACAAAGTAAAACTGTATTACCATCCTTAGCTAAGATTTTCCTTTGGATCACCCACCTCCTGAGAGGGAAACAAGGGTTGAACTTCTGCTTTAATACACTGTAATTTCAGTAGCTAGAGGTTGATGTACACAAAGTTCTTTCAAGCATAACTCATTTTCATTAAGTACATTAAGTACTGTGTATGCTTTTGGGTAGCTAATTCTCATGTAGCTGTACTTGCTTTTTCTTTTTCTCATGACTTCTGTAGACAGAATTAAAAGAAATTCTCAGAGCACTTAAAATGCCACCAACTAAAAAACAGGGGGGAAATGAGATCTCCAGCCTGCCGAGAGCTGAATAAATGTGACATGAGAATAAGGAGGCAGCATTTACTGCTGCCAGTGACTCAACAGCCAGGCATCGTGCTGCTCGTGCGTGGCAGAGCTCAGGCTCTTTCCTGTGTGTCAGGAGCTGGGCTCGAGCTCGCAGTGCTGCATTGCACCAAGAGAGCCCCTCGCAGCGCGGCTGCAGCTGGGTCAGGCTTCCTGCCACCAACAGCCCTCAGCAGCCTCGAGCTGGGGGCTCCAGGCTGGCACCAACCTTGAAGATACACGTGCTGACATTCCAGCAGGAAATTTAGTCCCCAAATCACCCAATCTCTCTCTCTCTCTCTTTTTTTCCCCCTTTTTCTATTTTTGCTTACAAACAGGTGTAAGACCAAATAGCACTTAATTTCCTATTCCCAAGATAGGACTGGATGCTTAATGACTGCACTGAGATGGTCTCATAAGTGATTACTATAATCATTTGTTTTTAAAAAAAGAAAAAAAAAGTAATCATTAGTGGAAGGGCTGCGTGATTCTAGGATTTTTTTCTCCTTTTTTTTTTTTTTAGGTATGGCTGCTGCATCGTAGCTAGAATGTGCATGTGTAACATTTTCTGAGTTTGATCTTTTTATTTTCCTTTGGACAACCGTCTGGTTGAATACTCTTATCATGTAAAAGACAGAAAAATACTAAATATGTGCAATGAGGCTAAAACAATTCAAATCCTGAATTTCCAGTTATATATAGCTTTTCATTCTTAATGTCACAAGGATGCAGTTTTCACAGTATAGAGTTAGACAGAGAAAGAGATGGAGGGGAAGGAAGGAGGTAGGTTGAAACAAAGCGCTGGTGACAGGGAGAATCTTGGATTAAAGTTCCTCTTGCCCTCTTTGTTAAATTGCACATATGTCTCTTAAAATAGACATCAGTAATGCAGTTCTTGTAAGCCTCTGCAAAATGCTGGATTTCAGTGTAAAGGGTACAGTTATAAAATTGACAGTCAAGGCAGCAGCTGCACCTGCTACTCTGGCCGGTCATCAGTGGCATTTTGCTGACAAATATAAGCCCAATATAAGCATTTATTACTGCCAGCATATGAGATGTCAGAAGTGACAAATAGTCTACAAGACCTGTGAGAAACCGTTCTACAATCCTTTTCCCCCACTTTAGTTCTAAATTTTGTGACTACCAAACCTTTTGCCAAAAGAATCCACTATGCCCATGGTGCTCAAACCCTCTCTGAAGTCCTTAACTAAAGAGGTAATGGCACTTTCTGTAAGAAACCTGATTCATTTGCTTTTCCCAAAGTGGAAGCACAGGAAGCCGGCTACATCTTGGGACCTATGTGCATAGCACAGCAAAACTCCTCAGCAGGCTCCCTGCCTAAATTCCCATTCCTCCTTGTCAGCAATGAGCTGACTTATCTCACAGGGAGCCAAATCTCATGGCTTGAATGCTAGAAAATGTTCAAATGTGAGTCATTTACCATGTGCGGTTAAAAAACAGCAGGAAAGCAATTCTGAAAAGCCAAAGTCTTGCTCTAAATAGCCACAATTTTCCTTTCAGAGACCACTGTTGATTTCATTTGCCTGTTCTGCCACGGGTGAGCTTCCTCATGGTGCCAGGAGCACATCCCTGCTCTCTGCCCGAAACCCCGGCATCCCAGAGCCCAGCAAACTGACCACCAAGGCACAGAGCTGGATGCAGCCTGAGCTTGCGGGAGCCTCTTTGTGCTTGCTTGGACTGGACACAGCAATGGTGCAAGGTCAGGGGCCTCAGGAGCCTGCAGCCTTCTCTGAGAGGGGTAGCAGAGCAGCTCTCCCACCCATGGCATCATTTTGTCACTTTACAGCCTCAAAATGATGAAGGTTGGAGGGGATCTCTGGAGATCATCTAGTCCAACCTCCCTGCACAAGCAGGATCACCCAGACCACATTGCACAGGGTCACATCCAAGCAGGTTTGGAGTATCTCCAGAGAAGAAGACTGCACAGCCTCTGTGGGCAACCTGTTTCACTGCTCTGTCATCCTCACGATCAAGAAGTTTTTCTTCAAATTCAAGTGGAACTTCCTGTATTTCAGTTTTTGGTCATTGTCTCTTTTCCTATCACTGACCATCACTGAAAAGAATCTGGTCCTATCATCTTGACACCCTTCCTTAAGGTTTTCGTATAAGCTGATGAGATCCCCTCTCAGTCCTGGACCTGGCTAAACATGCCCAGCTCCCTCAGCCTCTCCTTATAAGAAAGATGCTCCAGTCCCATCACCATCTTTGTGGCTCTACACTGGTCTCTCTCCAATAGCAACATGTCCCTCCTGTACTAGAGAGCCCAGGACTGGATTCATCACTCCAGGTATGAACTCACCAGGGCTAAGTAGAGAGGGAGGGTCACTTCCCTTGACCTGCTGACAATGCTCTTCCTGATGCACTCCAGGAGACCACTGGCCTTCTTGGTCACAAGGGTACGTGGCTGGCTCGTGGTCATTCCATAGTCCACCTGGATGCCTCGGCCCTTTCCCATAGAGCTGCCCTACAGCAGGTCATCCACTGCCTGAATTTGTGCCTGGGATTATTCTCCCTAGGTGCAGGATCCTGCACTTGCCTTTGCTGAACTTCATGAGGTTCCCTCCACCATCTCTCTGACCTATTCTGGTCCCTCTGGATGGCAGCACAGCCTTGCTGCCTTGGGCCTGCCAAAACTCAGGTTGTCTGGATAGTGCATAACAGGAGAGGGGCAGGGAGTGACTTTTCTCCCCTCTCCCTGCTCCAGCAAGTCCTCCTCTCCAACCGTGCTTAGTTTGGCTTCAAGAATAATAGCAGGATTTGTGCAAGAGTTGATATAGATTCCCTTCCGCTTCACAGAGAAGTACAATTAATATCTGCTGGGACTGGGGCCATTAGGGGCATCTACCTCAGCAGAAAGCACAGTGGTCTCCAAAAGAGATAGGCTAATGCTTGCAGCCAAATGATCTACAATTAGAAACCTATGTGTTAATCCTGTGGCCAGGATGCATTTTAGCTAGCAGAAAAAATAAAGAGTATTAAGACATTTTTATCACTGAACAATAAACTTGCTCTCTAAGGAAAACAAGCCAAGACTGCAACATCTTCACTCTTACCTGAAATCAAAAGACCTGACTGTTAAATGAGAAGTAAACACAGCAGATGAGAAAAGGTGAGATGGTTGTCTCTTCTTTAGGGCACAGAAATAAAACTATATTTGTTATGCTGCTGCGACTGGAGGTATTTGTCTCCATAAATAATTAATTCTTAATTTCTGGCAAAGGCTTGATTTAGGGTTTTTTAAGGTTATGGTTTACTGGTTAGAGTTTTTAGACTCACATAAAGAATCTGTTGGCAAGTAAATATTGAAGTGTGTTGCTTTTAATGAAGCTCACATTTATTTTATCACTTT
>JAUBOD010000028.1:1374214-1390114 GCA_032353885.1 Nothura maculosa
CAACATCTTCACTCTTACCTGAAATCAAAAGACCTGACTGTTAAATGAGAAGTAAACACAGCAGATGAGAAAAGGTGGGATGGTTGTCTCTTCTCTAGGGCACAGAAATAAAACTATATTTGTTATGCTGCTGCGACTGGAGGTATTTGTCTCCATAAATAAATAATTCTTAATTTCTGGCAAAGGCCTGATTTAGGGTTTTTTAAGGTTATGGTTTACCAGTTAGAGTTTTTTAGATTCACATAAAGAATCTGTTGGCAAGTAAATATTGAAGTGTGTTGCTTTTAATGAAGCTCACATTTATTTTATCACTTTCAGTTATAAGTTTGTAGAAACTCGGTGTGTCCCTCCATAATGTTTTTACCTATTTTTTTTGATTATTTGATAAATACAACAGCCTACATTGCTTTGAAAACTGAGTCTCCCATTCAGCAACATTCAAGGTCCTGAGGACTGAGCTAAGGAAAATTCACCAAGTGTTATTGTACACTGAAAATGGAAGACATTGAACACTTTATGTTTCTCAATGATCTGTTTATGTGACATACCAGCTATGTGCCAGAAATGTATATATCGTGTTTAGCCACGTGTCTATTCTGGGCTTTGCACTTGAGTTCATGTAAGGAAATGCAAAGCACTTCTCTTTCTATCCTTCCCTGAACCAGTGACACAGAGACTCGGTCGGGTCTCTGGCCTGCCCTTGTCTGAGCCCACGGATCCAGATGGCAACGTACCCTCCATGGCGCCCACGCGGTGCGGGATGCAGCCTTGGCCACCACCTCCCCACGGAGGAGGACACAGGCTCCTCCTCAGCTCCCAGGTGTCCTGTAAACCTACAGCAGTTTTGCATGCCCTCAATCCACATGCATGGTAGGGTCTGCAGGGAAAACCACCCACAGCTACTTCTAAATTACTCCAACCCATCCACTCCCTGCTGCTGTGTTTACCTTTCTTGTAGGAGGCCAGAATCAAGTTTTCGTCTTCCACTTCAAACACAGTGTCCACGTCTATTTTCTCCTGGCTCAAGAGCTCTTCCAGTGTTTCATAGTCGTTTGATTTCAGGGCTTCAAGAAAAGCTTTTTTCACTAACTTGGCAGCTGCTGCTCGAGTCATTCTCCCCTCTATATTCTCCCCTTCTTTGTACGTCTCCTCCAGCTCCATTTCCAAACGTATTTGTTTGTGTGGTGAAGACGGGTGCACTGAGGTCCTAGAGCAGAGTTGCATGCTGAAGTTCCTGGAGACCAGAAGGTAATTTTATCACTAAGTCATGCTGATCTGCTTGTTCTATTTATATAAGGATCGTTTCAGGGGTTGAAATGTCACTCTTGGATATCACCACACTCTTTTTTATGAAGGCGAGGGCAGACATGCTAGCAATAACATCAAAATAAGAATGATCTTCGTGGGCTTCATATGCCTTATGCTTAATTATAGACATGGTTACCCTCTGCTTCTGCCATACACTTACATTAAACGACACTCACCCTGGCTCACTGAGAATGCTAGTTCTCAGGTGGAGAAATACTCATGCTTCTTTACATAGTTACCGTTGTTGATTAATTGACTACAGGCAGAAGTGATGGTCTCTCTGCAGAGGCATTTTAACTAGTGCATTTTAACTAATGCATTTCTTGTGGGAAACTGCTCGCTCTTTCTCAGGACAGTGTTCAGGACATCAGTCCTGATTACATTTACTGCAGCCATCAGGGAGGTGTTCAGGGCAGCACCTCTGCCATACAGATCTCACAGATGCTCTGACCTGCAAGACCTCAAGAGACATTCCTATCCTGGCCAAGCTTCCTTATAACATACCGAGCAGCAGAGTTTTCCTACCTCACATGTGCCAGGAGGCCACACATCTCCTTTGGTTCTTCTCTCTCCCTTCCCTTCATCTGAATTACCCTTCATCTAAATTGAGAATCTTTCATTCTCCCTCATGACTCTATCACCCACTGAATAGTATCCCCTACCTCCCTTCTCCTGATGGCTTCTCCAACCCTGTCTATGGACCAGCAGCACTGTGTGAGGATGGATGCAAACCTGCTGTGGGCTGCTGCCATGGACTGGACACAAGTGCACCCACTGCACACAGCACTGATGGCATCTGCACCCGCTTGAGATCCTAATGAGACCACAGCCAGTAGGAGACTTCTCACTCTTGATTTAAATGGGCCAACATCAAATCATTAAGAAGATATTTTCATGTTTCTTCCCGACCTACAAGTTCAGCAGCTGAGTGGGCTGATGAGGAGATGTGATCTGGGTGATATTAGAAGTCGCATCAGCCCCTCTTCCCCTTGGGCTTGTCTTTTCAGCAAGCTTCATGAAGACTTGCAGGGCATCCATCCATGGCAGTGCTCCCCATGTCAATGCTAGGGCAAGTGCGCCATGGCAATGCTACAGAGAAATTAACTGATTTGTGAAATTTTGGTGTACCTCATTCCTAACTGCCTCTGAACAAAGAACACCACTTTATAAAATAAAGTGTTCCCCTGAGGTATTTGGTTCAGATCTGTAATAAAGTTGGGCAAGGCAAAAGACCAGCCCCAATGCTCCAGACATCAAGCCTGTGTCTTTCTAGCCTTATTATGAGGTTCAGTGCCAAGCTCTGATTACCTTTACCTTCCTTCCTACATAACTGCCTCCTGCTTTCTCTGTAACGTTATGCTTTGTGACTCCATTCCATTCTTTAAAAAACAGATTAGTGCTTATCTTCCATGAGCAGAAAGATAAGATGTGAACTGTAGATTTTATGGAGTTCTTGTTACTTGCACCTTTTAACTACTATTCCTGAAAAATACGGTATATGGATTTTTCTATAGCCACTGATAGATGGCTACAGTCACCTCATCTTTGCTTTTCTCTATGAAATGGACTAGTTTTTCGTCTATCTTTGATAAATAGCATTATATTTATACAAGGTCATTCAATCTAGCTGTGCTTTGAAAAGTTCACACCAGTACATCTGCACACTGCTCTGCCATCTGAAGCTGCACAACAGATTATGGTAGCGAATTACTGCCTCCCTGCTGATCCATCAGATCTGCTCTTGGTTGACAACAGACGAGAAGCAGTTTGCAATAGCTTGGGCCACAGTCAAAGAGAAAGTTAATTAAAATCACCTTACATTTGTCAAGATCCAAGAAGAATGCACAGGGACAGAGCTCAGATCAGCCAATGCACTAGAACTTACTCAGTAATTAGTATGGCCTTGCTCTGCTTCTCACAGAAATGTTCTTAACACTAATGAGCCTTAAAAAGAGAAAATAAACAAGTATAGACACCTGCCTCCTTTGTAGTTAGTGCTTTTCTGGATACCCATACGGATACACTCCTACTTTCCTGCATGTGTTTCATGTACAAGAAAAAGGAAATGGCCTCATGTTTTACATTGACACATAATCATATAGAACTTGATTTTTTAAAGAAAGCACATTATAAGTTTTATGAATTTGCTTACAGTGATGTGAAATTTGTTTAAGAATATATAAATACTGAAAGTCATTGGTGAGACAAAATGACTGATTTTTCCCAATATCTGTGTTTTTATTACATTTTATCCCACAGCATGCCACAAGGTGGCAGTTTGATTTCGAAAGTCAAAACTGATGGTCTCCAAGCCTCTGAACTGCCAAGTATTCTGAACGTTTTACCATGAGACAATAGTACGTCACTGGTTTATTAGAAGCAACATTCACAAGGATGATTTATAGATTGGACTTCTAACCAATGTGATGGGCATTGCACAGCACTCACTGTTTCCACTGAAAAAAAAAATTCAGTTTCCAGAAGCAATTGTCTAAATTAGACAGCTAGGGCAAAGGCACAATTTTGCTGGGGGCTGAAATCCTGCCTGACTTGTGCTCCACACGACACACTCGTGGTCATAGGCACACAAATACCTGTGCCTCACTGGGATGGGTCGGATCTGTTCCTCACAAGTGAAGAAGAACATGAGAAGGGCTGCAGTAAGCTGGAGAAGAACAGGCAAAGACCTTCAGGTGTATGCTGATTTTCACTTTAGTCATTGGTGCTCTTGGTGACTTCAGATAAGCTGTTGAGGGCCATCTCTATCAAATAAAGCAGGTCATTGTGGACATTATCCAAGGTCCTCTGAAGTCAAGGGTCATATTTTCACTTCCAGACACATGTCTTTTATTAGGTGGGCATTGAGCAGCAGAACTGAGCTGGGGAAAGCTGCCTTCAGTAGAGTGGAGGCACAAAAGGAATTTCAGAGAGGAGAGGGTGGTCTGATGGCACATGAGTTTGTAGGAAAGTCAGAGGCAATAGGAGGCAAAAACAACTTTAAGGAGAAAAGGAGCATACGAGAAAAGATGTGCAGGCTGTGCAAAATGTGTCTCCTGAGCTGGAGCTCCTCCGTTGGCACTTGCTGCTGCAGAGCAAAGATATATTGGCAGCTATGTGGCTCTACTGGTATGTCCACAGCAGAGCTGGGAGCAGCTCCAGTGGGGCAGTTTGGAAGTGAGGAGCAATGCCCTGAAATCTGAGGCAGGCAGAAAGCCAGAAAGAAAATAGCTCCCGAGGGCAGCTGTGATGCAACTGGAGCAGCAGGGAGTTGTTAGTAACTTCAACATGGAAAACTCTCCTGGTAGAGGCCTGAGGGACCTGTAGCACCTGCAAATTGGGTCTGTGCTATCAAAAGGATTGAGTTTGCAGGGTGAGCATGGAGAGCACCCACCGATGCTGTGTGACGCTTTTGCAGCTCTAGCAGGGCTGCTGCAAGGGTCCTCCCCATACCAAGGGGTATTGAACACTGCAGGTGTCCCCCAGCTCTCCATGGTGCACCCACATATTGGTGCACTTGTTTGGATAGATCTCCTCTTGGGCACCCTCTCCTCCCCTTGGCAGATCACTGGTTAAAGCCAATTACTTAAGTAAGAAAAGCAGGGCCCCCATGTGAAGCAGTCAGTCCTGCTCAGAAGCCTCATACACTCAGAAATGTGCTGAGCCTCAGATCTGCCGCCCCTGAAGCAAGAAGTGCATCCTTCAGTTAATCCCTCGCTTTCATCTCTTCTGAACAGTACAAGCTCTTAAAAATATGTTGCAGTTGTGATCCCAATTCACTTATTTTCCTGGGGCCTCTGCTGCATTAGCCCAAGTTTCCCACGTCACTGCCCAGGCTGCTTACAAATCTATTGTTTCTTCCTGACATTTCTCATTTCCCAAACAAGATTAGGCAGCCCTTTTACTTAGCTGTGTCACATATCTTTCCCAATATTATTATTGCTTTTTTGCATTCTTCTACATCTTTCTGCCTGCTTTAGCCACTGCTATATTTTATCTGATTTTCCTCTAGAATGCTGACTCTTGAGTGCAAAAATTACATAAATCTTTCCCATTCTCCTTGCTCTATTTTTTAGTGGGGAAAAAATCCTTAGCTGTGCCAAGTACAAACTATTTTTTCCAAGGTACTCAGTTCTTCTGAGAAAAGTCCTCTCTGTAAATTAATCCCCATAGGTTGTTCACCCTTCTTAGTGTCATCAGTTTGGAATTCTCCTCTTTTCCTTTGTTGTATTGTTTCACTTTTTTTCTCATTTGTTAGGGATAGGAGGGGAAAAAACGAGGGTCTCAGATCCTCAGAAGAAGAGACATTTATGTCCCCACTCCTTTAAAGTCAAATTCCTAGGAGCTGAACACCTTTGTGTCTCTGAGTGACTGGACCATCTACTTTCGCTTTCAGCAAAAGCAAATACAATTTAGAAATGTATACTAAGAGATGTTCAGTCTTGAGGCATGTGTGTGTTATGGGATTATTAGTTGATTCCAATATTTCCTGAACTTCATGGCAAGATTTCATGGTGAAGGCTGAGCATGTTCTTCCACAGATCTCTTTTTTGGCTTAAATGTGTGCTATTTCCATCTTTAGCTCCAGAGACCCATTTCTTTTGTTTCTGCACATTTTTCCACATCCGCTATGAATGTACTCATTAGGATGGCCAGAAGCTACCAGGTGTTACAGTCAAGATGTTATATATTGATGGCAGAGTGGTAGCATTGAGTTTAGGGATCTCTTAAAAATGTCCATTAAAAAAGAATCAAAAGTACACACAGAATATTCTTATTTTGCAAAATAGTTCTAAAAAATCACCCTTACCCAGATACAATGGTGTTAGAGTGTTTGTTTAAAGGCATATGTATTTGCAAACAAGGTGTATACATAGGGAAATCAAAATCAGGTGTTTTCAAGTCAGTATTTTCAAGGAATGGTAAAAAAACAAATCTTACCTAACCATGTTAAGTGGAAAATTCTTCTCATATTTCTGCAGCTTTGTGTCATAGTATCGGGCAGTACTTAAACTTGGGGGATTTTGTAACGAGAGCTAAAATGTGGATCTCCTACAGCTCTCTCCTCCTGCTGAAGTGAGTCTATGGGCTTAAGGGAAGCCCGTGGAAAGCAGCTCTTTGGAGGCGAGTGTTGCCTCAAAGCAGTGAGACAAAAATAATTCACTGCCCACAGAGAGGGCCCTGCAGGAGGCTCTGTCCCTCCTCTGCCCTCCCTGGGCAGCTGCCCATGACTTGGCCCTGTGTCCCACAGCGTGGCCAGCGCTGAGCTCTGACAGCCCATGGCCAGGGAGGAGACGCTGCAATGGGGCTGTTTGCAGCAATTTGTGCCTTGCCTACAAAGTAAGGCTGGGGCAAAGCTCTGTGTGGAGCTCAACTGGTGTATTATGAGACGTTTCCTATATATTAAGAATGTATCGTATAAACTGACAGAGTTTTTTGGATAGGCAAGCAGCCAAAGTATGGAAGGCTCTCCAGTTTTGCAAGGATGGCAACGCTCCAAAATACCAGTTGTCTTGGATCGAAGTACTGACACATAAAGGAATATTAACTCATTCAGTAGTAGTAGTGCTGCTTACAAACCCAAGAATAAGACTGTTCCTGCTGTAAAGGACACAATGTGAAGTGATGCCAAGAAAAAACACGTGGAAGAATCCGCTAAGAGGGAGGAATGTGTGTGGAGGGGAGACGAGACAGCACTAAAACAGGCAGAGCGTAACCAACAGGGTTAGGTGGGGTGATGAAGCGGATAGGGAATGTGCAGCCGTATGGTGACTCCATAGTGGTTGTGCACTCGTGTGACCAGGCCAGGGATCACAGTGCCTGGTTTTGACCTCCTCTGTTGCCTACATTTCCCTTTCTCTCCTCATACATGTCACTGATAAACAGCGCTTCTTGGTTGCTGCATTTCCAAGCAACGTAAGCTGTCAAGCTCACTCCTTCCAGTGGCATCTCCCCTCCCTGAACATGACAGTCCAAATCCTTACTTGCAGGACTAACAATTTAACTACATTAGTCTAGAGAATGGGCATGCTAGATGCCATTTTTATGGTTACAACATGGGATAAACCTTGCTCCCGCTGCAGGAATCCCAGGGATATTGAGAGGCACCAGAGATACATGGGGACAGCACAAGGCAGAGCTAACATTGACGCCCTTGCAAAGGATGCAGAGCCCAATCACTGCTATCCCAGTGGCTGGCAGAGCAGAGACAGTCTGAACAAATTCCTCCATCCTACAGAGGAGACCTCAGTATGTTTATCCATCATCCTGGATCCCCTAGTAGAAAAGCCAAGAAAACAAGTAATATTTTTCATTACATTCAAAGTCGCCTTGAGATGGATCAATTACTAAAAGATTCCCTAAGGAAAGAAAATGATTAATGTTTCCATTTACCTCTTGTGCTGAATGATTGAGCCAATAATATATGGTTCAAACCATTAATACGGTTAACACATTAGCATCTTATAATGATTTGTATTTTGGTTCTACTTGGAATACTGTTTAAAATATTACAGAATATCTATTGTAAAATTACATTCACTCTAATCAAGTCTGAGTGCATTTACTAAAGCTGTACAGTAAAATGTGCTTTCAGTATTAAAAGCATTTTATTTCCTTTAAAAATCAGTTGCCATAGTGACCAATCACAACTTTCTCAGTAGGTTTGTTTAAGAATTAGATACAGGTTTTATTGCTGATTCTTTCTTTTTATTTTTTCCCTCTGTATTCTGTGGACCAGGTCCTCACTTCAGTCATTTTTGTTCTACTTATACTCTGTTCTTTTTCAATCATATTCTCAAATAAGCCAATAGAAGCTCTGACTGAGTTTGAAATATAGAGTATGACTTTGGCTCTTTAATAATTATGGAAGAATTGGAAAAATACAATGCTGCACACAGTGTGACCTCTTTACCATTAATCACCCAGAGGTAATACACAAGAGAGTCCTGAAGTTTCAAAAGCCTTGAAAGGCTGATAACTGATTAATGTCAAAGATATAGTGAATTGCATCTGAAGTTGAAACACATTCATAGAAAAGTCTTTATATATATATATATATATATATATATGACCAAACCTTTAAAAATCAGCCTATGTATCACATGGTTGCAGCCCTAATCCCATCATTAATGAACTCTCTTTGAGAAGTGGTAACTTAAGAGGTGTTTTTACTCTTCCTTGTGGTACATATCTTATCCCTGGGAGAAATAGGGAGTTAAGTTACTGTATCTTCTCTTCTGATGGAAGATTTTTGCACTGAGTTAGGCAGCAAAGATGTTTCTGGAGTGAATAGATAGAGGAAGCAGATAAGAGAAGCTGTTGCTACTCATTTTTGCTATCACCTTTCCCAAGACCAGGCTTCTATTTCCTTAGTAGGAACAGAGACATACATAAGAAAACTACAGAAGGATGGGTACAAGCTGCAGCAAGATAGCCTGCAAGACGATGTGACCCCTTGCAGCATGGCAGCAGTCAGGTTAAACAAGATTTTTTTCTCTGCCCAAACATAGAAACCCACAGGGTAGACATCTGCCTTGAAGTTTGTCATATAATCTTCTGGGAAAGTCTAAGGTGACCTTGTAGGGCACAACTCCACTTGTGCTAAAATGATGGTCAAAAATGCATCAGACTTACTTTAGAAATACTCCTTTTATTCTATTAACTGTAAAAGAAGCCTAATATAATGTAGCTTTGGAATGATCTCTTCACTGTAGACATCTAAAGACAAATGAGTATCAGCATCCTAGGGGCACTGCAGCCCTCCTTGCCCTCCGTTTGACACAGAAAAGACAAAGTCCAGGTCCCTTTCTAGAAGCAGCTGTTTCACAGCCAGAGGGATTCACACTCCACTCACCCTGAGACAAAGCCACCCTTCCACATAGCTCCCAATAGTGCCCTCTCAATCTGCCCTTGGATCCCACCCCCTCCAGAAAAGTGAGGCTCATGTGGACATTTTAGCACTACCCAAAGGCTTTGGCTCCACCAAGGCCACGTGCTTTGTTTCCCAGCACATATTTGCAGAGGAAAAGCCGTGATTAGTAGGTCTCACTGACTTCAGTGAACATTGAATTAGGCCTTAGACTCTTTTTGTGCGTAATATGTTCACAGTTTAGGCTTAAAAGATAAGTAGTTTATGAATCTATATGAGTTATATCTTTAAATAAATATATATAACAATATTTGTCCATTATACCTTTACACCTGAATGAAAGTATTTTAAAAGTTAAGTATTAAGAACGTAGTCACAATAAGTAAACTGTCTTATATTTTGATAGCATAATCGCTAGTATTTTTTGGCACTTTTACACTTACTGACAGTGTATGTTAGACTGCTTTTCTATGTGAATAGTATTGCTTTCAGTTTGCTTAAGGGAATATATGCTAAAAGATTTTGCACTTTACTTTCACCTTAATTGTAATGGAGAATGGATAATTATACTTAGTTTGTGCTGTGTGTTGCCTGCACACTCTGCAAGCATCAGTGTCTGTCTTACCCTGTGTACCTGTAGGATTACACAACAGGGCTTGTGGGGGAAGTGCTGTTTGTTCAAGTTCCAGCTCCATGGTAGGTTATTTGGCTTTCACAGTAGTTCTACTAATAGGGTTTGAATACTGTGGAAAACACAAACAAAAGTAAAGCAATACCTATCTGAAGTGCTTCCATTTGAAAGCAGTGTTAAGGAGCTCTTGCTTGCACTTAGGCAAGTTCAAGGGCTGCACTTGTGATAAACCCTTATAATCATCAAACTCCTTTTAAGCCTGCATTTACTTTTGAGTGCCAGAAAATGCTTGGGAAGCTGATGCCATTACTTCTCATGTGCTGACTCTTCCCTCTATATAGGACCCCAAGACCCTCACGGTACCTGTTGCCCCTCGCCCTATATGTCTCCTGACTTTAGCTGAACACAAAGCAATCTACATATTAGGAACGTGGCTTGGCCAGCTCAATATACAAAGAATGATCAGGCCAAACCAAACCACTTGGCACACAGAGACATCTGTTCTGGAAGTGAGAAGATTAATTTGGATCTCTTGGCTCATCCTCATTGTCTGAAACTCCAAATGCACCAGCCACCCTCTGCCTATACTCGCCTCTGCTTCCTTGGTTTCAAGGTGAGGCCACCGTCTTTCCTGTCAAGGAGCAACAAGTGCTTCCCATAACACCAGGTTACTACTGATTGCTCCATTAGAGCAGATTCATTTGAATTTCTCCTTTTCTCTGAGTCATGTAAGAGCCTCTGAAGCCAAAACCTACACTTATGTATACTGGAAGTAACATCAGTGAAGCATGGGCACCCATTGTTGGAAGTGTGAGAAAAAATCAGACGGACCTTGGTGGTGTTACACTGGGCTCAAACTGTTGTAGATTTGAAAGTAAACCTGGTTGTAAATGTGAGACACTCCAAAAAGTGAGAAACCATATGCTGGCATTGAAATTCATGAACAGATGTGGATACTGCATTCATTCTCCATTTCCTCTTATTTTCTGCTTAATGGTGTTAAGATATTTTAAGATGCCCATAGTTTATACACAAGTTATATACTAAAAATCTTAACCAGAGAGTACCTGTTTTAGCTCAAGACACCATTATATAGTATGTATAATTTTTTAATGTTTGTTCAAGTATTTGAATGGCAGAACAATTTTCTTCCATTATTTGTCTTAGTAAAGTCTTTCAAAAGCTGTTCCATTTCTTAATCTGACTTCACAGAATCACAGAACAGCTGTGAAGATCTACAGATCACCTAGTTCAAACCTCCCTGCTCCAGCAGGGACACCCAGAGCATGTGGCACAGGGTGGCATCCAGGCGGGTTTGGAAGGTCTTCAAAGAAGGAGACTCCACAGTCTTTCTGGGTGGCCTGTTCCAGGGCTCTGTCACCTACATAGTCAAGATGTTGGCTTTCTTCTAGGCTTCCAGCATGTCTCCTGTTCTCTATGACCTCTTCATTTTACTGAGATGTTGTATCCTGGAAATCTAGCTTTTGTGGCTTCTTTTCTGTCTCACATTTGCAATGCAAAGTGAATGAGTTTACAGGTATAGCTTTGTTTAATTAGACGTTTCCCTCTAATTTCATTTGTATTACTAGGCTGTTCTGCTTTGCTGGCAGGCTTTGATGCCATCAATATGTTGCAAACTACCACATCAGTTGGTTATGAGCCTCCTGTGTTGTCCACACTTGATAATCAGGGTAGGGTGCCTGCTTGGGAGGTTATGCTGGACTACATGTCCCCTTCTATCATGGAGCATGGCCAGGTGCAGTGTTTTGCCTGACACTTGCCCCAGTGCTCACACTGGTATAGATGAGCTTGCATGAGTCTTTGGCAGTGGTTAATATTTGACAGTGCTTCAAATCTCAGTGTTGGGGAGATTGTCCTGACTTTTTTTACCAGCAAGTATATGAGAGTCATTCACATACTGTGGGCTGAGACTCACTGTACTGACTCCTCAGTGTCTGAGGCTCCTGGTGTGCACAGGATTGAAGATGACAGGAACATGGCTCCTTGTTGCTTACATTTGATGTCAAGAGCCTCTTTCCTTCCAGACGTAGGACTTCAGTCTTTCAGAAATTGCACTGCTCCCTCCATGACCATGATCCGTCACAATGCTGGAGGCAGCTCACTGCCAAGATGGCAGAACTTCACCTTCAAGACTTAAGCATTGTATTGCCCTACTAGCACAGCGCAGTTTTGCCTGGATAAAAAGGGCAGCATTATTTGCTTTGTGTGTGTGACCAGGCTGTCAGGATGTCAGTGCAATCAAAGGCATCAGGAGTACTCTGCACGCCCAGAGCACTGTCATCGGCCAAGGGCAGAGCGCCTGGGAGCAGCTCTCTGACTTTTGATTCAGCCTGGCATCTCTCCAGTTTAGCAACTCCACCACCTATAAAATAATTAAAGCGTCTCCCTTCCCTGTTATTTCCTGATGCTGTACGAAGCACTGAAAAAACACTGTTTATCATAAAAGATTGTAAACAAGAGCTGTGCAAGGACAGAGCTTTGCTTGGGGCTGTCTTTGACAATGACAGGTTTTGACATTACGTCCTCATTGAAAAGCTTTGCATTGCCCTGCACCACCACAAAATAAACAAAAGAGATTCATAGACTTATCTGGGCATCCAGATTTATGCGTGTGCCTCTGGGCTGCTCATGGCCAACTGTGCTGGAGGCTTTGGTTGGCTCTGCAATGACCGGGTGGACACCCTTTCTCTGCTCTCTTTGAACCAAGACCAGGCTGTGAGTCAGACTCTCCAAGAATCTTTTCATTAGCCTCACCAGCAGATTCGTTGATACTATTCTGGTGGGAATTTATCTCAACAGTTGGAAAAAACGATGTATGTTGTTGTCACTGAAGGAGCGTTCATCTTCGTGTGTGCAAAAAGCAGTCAGACACTGTATTCTTGAACCTCTCAAGGGACAATGTTTTTATTAGGCTCATGATATACACCAGTTTTATAACCAGGTGGTGACTCAGCTGGCACATATTGGTGAAGGGATAGCAGGGACTTTGCCTTGCTCTGTGGCAGCTGTCGAACAGCTGTAGGAAACCTCTGCTCTCTGCTCTTGAGTGAGGACCTTCTTCATCCAAGCTGAAGGATGCAGGACTTACTGAATTGCTGGGATCTTGGAGCAAGAAATCTGCAATTTCCCTTTGATTCCTTTTATTCCTCAGGGTTAACATTGCTTTAGGGCCGCAGCCTTTGCAGAAATTCTTGTAATCTTTAACCTATGCGACTTTTGAAGCACTTCCCCTCATTCCAGTCCTATATGCTGCAGTGTGCAAAACCCAGGATTTGTTTGTGCTTTCTGCTTGATTTTATGCTAAGCAGATTTCTTGCTTTCCAGATTTTGTTTTTACTAAAAGCTTGGTTGCATCTGCATGGTTGTCAATTGGAACCTGATGGATCGATCCTTTTCATTAATCCAGCCCTGATGGTCACATTTGGCAAAATGAATGAGTTCAGTTTTAGCAGTCAATACAGCATATTGAATATTTCTAGACTGATTTGACACCTGCCCTATGTTTCTGCAGTTGAGCTATGGCAGTATTAAGGCTGGTCTCTAGTTGCTTCCTCACATCTGCCTGGTCTTTGCGTCCACATGTCATCTCCTGTATTTGATTCACTGTTTGCAGAGCAGCTCTTAGACAGGGACTGCTCTCTGACTCCTCACTCATTGCACAGCAAATCTGTTCTCTGGGCCCTCCCAGCTTGAGCAATTCTCACATTGCAAACTTTTGGTTGCAACACAGTGGCAAAAGCTGGGAGATGCTGGTGCTTGGATCCCAAATGCAGCCAGTTCATCTTGTGCCTCAGAGCTAAAGGGACAATCCTAGTAAGGATTAGCAGGTTTTAACACATGTTGCTGGGAGCATTTTGCCTCTGCCTCCCTTTCTGATGCTACCTACGTAGAACTTTTTCCAACCTTGGTGTCCTCACCAAGTTAGTATCACCACATCAGCATGATGAGTGAGGTGTTTCACTGAAATGTCTTGGTGATGTTATTGAGATCCAAGCGGAATCTCAATCAAAGCGTTCCTTTATTGCATAAGGGTCAGTGCAATAATAATTTAATCCTTGGTGTTTTCATAAGCCCTTTCCAACTAACAGCCAGTACATTAAGCAACATTCTCAATTATCTGTGATGATGCATCCCAAGACAGTCAGTAAGGTAGAGTTAAACATTCCATATCTACAGTGTAGGCTTCTGTATTTAGTCAAGTGACCTCTTTCCTCTCTAGAGTGCTTTGGAGTCCTATTCTGACCCTTATTCTTTACCATAAATCCATGGCAAATACTTTGGCAATATAGATACCAGTGCATTTACTTTGGATTAACATTGGTAATGTGAGAGTAAATCTGAATAAAATAAAAGTTTAGTTGGTTTAGTAACACAGTTTCAATAATGACTTGGCATGATGTGTTTTGAAACAATTGTGAAATCAAAGTCTGTGTGTACTGATCTGTTATTTTATCAGAATAGATAATACGTGATAGAGAAGTAGATACAAAGGGCATATACTTAACGATTGAAAAAATGTAAGACTTCTAAGGTTTGTAGGGTTAGAATTTACTCCTTTTACCTTTAGCCATGTTAATTTTTTGACTTTCTTTGGCACCTAGCTCCCTCCATCATACATGGAGGGAAAGCAAGCAAGCCAAGGCACCCCCAGAGTCTTGCTCATCCTCCTTTCCCCACATTTCTTGTGATGGACTGAACCCACTTTGGACATGTTCACAGGTCTCTTTGGCTGCGGAGGAGTCAAAATGGTTAAACTGGATTAAGACTTTTCTTGTCTCCCTTCTCTGTTCATTCCGGCACTTGACACCTTCCCTGACTGAAATCCTACGGCAGATAACGTGCACGTGCCTCTTTCCTGCTTTTAATGGTTATATTACATGAATAGAGGTTGCTGTCAGGACTTGGCCATGTGTGCCAAAGGTGAAGAGCTCGGGGAGGTTTGTTAGAGACCAAAGGGCAGAAACGTGTTTTCTAGCTTTGCCCCAACAGGCCCCAAGGGGAGGAGAAGCGGCACCACGTGCTGACAGTCCCTAGGCTAGCCGGGACTTGCTCAGGATGAAAGCTGCCCCCAAAACCAGGCTCTTCTTTTGCTATGAGATAACTTCAGGTGAGATTCACCACCTCAGGCATCTGCAGAGTAGATTCCTGTACTCAAATGGGTCAAATTAGGAGAAATGGACACCTTTTAGGGAAGATTTCTTGGTCTGAATTAGACATCTTCCATGTCAGATGCTGCCACAGAGCAACAGTTTAGCTGTTCTGACTACACAGGATACCTACATGCCTAAACATTAGCAAAACATATGGAAAATGAGTTTTTCACCTCAAAGGAAAGTACAGATGTATTGCATCCAATATGTGCCAAAAATGAGATCCAGACAGGAGCTAGTATGTGCTCTGTCAAGGTGTGTTATAAATAAATAAATGGAACATACTGTGTCTACAAATGGTGCTGCAGCTGCTTGAGATCAGAAATGATTCTTACCTAAGCCCTTTTACTCTTCTGTAAAATACAGCAAAAACAAATGCAGTGAGGTTGCTGCTCTTACCTATGCCATGAGCCGTACTTCCCAGAGTTAGACCATAAAGGAAAGCCTTTATTATAGGTGTATTTTTGTTTTATTAGGTGTATTGTGTCATACAGGTATATTGGTGTCATATGGCTCTAACAGTTTGTCATCCCAGTGCCCCAGCAGTGCAACCCAGCTGCCCACCCACCCCACCACACAGGCTACCATTAAAGCAGACTTGGTGGAGTGGGACCTGTAGGCAAAGAAACTACTTTTAACTTCAGAGTCGGCAAGGACCAAAAAGCGGGAAATTTGGAAGTTAGGGGAGAGGGAAGAAATACTTTAAGTACTTTAATACTTTACTGCCACAAAAGGCAGCCACACTCAGGTGCACCTCTCCACTGCCAGAGAAGAACTTTGTGTGCTTGGCGGTTTGTTGGAGCGGCTTCTTCTCCTTCGGAAGAGGGCCCCGAAGCGGGACTTGTGGGTCGGGGGCGGGGGGGCCGGGGGCGGCGCTGCGGGCCCGGAGGGCGCGTCCGCGGGGCCGGGGCGGCGCGGAGCGG
>JAUBOD010000028.1:1430046-1448511 GCA_032353885.1 Nothura maculosa
GGCCAAGTGCTGTATCCACACGAGACAGCGGGGGGCTCCATGGGCCATCTCATTAACTAGAACAATTGCGGAGCAGGACACGGGTGCCAGAGCCGTCCTTAGGCTGCTCGGGTAGCTCAAAGGCCTTGGAAAAATCTACGGCATCAATAATGATCCCTCCAGGAACAAAACAATCATTGGAGGGGCTCTCTGAAAGCTGGGAGATTTACTCTATTCTCCGATTTTTTAAGCCTTTGTAAGTTCGTGTGCTTTTGGAAGCTGAGAGGGTTGTACAAGAGACTACAGTCAATACAAAACATCAAACCAAAAAAACCCATCCAAGAATGCATAATATCCATAAACTATGAAAAAAGAGCCCTGTACCTTCCCACTCATACCTCATCTCTGCTGTCTTTGTACATACTCTGTTTCACTAGAAAAATCAAGAAAACCTTTCTATTATCTTCTGAAGGAAAGGCAGTTTTAGATCTTTCCCCTTTCATCTACTGCCCAAACACCACTATGTGAAATGCATGAAAATTGGAGAAATATATCATATAAAAACCGGAACAATGAAACAATCTTTTTTGCCTACTTTTAAAGCTGTTCTAACTCAAGAACATCTTGTGGGTCAAGGATACTAGGCATACATGAGCTTCCTCTACAAAAGAAGCTAACTTCACTGCAGTTTTCTCAGCTTGCTTTCCACCAAAGAATGGTTTCAACTTTTATTTTTTTTTGCAATCCTTAAAAGTCAAAGCTAAAGGAATTGATCAGAACTCATTAGACTAATTTATTTAAGTATTGCATTCTTAATATACTAATTAAATGCACTATTCTAATAACAAGACACAAAAAGCAGTAGTTTTTTATGAAATTAGATTTAGATATATATGAAGTTCTTTAAAGAAACTCCGAAATTATGGATAGAGATATGCTTTTTTATTAAAGAATAGTGCATAAGATATAAGTAAAATAAAATGTAGAAGTCTCATGTACATCATAAGGGATACACCTTGAGTCATTTCACATATTTACTCAGAGACGTTTAGATGTGCACATTTAATCCTTGGTAAAACCTGAATGAGATCTGAATAGCAACCTCATAATCTGAACCAAAATAAATTATTCATAGCTTTTCAGTGGATGTTTTCATTTGCTATATTGGCTTCCATCGCGCTAATCCTATGAAAATGTCAAGTTATGTTCTAGCCAGGCACGCTGCAGCCTGACCACCAAGAGAATATTCATCTCATGGTATTCATCATCTTATCTGTCTTTTAATAAGGCAAGCAGGAAATTCAGGTTACCTTTCAGAGAGATTAAAAAAAAGTTTTACAGAACTTCATCTGTACTGAATGAACTAGGATGTGCACTGATTCTACTGCTCCTGATCAGAAATTAGAAGCTGATCTTGTTACAGACATTTTTCCTTAACAAGAACGAACAAATAAACAAAAAGATAGAGAGATCTTAGTCTCACTGAAGCCAATGGAAAATTTCCTATCAACTTGGGGAAAGTGGAATTTTTTCCCATTGCTTTCCACAGCATCCTGATCTAGCCTTACTGAATGTTATTCCACCAAGGGCAGAAATAACTCAGTGATTTATTCCAACTGCCAAAGATCCTGCTCTTCCTTCTGCTGCTACAATCCCTGGCTCTGTCACCCCTCCTAGGGCTTAGATTGCAGCGTTTTTCAGTTCTAGTTTGACACTCTAACTTTTCACCTTCCAGGTCTATCTTCTGCTGTTTTTGTGAATCAGATGAGTTCACAGGGGTAAGTGCTAGAACTGTAAAGAGACAGAGCTATGCAGCTATATATAGGGATGGATGGTGCAGGGTTTTCCCATTGCAGCACCAGTGAGCTGTCAGATCAGCTCAAGCTCTTGAAACTCAGAGGTTGAGTTAGTAAGCCAAGAAACAACTGAAGGGTAAGACATGGCTTCAAACTCATTTTCCTTTCTACAGATGGATGTTCCCTTCTTAAAATACTGCAGAACTTCCAGTAACATTTTGCTTTCCTTCTCTGTTTAAGAGTTAAAATCCATATACACAGATACACTAGACACCACTAGCACAGTGTGACTTGTAAATATGCTCCCTCTGCCAGCATTCAGTAAGACAAGTGCACATTGTCATGCCTTCCACCGCTTACATTCATTTTTGCACTTCCATATATCCCTTCTTTTCACAGTTGGAATGCAACTTCAGGATGTGGTGCTCCAAGTGCTCCTTGGCTTGAGTGCTTGCACTAGCCTTGGTGAGGCCAGCAAACTTCCAGGGCCAGGTGCTTGCCCCTTCCTCCCCACAGGAGCTGGGTGGTCGGGGCTCAACAGCAGCTCTCTGATACCATGTGGGTCCCTCATCCAGGGTCAGCAGGCTGCCAAAAAGCTGAATAAGCCCCAGGAGGAGCCTCCCCTCCTTTCTCTTAAAATCAGCATTTGAACTGGTTCCTCTCCCTTGGTCTGATCTCCCAGATCAACCTCGGAGCTGCCTCACCACAGGGAGTTGGCTGATTGTGGCTGATACCGGTATCCATCACAAAGCTGAACCTCATCCTGAACCCGACCTGCAGACTGGTTTCCCAGCTCAACCCCAGAGCTGCCCCGTCACTATGAACTTGGCTTTGGACTCTCAGTAGACCCTTGTTTCCATTGCTGGACCTGCCCTGCTTGCTGTGCTTGGAGACAGGAGGCCCTTGCTGGTGAGACCTCTGCCCATGGTCCATGGTGCCATCCTCAGGTCTCTGCTTCCACCTTTGCTCTTCTCTGATGCTAACATACGAGCATCTCTGTAGGCATTTCCCAATCCACTGGGGAGCCTCATAAATTGCTTACATAAAACTTCCAACAGGCTAAATTTTGTCACAGAGACAAATTAATTAGACTTTCTTTGAGCAGGCCTGGAAACACTTGACTCTCAAGGGCTTCTCTCTGAATTATTTTAGTAACTCTGCAGAGCAGGAAACAGCTTGCCTCTTCTCCCACTGTTTTTCCATTAGACACTAATGGATTTCAAAACTCCTTCTGTGAACTGATGCATGTCGGGGTATCCCAAGACACTCCGAGGGCATAAGCATCAAAATGGCTTTATCGGGCACCTGCACAGAAGGAAGAAATAGCATCTAAGTCAGTGCCAGCTCTCAACTGTGTGGATTTCAAGTCATTGAATACTCCCAGCTCTTCTATAAAGATGCTTCGTTCTTCATGTCAGACAAACTGCTGTGGCTCATGACCAAGAAAGCAGGAAGCTACAGTGTGCTTGTTCTATTTTTATGGCATCTAAGAATAAATCAAAAACTTGTAACAAGCACACAAGTCGAGTATTCTGAGATAAAACAAAGAGAGAATTTGATGGGCCTTAATAGTTTGATTTGCTCTCTGCAGCTTCCACTGCTGTCTCTGGCAGCCTGTCAATACCAGGTTATGCTGCAACAGGACTGAGGAGCCACGTGGTGAAACACGATGTTAAACACGGCCAGGCCACCGACACAGCAGGGAGAGCTGTGCTGCTGTGTCAGCCACACTCACTGCTACTACACACAGGACTAGAATAAACACCTCAGTTCACAGTGAGGCAAGAACCACGTTCAGTATCATTTTAAATAAGGGTACATATAAAATATGTATTTTTGCATACCTGTTTCTCTGTGAAGGAACGTACCTGCAAACTATGGAGTAAAAAATACTGGATGTGGATCCTATAAGCAGCTCCGTCCCACAAACCTAACACTGAGGCTCAACAAAAAGTCTGTTACACTCAATCAAATCAAACAGAATATAATAATAGAATAAAAAATCAAACGGGAGGCAGAAGATACACACTGCACACTGCCCACCATGGAGATCTGCTCAGCGTCCAAAGACACTGGGGGGACTTCTCTGCCCTTCCCAGGTCCTTCTGAGAACACGCACAGGCTGAGTAGTAACTACCTGTATTACTAGACAATATTAGGTCCTTTTCTTAGAAGGATCACACAGGAAGGGCAATAGAGAAACAAGCTCGTTCTTTCACAAAACCTGAAAAGAAATAAGCTCTTTTACCAAGCCCGAGGAAAGAATAGAGGTAAAGTACACTATATGTTCAGAGAGTATTTAAAAAGGGGCTTTTCTTTTTCTCTCATTGAGAATTCAAATTCAAACTGGAATGCTAGACTTAACTTGAAAAACCTAAATAGTATGTTTTTTCTGCTTTCAAAATATTATTGATGATTATGTAGAAAAGCTATTCATTTTCTCTATCAAATATCTGTGTTTAGGTACTTAAGCTTGAACATTTAAATTTGCAGGTAATATATTATTCTTTAGAAGTACTGGACACTGGGCAGTGTTTTTCCAGTTCAATATTTTCCCAATGAAGAAAGGAAATTCTTTCAATATCAATCAAAAAATAAAATTTGAAACTACTTACATATTGAGTTTCATCTGTTATAAAGAAAGTTCTTAAATTTTTTTATATTTAATCTCCTTAAATTATAATACAAAAAAAGTAAAATCTGAAAGAAATGCTGTAGTCTTATTAAAAGACAACGTTTCAGTGAATTCCAGAAGTGATATATGATAGGGGTCTCTTAGAATCCATTTTAGTTCTTTATTTTCTTATATGAGATAACACTGTTAAACAGTAATTGCAAACACCATTTTTGTCAGGCAGATAACTAGTATACACCTTGCTTTCCTGATGCAAACCACTGTAATCAATTCTATAAAGTGTTGCTAAATTGTAAATATTTTTGTATCACTTATTGAGTCTCTAGGGTAGAAATGTAGACTTCCCTGTCACAAAGAGTGCTTTTCAAAACTGTGGAGCTTTCAGTAAATAAACATTTGCTAGAAGGAAAGCTCTGTGGAGATCTGTGAAAACTAATTCCATGAGGTCCACACATCTCACAGCTACAGCTTCAATGGAACAAGCTCTTTTCTATGTACATATTATGTTAAAAATGTAATTCATATTGATTTGTTTGTAGAGCAATATTCAGTTTGCGTCCATATATGAAATAATTATTAAAACATCAATGTTAATAAAATACCTCTGCCTGCTAGAAATCAATTTATCTGGTAACGTACTGCATAATTTTACATTAGAGAAATAAATAATATTATAGTTTATTTAAAATAAAAATCTGTATAGGAACAGTCTGCTGTTCCTTTGTAATAAGCACAATATCTGACTTTACAGAATGTCACTAAATATACTATAAGGATTGCTCCTGCCACAAATAATTTTTATCCAAGGCTATAGGCCTAAAATCAGCTTTGATTCTGCATATACTTCATGTACTTCATCTGTGAGGAACCAACTGTGATTACGTAGTTTAAAACTCTAACTAAAGGTATGAAAGTTATTAGTATATTTTCAGTGGCACAGCCTGGAGAATGGAAATGACCCTTTCTATGCAAACCAAGTAAAGGTTACACTTATCCTGCTACCAGAATTCATCCAAATCTCACAAAATGTAATTTCACCTACTTATCCTATGACAATTTACAACTCTTTTGGAAATATATAAATGCTATTGAGGAACTTCATTTTTCAAGCTTGCTGAATTTCAGAAGTATCTATGAAATTTTAAGAAAGATACAGAACTACAACAAGAAAAAAGACTCTTCATAAACATGAAGTAAACCACAGAACATAACAATTTAACTGATAGGCTGACAGGGAAAAAAACCTAGAAGCATAAAGTATTATCTTAGCAATTATTATTTCCATTGCAATGATGCAGTCACCAAAGATGAATATCTGTACTCAACATACACCCACAGTAAATCATCAACAAAAATTCACTAGAGAAATAAGCAACATGCAAAAGAGTAAAAGCACATTCAAGCATATGGCATGAATAAAAGGTATTTACATTTCATGATGTTCTTCAAATACATAAAACAAAACCAAGAAAACGATAATTTAGAGGAAAAAGAACATCTCAAAGGTCTGAAAATCAATGGCACATCATCATCATGGTTAACTCTATTCAGATATGTCCATCCAATTTTATAATTCAGGTGCACTTCATGCATGTAGTTCAGTTGTGTTGTTTACTACTACTAATATGCAGAAACACAGTAAGACTCATGCACTGATGTTCAAACATGCACATGTGCCTGCACACACACACATGCACACGCAGTCTGCTACATAGGTACTTTGATAGTCCAATGCAGATATATATAAATTATCATTCTTTCTTAAATACTTCATTTTTCTCATTCAGATAATTCTGTTCTTATTTGATCTTTTGTGCTTGGATAATTAAGGACAGATTAGGAATACAGGAGAAAATACAGTTTCCTCCCACTTCATTAACATAACAGAACCATCAAATTGGACCTACATGTTCACAGTACCCCACTGAAATTCATTTAAACTTTAAGAAATCAATATTAATCTTTGTTTTATTAGCAGACATTAATCAGTTCCACTTTATAAAGGATATACATTGCAGGGTTGTTTTGGGAATCAATATTGTCATTACTTGGTATAACAGGTAACTGGTAGTTACCATGAGATACTGAACTTTGGAAAAAACAAACAAATAAATAAATAAAAATGGGATCCCTGTGCTATCCTTTGTTTTAAATACTAAATTATAATTGTATTATTAGCATACACATTAATAGAGGTTATGGGTTGGTTCAAACAAACCTTGACTTAAGCCATCCAGACAGGACACCTGCTTAGTATCTACATTTTCCACTGGATCTCCTCTTGAAACCTCTCCCAAAGATGTCTGCCTCTCAAAAATGTTGTTGTTGTTGTTAACTTGACTTCCATTTTGCTTCAATAGCCTGAAAACTTCTGCTTCCAAGTCTCGTATCTGAAAGAAACATAATCCATTATTACCCGCACCTTACACACAAACATCTATAAAATCTTTTTTTCTCTTCAGACTATCAGACAGATTTATCTCATTCTTCAAGCATTTGAGTAAATATGACTCACACGAGTTTGCAAGCCTTGAACTTCTGCCAGATGTTCTTTCTCCAAATCTTCTATTTTCTTTCGTTCAGCTTCCTGGCGTTTAATGAAGTCAAGTTCTCTTAGAGAAAAAGATGTATTTGCTGGTATCAGAACAGGCAGGTTCAAATAAAAAATACACTATTCTGGGTCTTAAAATATGCATCAAGAATGATGTAGTTAACATACTTCACTATTAACGTGAAAATTAGCAATAAATTGCAAACAGGACAAAACCCTAAACAGTTACTTACCAGTCTAAGTGAATGCGGTTTAAAAAGACAATAATGGGAACTTAGCTGATAAAAGCAACAATCTCAGTGTTTCTGAACTGCTCTAATCAGAACTGTTAAACTGAATTTAATTTTTCATAATTTGTATTTCCAATGGAAGCAACATTTGCTCAGTTTATGCTGAGTTCTGCTGTGGGAGATGGGATGGAAACTCTGTTTTACAGAACTATGACTATACAATTTCACTGCAAGGACATACATCATTTTCTAGCAGGCTATAATTTGTTGGGTGACTTTAGGAGACTGATGTAGTTTAAAATGATTAACTATATATTTTACCAATATATATTAGAACAGCAACAGAAAAACTAAGCAGGATCTAGCTAGGGATTTTCTTTTTGCCCTAAGGGGTTTGTGAGAGCAAGCACATGAGATGTCAGCTACTTCTGTAGCAGTTACGAAATTCCAAGATGGCTATTGACTTGTTGACTACAATGTAAAAATCTAGTATCTTTACTTCCTTTTTAACGGAACAGGATATTCACTTCTGCTTTCCCAGCTGACACTTGACTCAGCTGCATGTTTTGGAGAAATGAGTTTTCTTCGCTAAATGACTGTATTTATGTAATATTAAAAAAAAATCCTCAAAATAAACTCTGAGTAATAGAACCTGTAATAGAAATGTTATTATTTATTAATGTTATTATTTTTGCTAGCCATCATGGAGAGGGGACATGAAACTGAGGGGACCAGCTAATCATCAATTAGCTCAACTCAGCTCTAACATTCCTGGCATCTATGAGAAGAAAAATAAAATGCAAATGTGTATCCGCACAATTTGCTTTTTTGTGTTACATTAGTACACAGCAGGAGTAAATCCAGCTAATAAAACATCATTACAAATTTATGCTGGTAGGTCTGAAACATTCCAGCATTGATTCTATATACTAATTCTTCATTTAGTTACACTTTTATTGTGAAAAATATTGTTTATCTTACAGGTCTTTAACAATGAGTTTCATATTTCAAAGTATATTACACATAAATTTTCTCTCTGGCCACTAATTCAATTGCTACGCTGATGCAGCTGCTTACTTTTGCTGAAAATCCTTGATTAATTTCTTTGCCTTGTTATATTTCTTTTCCAGGGCCTGATATTGGCTTTGCGTCTCCTTGAGGTGCTCATTCACAGTGTGACACAAGGTTTGTGCCTCAATCCAGTAACTCTCTAACTTCATCATCCTTTCCTTATTCTCCTCAATGTTCTGCTGGAGCTGGGTCTTCTCCACTTCCCACCTCACTTTCTCATTCTCAGCAGCCTGCAGCTGCACAAAATAGTAGAGATGCCTGTCAGTTAAGGGTGAAAAGTACAGCTTAAGAGTTTAGAGTGAAGTCAATCAACACGAACAGTGAAAAATCAATGAATTACTAAACACAAGAATAATGTGCGAGCAATGAAAAGGATTCCAAGACGAGAAGAACAGGCTGACTTTCGTGTTATTCTGCCTCAAACTGTGGCAGGACCTTTGTTCTGTGTTGCAGTGCAGCTTCTAAGCTTCCCAGGGATACACTAACATGCTTTCCAGATTTTGGTGGTGCACTGCTTGGGCAAACTGCTGCGTTAATCAGTCATCACTAGGAGTGTGTTTGCTCCATGTATCTGGCCTAAGTGATACAACCCATCCATTCACTTTCCTAAAATTAATTTTTTCTTGGGGGAAGGGGAGGGAGGGAGTGGGGGGAAAATCTGTTCCAGTTTCTATATTTGATTGAAGAACAACAGTTTGGAAAACATGAGAAAAAAGCCAACTCCATCCAATCTAATCCTGTTTCCCCAAATTAGATTTTTTTGAACTCTTACAGTGCCTATTTTCATGTCATAATCTTTCTTAATCTAGAAAGTGAAACAAAATAGTTCAGGAGAACAATGTAAAACTTAACATCAAGTTGTAATCCAGAATCATTTATTTTAGTTTTTTCATTTCTTCAGCAAGCATAGACAGCTTAAATCTAACACTGCTACTATTCTAGAACTATTAGGAGTGAAAAGAGAACCTGTTTTAAATGTAGTACTCTTATTTAAACTTGCTTATCAAGTTATAAGTCATTGCTATTAAAAGAAAAATATGCCCTTGCTGTGGTAGTCTGTCCTTTCTGGTGCTGATTCTAGCAAATTTACCACCCCTCCTTAGCTGTACAAGCAGAGCAGTTCCAGTGTTTGCTTAGGTACCTCATGCTGCCCAAGAGAGGCCAGCTGCAGGTTTGAATGCTTGGCTGGATACACTGCACATTTCCCAGAATTTACGAAAGGAAACCAGGCCTTCCACATCCGTGTTTGCTTAGCAACACTATTGAACTTGCTCTGGGCCAGTTCTGCTGCTATCAGGAATGATACATACGCAAAAAGAGTAACCTGTTTGCAGTTTTACTGGCGATTTACCTATCCTAGCCACATTTTCCTGGGCTCTATTCAAAAGGCCGGGTAAAGAGCTGCAACACAAAGAGCTGCAATAGCCCTAATCTTGCAAATGGATTTGCCCAGCTGAGGGTTTCCACCCACACATCACTGCCATGGAGTCAATCGGCACAACCCTAATGGATTAACCCTGCAGCTCTGAAGGACAGATGGCAAAAGAAACTAGAAGGGAGAAAAGATTTCTGACTCTCTAAGCTGAAACTGTTCAACAGAAATTGTCATTACAGAAAACAATTGCATTATGAATTTGTTTTTAACAATAATATATGCGGTTTTGATCAACACTAAGTAAAAATGCATGGTGAGTGCAAATGGTTGCTAGAAAGAAGCAATCAGCCAAATTCATTTCTGAAGTAAAAATTTCACTGGCTTCCTCTTTTTTCTTCCTGCTGTAAATTGCTCAAAGAGAAAGGTGTTGTTATAAACCCTAACATTACTCAACAACTGTATTATCAGTTGAACTTCCCATAAAGGTTATCCTACTATAAAAAAGTACAGTTTATTTTTATTGTTAGAGCCAGTTGAACCTAATATTCGGCAACCAATTTCGAGAAAATGTTTTCTGTTAAACTGACAAGCATTCTCCTTTCCAGAGCATCTTTTAGAGAGAACAGTATCCCATTGGCACCGTTTTTCTTTTCCTGTGAAGAAAATGTAATTTCTATTAAGCATCTTTTAATAAACTAATTCTTAGAAAGAGAAAAATGGAAAAAACTTAAAAAGCATACCTATTCTGAACAGGATACCTTAACATCATTACCAGATAGAAAATTACTCACACAGATGCAAATATTCAATCAAAACATAATTTTTAAAACTGAGAAAATGCATTAGAATTTTAAAAATAGAAATCTGCCATTCAGCTGCTACATCATCCTTTAAAATGCATGTTTGAATGAAGGTATACAAGTTGGCAGCTTCTTTTAGTAGCAGCAATTAAGATTTTATTGAAACTTTAAATAGAGCATATATATTAAGCCATGCTTTAGCTGAGCCACCGTGTTTTTCTAATCTTTAATACGGACGCTGACTTCTCCACCCACATAAAGATACACGTCTTCAGACTGGATTTTGTATGAGGGAGAGAAGGAAAAAAAACAGTGTGTATTAACTGCATATTGATCCTTACCTTCGTCTTCAGCTTCTGAATTTCAGCTTCTGTAACTGCATGTTTGATTTGCAACTAAAATTGAAAATATAAAATAAACAAGTGAAGTCACAGGGAGTACTCCAGTATTTTTAAAGCCTGTGCTGCTACTTGAATACCTTATTACACAGCAGAAGGCCCCGAAGAGTGCTGCAGTGCAGTGGATTGTAAATTAAAATGTCTAGCTTGCAAAATGACTCAGTCTGTGTGCAACCTAATTAAAGATAGGATGCCGCCCAACCACTCATCATTCCAACTCAGAACATCCAATCTGTTCAGCAAAACCAAATGCCCTATGTTTAAAAAGAAAAGGGAAAAAAAAAGAAAAAAAAAAGAGGGAAAATAAAAGATGCTCTCCTGCAGGGCTTTGTTCTTCTCTGATGTGAATATGAAATATATCTCAGTGCTATTAGAAAGTCCCATTGCATTGATTAAAGTAGACATTTAACAAAAGAGCAAATCCAGAAATAAGTGATTTAACAAATCGAGAAGTCAGGAAAACCTTGAAGGGAAGATTCCACATGTTTAGTGTATGCAAGATGAGTGTTAAAATTGATTCTATTACTATCAACTATTAGTCTGAATTACTCCATTCAAGATAGCCAGTCTCAAGAGAGAGCAGTTGCACTGGGAGGCTGCAGGAAACAGGAAGCATGGAGGCACACAAACTGACTAATGCTAACGCATTGTACTGAAGGTTGTATTGACACTGCCAAGCACCGTGCCACAATGACAGGGGCTCTGTACTGGGGAACAGCTGGTGCTGAGGACTTGACATCCACAGAGACACATTTTGGGGCAGGAGGAACTGTGTTTTGGACTCAGTTTAATCTGATCCTATGCAGTGAATGTCCTTTAGCTGTTGAGGAGGACACCCTCCCGTAACATCTTCAGTCTTAGTTTCATGCTAAAGGATTAGAGTTTGCCTGAGGTACAAATGAAAAGCCATCTTAAAAATGCTCTTATAGACATGACCCTATATAGGTTTACACCTAAATCTCTTCTGCTTTACTATTTAAAGCCATTAGTATGGACAAGTTAACAGAACAAAACCTGATTTCTAAAGCACTGTTTAAGCTGAATCAGTGGCTTGTGTGTGTGTTGCATAAGGAGCAAGGGCAAAGGTAAAGCCTGATAGTTTGAGATAACACTGCAGTGAAGACAAAGCCTTAGTCTATTATTTATGAATACCAGGAATAGTTATGGAAAAGCATGTTTTACATGATGGTTACGTCTCTTACAAGGATGACTGGAGCCTTTGAGAATAGCTTTTTCTGAGCTAATGGAGTACATGGGGGAATTGTACTGAATTGGAAAGTAATATCCCAGTAAAGCAACGGCGACTCTCTTCAAAACCAGGCTTTTAGATGAAGAAGTACAAACAATTCAAAGCACAAGTTCTTTATTTGGAAGAATGGTTTTAATAATAGGAGCTATCAGAGTGCTGATCAGTATAAGTAACTCTGAGAAAGTGCCAAGCAACTTCTCAATTCCATTTTCCATTTCATGGGGCCTCTCAGACACATTTCTTGCAAGAGCATAAAAACCACACACTGTTAGATACACTTTGGTCCACAGTTAACTGGCCTAGTGAATAACTCTAGTCTCTTTTTGTCAAAAATTACCCAGTTCATGCTGGAAGGAAGGAGGCAAACAGTTCCATCTGAGGAATATTCTCCTTCCACTGCTCATTTGTGGGTTAGTGTCTCCAGACGAGACCTAGGAACTAACTGTGAGCACTTCCAGTTCACACAGTTCTCAGCAAGTACTAAACGTCACCTTTGGACTTTGCAGTGAAAAGTACTTCAAATGCTCTTATGCCCAGGGAGAGATATGAGATTTAATTTTAAATGAAACCAGTAGCTGGCTAGAAAGCTTGCAGAACACATGAATATGGAGGCACATCTGGTCTACTACCAAGTATAACAACTTTATTATCAGTCAAACCTACATAAGCACTTTTACAGGAGTCTGTTTTTTGTAGTAATTCAGTTCCTGCTAATAATGGAAGATGATGAGGAAAAATCATGAAAGAGCCACCTGAAAAATTATAAAATGCTCAGATCTGTGCTTAGCTCATCTGCTTTGTTCGTTGCCCTGATGTGAGGTAAAATCAGGGGGAAGATGAATGAGTTACTTTGCCCTTCGCAGAGTTACAAACTTCACTTAAAGGCTGTAACTCAGGGCTCCGGGGGTTACCTGCTTTCCAACTCTTCTAAAAACCCCACAAAGCAGTAAGCAACATTTCAATAGTTTATTATGACATAACAAGCTCCAAATTGTTGCATAAATGGCAATCTGCTCAGGTACAGATGGTCTTAACAGTTATTTTTATACTCTCTGCTATTAAATTAAAAAAAATATGAATAGTGAGCATGCAGTCAGATCCCTGAATCAGCACATGGCACGGCAGATCCCATGAAGGCAGAAAAAACAGACACCTTCTAGAAATCAATTTTCTTCCTTTTTTTTTGTGTTTTAAACCCAAACTATCCATGCTTGCAGTATAGATGGGAAATAAGCATTTCTGGGTTAACAGCAAACAAGGGGTAAGGGGAATGGTTTTAGGAAAAAATCTGTACTCCACAGCTCAAAATTTTAAGCAAGTTTTCTGATAGGGAAACATGAATATCTCCTTCCATGTCTTACGCAATGCCAGGCAAATTCTTGGCACATATTTCATTTAAATATTTCCTTTTTTAGTAAGTTTTTAAAGTCAGCATAATGATGGATTTGTTTTAACAAAAGATATTTTGGATGATATTTAGCATACTGCCTGATCTAAGATGTCTTCAAGGGCTGATCAATTTTTCTTCAAAACAATAAAACTTCTATTTTTAAATAAGATTTAGAGAAAAAACAGATTGAAATCATCTAACACTGCAAGAGGCAGAACAGGATGAAAAGTTGGCAATAGCGAAACATCTGGAGTAAAATGGGAAAGAAAGTACCTCAAAGAATCTAATAAAACTGAAGGTATTTTTTATATATAATCGTTACACAACCTTGCTTATAATAATGCATCATTCATAGATTTCATTGAAATATGTGAAATATAATACCTATCTCATAAGATCCCCCCTCCTCCTACAGATCCTCAGTCATCAGAGGTGTCTAGCTCTTTCTTTCAAAGCACTTAGGGAAAATCAATCTCATCTTTCCTGCTTTTCAGCCTGGAAAATAAGGTAGGCAGAGGTAATGTGATTCACTCAAGATTGCCCAGCCCTATTCTGATTTCCATTCTAAAAGTAAAGCATTTCAAATACGAGTGCTCTCAAAGTATTTGGGCACATTTTTCATTGCAAAGACTGAATTCAGCTAATTAGGTCAGCCTATTATGTGAAAAGATTATGTCCAACCCACTTTAATACTTTCATTAATCTCCGGGGTAAGAACAAGAAAGAACAGTTATTCTTTAAATACAATTCCAGAAAAGTCTGTGTGGGCTTGTGCAGCGTGAACAAGTCCTCCAGTGTTGAAGGAATTCAGGGCAAATACCAAGAAAAATACATGCACCCTGCCTGTCACAGCCAACAAAATGTAGCTGTGCAGCCTAAATAGCACCAGGGACTCCAGCATGGCATGGAACCGTGCGGGGAGCTGCTGGGGAAAGAGCCTGCTCCCAAGCAGGAACGCTTAATATCTGCTCCTCAGGCTCCCTCATCTGCTCTTGAATCAAAAGATCTCCAAGTCTTTCAGTTTCATTTTCTCCATACTTCTATATCTAGATATGAGACCTTTAAATGAGGTCTACAACTCACTTCTAATGAGCCTGGATGTACTCAAGACTGGCAATAGCGCAAGCTGGTGGAAACTGTTTTCAATGACAGTTTATAGGTAATTCAGTCAAACGGCCCTGAAACTGCTCTTACCCATTTCTGCAGCTGTGCTTTGCATAACCTTGTCACACTGGCAAGGGCAATGGGGTCAATGCTACCAGGTAGATGGTGGTATCTTCCAACTGCTTTGAACAGGTCATATAATCAACAGGCACGATGCAAAGTATTGAAAATGAACTTGTCTGTTTTGTTTATAGCACATAGCCTGGAACTCAAAATATGGGGTAAGAAAAATTTAAATGAACTAGTAACTTTTCAGAAAACAAGGATGAATGACAATAGGCACTGAAAGGCTGAAAAGGATATCAGGAGAAAAGGGGAACACTTGCTTGCTCAGGAATGGAATACTTCTATATTTTCTATTTCCGTGACCCTTACGCCGTGAAGATATATTTGTAGAAAATAAAACCTCTGGCTTGAATGATAGGGAGGGAAGGGGATAAGATAAAGGAGGAAGGGAGATAAGAGGGAGTCTCTCTATTTTTTTTTCTTAAATTGCCTTCTAGGCACATAAGGGCTCTGCTCCTTATCTATGAGGCTCCAATTTCTTTATACCCTTTCATCTCCATTCTGTTTAAAAAACAGAATGTTCCCTTTTTTTTAATGCTCAGTCCATTCCTCTGGGCTGATATGAATCCATTTGTTTCATACCTTTATTTTCACCAGAGATCATGAAAGTTCAGGAATAAATGAAATCAAAAGCACAATCTACAACAGAAATATTTCTCAATATTTGCTACACTAACTTATAAGAATTGAAAGACTGCAGCTTCTATTGACTATTGCTGCCCCAAGCTTCAGATAGTCCCAGTCGGTACAACACACACAACAGCCACAGGGGTTTGATAAAACACGCCTGCTTCTTTCTGAACACACAACCAAACACACCACACTGCAGAATGCTGATGGGTGCTGTGCAATGGTATCGGAGTTAGGAAAAGCCCAACCATGTTCCTTTTTGCTGAAATTTAGGATTTGTTGTTTGCTCTCCTGGTTGCTTCCGCTTGGAATCTCACAAAAAAAGATAAGCCATGTGCCAGGTATGAATTAACTCGCATCTCGCCTTCCTGGCCAAAAAGTGCAAACTAAGTGCTAAGGCAGAATAAATTTCATACTGAAAACTTGGGATTATAAATCATCCTCCATCAACATAATAGTTACCTGACAGCTGATATTAAAACAACTGCTCAATTTACTTAAAGGAGATTTTTTTGAGCCATTTACTCGTACCGACTGCACAAAGAACTAGAAATCAAATCTCATGTTCAAAGAACGTAACAACCACTGAGCGACGGGATAACTCGAAACCTAATTCCAGTGAGGTCTGTGGGAAACATTTTCGGATGTGTAACTCACCTCTTTGAACTTGTGAGCCAGCTTGCCGGTGTCCAGGTCGCTGGGGGAGAACATGTCGTCGTTTTCGGGAAGATCGAACACTTCAATGGCCACATCACCCCCTGGAAGGGCAGGTGCCATGTCTTCGTCTTCTTCATCTGTAGCATATTCCCCTGTCTTAATTTCACAGCATTTAAGAAATTCAAGTTATCTTCTTATTATACAGAGACTGTTAAATATGTACAATTTGCAGACTTTCAAGTAGTTAAGTTGGTGTGTAAATAGAGCATATTGCGTGCAAAAAATAACCTGTGTTTTTGTTGAGCTGTAGTCCATGAAGTTGTGATTTCTAAATACGTGAACTACTATTCCACTATACGTGAACAGAACATTAAGACAGAGGAGAAAACAGTATCTTAAGCACTGAAAATTTCTAGAGGCCAGCTTTACTGGCTGTCTTAATGCTTTTCATCCTTTTCCAAACATGGCTTTCTTTCCCACAGCTCTCAGTGTGTTCCAGTTTTAATAAGGAATCCTTTCCCAACAGAAATACAAGCAGAACAGAACTGGCAGGATCTTGATTAGTGTTTTATAAGTCAGCTGCAGGTAGTAGCTCTCAGGTGAAAATCCACTGCATTTGAACATCAGTTGGTTCTTTCTTCATAAAGAAATTAATAATAGGAAAGCCACTTCTATACCAAACGACAACATAGGCACTAAGAAACTGAGTGTCAGAAACAAGCCCATGGAAATCAAGCTTTACTGAACTCTCACCCTGCATAAACAGGTGCTACTAGCTAGTTTTACATATAAAACTTGGGCGTCTTTTGGGTTGGTTAGACATGAAATATGGACAGACTGTTGGCTAATGGAACAGAAGTCTAAAAAGCATAAGCTAAATCATATTTGTCAAGCTTAAAAAAGGCAATACAACAATGCTGAAAATAAAACATCTGTATTATCATGCCCTAAGGTGCCTAAACAATGTTTTGCATACGCACCTATGCACATACCAAAGGTGTCTGAATGCCTCTGTATTCTGCAGTTCATCTCAAGTGAAGCCCAGCTCATGCATATTCTGTGCACATGACTATCTGAACACAGCAAAACTTCCCTCAGGGACATCTGCACTTATCAAGCGCAGGAATAAAGAAATGCACGAGAAAGGGATGGCAGGGAGGATAGTCCTTCTCATGAATACAGTAATACTTATGACATCCCAAGTTTGGACAGAATTATTCAATTTTTACATGTGCTCTAAGTTCCTGGGGTAAAAATGCATGGCATTATTTTCCGAAATACATTCCTAGCAATGCTCCAATATGTATTGGTATCATCTTTTTTTTTTTTAGAAAAAAACCACTTCAAATCAAGAGGTAAGAATTCAGGTGTCCAAGCAACAGTTAGAATTTCAGCTTCCTACCTAAGCAAGCTTCCCAGCTGTCACTTAGGCTTAGGTGCTTTAGCTGTAATTGAATCTCCTTCAATCACACAGTAAGGCATGGAAGCACAGTCAGTGTAGATACACACGAGTATTCATGAACAGAAAGAACGTATGAACACATCCAATAACACAGGGATGTATTTGAATGAATAAGCAGCACCACTTCTTGGAGAGACAGCACACTGAAACTTTAAGTCTATATTTTGCTGAACTAGCAGAATGAAAGATAAAACGTAGAAAACAAAATGATTTGGTAAAAACTTCTGAAGTTTAAAGAACTATAAAAAGATGACAAACAACCATAATGTATGACTTACTCATACACTAAATACAGCTGAATGTGAAAAAAAACGTAGGAGACCTGTTGCTGTATCTTAAAATAAATGTTTACATATTCTACAATCAAACATACAGCAACCATATTTTACATACTTTATGTGTACTAAGACTAAGAACTTTAGCATTCTTCAAAGAAACAAAAAAAAATAGAAGCTGTTTTTGTTTCTTTTTGCCTTTAAAAGAAAAACAAGGAACAATAATTGATTATTTAATTGGGACAGATTCGTTCAAAGACTTACACTAAAAAGAATTAATTCACACAAAAGTTAAAAATGAGTATATATATATATAAGGCTTTGCCTTATGATTAAACCCATTTCAGACAGTGAGTTATAGTGAGGTAAGGTTCAGGAACACACAATGTCCTACTGTCCTCAAGAGACAGTGTTTGAAAAGAGACATGAACCAGATTAAAATGAACACAAAGGAAAATTTCACTTCAAACTCTACATATTGAATGTGGATGGACACAGTTGTTTTTGTCTCAATGAATACAAAAAGCAGTCCCCAAAGTGAAACATTTTGCTGGAGTAAATAAGACTCCTGGATGGCACAAACACATTACAGAACTAAGAGGTGAGTTTTGTTCTTGTCCTCGAAAGAAAACTTTGGGATTCTTCTAATTGCATGATGAAAAAATTACAGCTTCATAAGAAACAATGTGTATTCTAAAAAGTATTTGTGTATATATGTTACATATGTTTATATACTA
>JAUBOD010000028.1:1448611-1461522 GCA_032353885.1 Nothura maculosa
TAACAGCACAAAACTGTAAATGGGAATCGTAATGTCCCACTTCTTCAAAAGGGAAGGCAGGTCACTCATGCTCTCTGCTGGCACTGTACATTCTTGAAATATGCTTAACATGAGCATAAAACAGGAGCAGCAGCAGCCAAGTCAGCTCCTCCAAATCACCATAAATGTGGGGGATTTGGAAACCCGGCTAAAGCTTTTGCTTGGCGCTGCAGCTCTTTCCATAGGCAGGGAATGCCACTTGGAGAACTCAATAGCGTCTCTTCATCTGATCTTTATTTTGCAATTTTCACTTAATTCTTTTGTGAGAGCAAAGAAAAATATAAAGGATTTAGATTTTTCTAGAATCATCACTTTGACAAAAATATTTCATACCAATGATGCGGGAAAAATTGTATTCTCTGAGAGATTTCCTCAACCATAATGCACGCTTTGGGTTTTGCACATTCAAGAAAATGGTAATGTTCCAATAAAACTTTGCTCTCAGAATATCCTGATAAATAATAATTAAAAATGAAGAATTATTCAAATATCTATTAGCAATATTAATATACAAAAACCCCCTGTATTATTTGCATAAAACTCCTGATCCATGGCCAGAGAGTGAACAGAATGCTGCAATACGCTCTCAATTTCTCATCCTGCATCAGAGTATGCAGACTTCAGGGGAATATGGCATCTCTTTTATGTGAATTTTGCCCTTCACTGTTAAACATGAAAAAGATAATGTCATGTTCAAATTAAGATACCAAGAGATACCATAATTTGATTAAATGTGCCTAGGACATGCACGTTAATGCAGCAAAGACTTTAAAGATACAGACTCAGGTCACACTTAGCACACTAGGTAGGAAACATGAAGACAGTGCCTTCTTCAAACCGTTTTCCAGCCACCTTTTCTGCCAGGATAAAACAAATCAAGAAGGGATGAGGGGTTTTAGAAAAAGAAAGAAACTGGTGAGGAGTAAATTCTGTAACATTCTACCTAGATGTAGCACCTGTACCAAGATATCCTCCCACTTTTACTGCAGTTAGCACTGGCTCGTAGGCCAATGCCAGTTGTTGCCCTCCTGACACTGCCAACTGCAAGATGTGAGTGTGAATCTTCCTCCACCTACCAATAACTGGCATATAACGTTCCCACAGGAATGAGGAGCTACAAGAGTCTAACAAGTCGCTCTAATTTAGTATCTGACTGAAGTCCCACATAAGCTGGTTGGCAGCAATCAACACTTCCCCCATTGATGCTGCTTTAGGGAACGCGGATTCTTCTAAACGGGTAGAAGGAGCTGCCTGGGCTGTGATGAGGACTACCTGGGGTTGTAGGTCAGAGCAATGCCAGGGAGCCTGGAACACGGGAAGGCTGGAACATGCCTGGGACATTCTCCCTTCATGCGAGTTGATCAGCAAACAGCCTTTCCAGGCATAGTCACATGCAGCGACTCTGGGACTCCAAGACTCATCAATGACTTTTTGCTCTGGAAACTCAGTACATTATTGCTGTCTTTGAGGAAAAGTCTCTGGCGCTCAGAATTTGACAGTCTCAGTGAAAGACACATTTTTGATTGTTTTCCCTTTTATTTAAGCGGGGTTGAAGCTGGAGGTCCATCCTACCACCTACCAAGAATTGACTGAAAATGAGCGATCAGTCAGACAGCTCTGAAATTGAGCACATCTGTGCAGAAATCCGTATCATCTCAGTATGAAACTGAGAAAAGCATGAAACTGCTGGCAAACCAAGCACCACTGCCCTTCATGCAGTCAAAATCATCAAAATCCACATCTTTGTTATGAGAGGGACTTGGAAATACAACCTTTTGGGTATGTTTGTGGATATGCATCCATATGATGTAGACTGTGACTTCCATGCCTCCTTTCCCAGAGCCAAAGAATGCCCTGCTGGTAGTGGACCCTGGCATATAGCAACATAAACAAACCCAATCACACTTGCCATAGGAGAGCAAGGTGCACTTGAAGCAGTAATGTTGATAACTGATAACAAATGAAGCAGAAGTGCTTGTGATGACCAAAAACGCCTTTGAACTGTGTCTAATGCACATCAGATCACAGCTTCTAGGAAGGCAGTTGCCTGGGGATGGTGCAAGTTACAGGGGTTTACTGGGAAGCAGTCACCTGGCAAAAGTTTGAACAAATGGAGGATTGCTGCAGGTTCCCCATACAATCTTCTGCTGAGTCTGTGCATCAAGCAGGGCATCCTGCCCATCGCACACTTCACTATATTCCCACTGTCCATTCTGAGAATAAAAATTAATACCACTCCTGCCAGGCACATTGTTGTTTTTGATACCCAAAGTATTTCCTCAGTTGTTCTGAAGACTAATTCCTTCTCCTCCCAAGACAGATCTGTTGTACTCTGTATCTAGGAGAGATTTTTTCCGCTTCCTCTTTCTCCTTCCATCACCTAATCTTATATAAGAGTTCCCTTTGCACGGCATAAGGTGATGGCCAAAAAGCACAACTTAGGGTCACAGATGTGGCACCATCCTTAATGTAGCACCAGGATATTATATGGATAACTCAGTTCTGTTCTGTGATCTCCTTGTCCTCCCTTTAGTTCTCTCTATCAGCCAAAGACACTAGCAATAGAAAACTCCTCCTGCATTTGAATTTTTCTGTGCCAATCAATTTGATATTTGCTCTTTTGGAACAAAAGGAATATTTTAACCACATGCTGGAAAGCTCTGCAGTAATTTTCCTCTTGAAACCAGATTGATCACCACAATCTTTCAAAAGCAGCAGCAAAGGTAGCGGGCAGTGCCAAAAGCCAGCCTCAGAGTCACAAGGGGAAAGCAGGAACTAGGAAGACAAAACAGCACACGAAAAAATGCCCAAAGAGACAACTGCCAGACAGGGCGTGTTACCTCATCGTCATCGGCGTCGTACTGGGCATAGTGCTGCTCCAGGAGCTCTCTCTGGCGCCGCTCTTGTTCCAGGGTCTGGCTGATCAGCTGCGCCACCTCACTGACCTGCCCCGGCTTTTCTCGTCCAATCACAAACCTGTAGAAAGCAGAGCGGAAAAAATATCACTCTTGTTGCTTTACCAAACTTTTTGGTTTTCAGTTGCAACCAGACCGGAGAGGAGCCTTCTCCTTTGGAAATGCAGGCCTGTGGTGGTTCTAAAGGTGTTTTATGGACTAGAGTTGCTAGAAGGGCACTGTCCACAAAGGGAGGTCAGGGCAGGAAGTGACAGGATTTCCTCCTCACACACAAAAAAAGGGATGGTGACCGGTGACCTCTAAAACCTTCACTCCAAATGTGAACTTCAGGGATTTAGACTGAAAGCAGGGCAGATTTTTAAAAAGTATCATCACTCCTATTCCCTTAAGAGAATGTATTTCTCAGAAGCCAACAAAAGTTCCAAGGAACAGTTAAAAATATAGAGAAATTTCTGATCGCTCGTGGTAAAAAGAACATGATAGAACAAAAAAAAAAAAGAACTAGAATATTTTCTTTCTCCATCTTGGTCTAAAAGACATTTCTGAACTTTTGTGTTTGCCTTTTGCCTACCTGTAAAAGAGAATCTATTTCTACATTTTAAAATCTGACAGATTCATTTCTCTAATTTTAAGCTTCATTTCAATCTTCCTTTTATTTTATGAACTTCTGTTGCTAGGGAGCACTTTTCAGCAGTGTTGGCTCTTGACAAAAATGAGAAGCGAATTTCTTTGCTTTAATAGCAGGCAACAAACGTTTCTCTTTAGCTGAGACTTGCATTCTTTTCTAACCTTGTTTTCACCAGCTGAAATTTTGGACTGGCTTTGACTGCAACACTTCTTCCATTGTTAGGTACTTTGCTACATGTAGCATTAATGATAAATGCCCATTATATAGCATTGATATTATAAACAACTTACCTAATGCACCGTTTAAGGGTATAAAGCTGAAGTAGTATTTTCTTAACGGGCTTGAAAGACATCATTGGGCAATTGTAGGGGAAAAAAGTATTATGTAGAACTGAAAAGTAAAATCAGGTGCCTCTGAGAGACTGCATATGGTAAATTATTTGTTTCCAAAATATTTGGCACCAATGATGAATTTAATTTGTTATTTGGAATGAGAAGCAGAAGTGTGCATTACACGACACGTAAGAAAATGATTTTGATTAGTACTGTCTATTGCTGTTAAAGACATTTGAGATTTGGCAGCTATACATAGGACATGTTCACATGTGTGGATAAGCCTCAATCCATTTCCTATGCCAAATGATTTGTCAGACTCTATGAAGTCATGTGCTATAGAAAAGAATACAATTTGGAGATTATTTTGACACTAACAAAACAAATGAGATAATAACTGTTTCCAAAAGGATAAGAAAGGTGAGAAGAACCGACACAATTTGAAAAAATGAAACAAGGTGCTCCAAAAATAGTTCACAAGGAAGAGACTGAGTTTAAAAATATTGACAGAAAATACAACAGACACTGGAATAATATCAGCAAGTAACATCAGTATTGTAATCCTGATTAAATCAGATCACCGTCTGGCACTCGCATCCCACAATTACGAAATATGACATTGGTTCTCAGCAATGATAAAGACCTGGGGCTGGAAGAATGTTTGTTTATGACCCCTCTGCCTCATCTGTTCTGCACTCTGACTCATAGTCAGATCCTGTTTCTTCTGAATTTTCATTTTACAGCCAAGTATTATTCCAAAAGAGTAAAACAGCCGTGTCTGCGTCTCAGCTGAGCGGAACAATGAACCTTTGACATTACAGCACCAAGTAAAGAAGCATTTAACCCACATTCGCCGGCTGCTTGCCTCTTCCGTGGAAAAAAAAAATAAAAGGGAATACGGAAAATATCAATTTCATTTTAAATACATATTTTCAGAGAAATTACACAGTAATATATTATTTATACACAGCAGAAATAACATCACATTTATAAATACATGAGAGTGATCACCCATGTAGTAAAATATAGAACAATGCAATGTGCTGTATATATAATTTTTCCTCCTGTCCTCTGCGTGGAAATTCACCTCTCTTGGAAAATAATATACTTGAACAAATTCATACAACTATTTCTTCACTGTCTGAAAGTCTAGGATAGGTAATATGACATATATTTGAGATCTGTTACCTCCTAATTATTCATGATTAATACATGGCAAATAAAAACCCCTTTCCCCTCTTTTTACATTAGGAATGGTTTTGGCACATTAAAATGTACTGCAATGATATTTTTATGCAGAGCATTAAGTTGAGGTAGGAAATACAAAATTTAAACCTTATTAATTGGCATTTTATTCTCATCCCAAAGACATGTTATAGTGATGTTATTTTCAAGGCCTGAAATATATGTTAAAAGTAAGTTCCTTAGGTGTTAGAACACAATATAGTATATAGTAAATATAGCAGATAGCATATAGCGAATATTTTTCAAAACAGAAGTATAAAAGGAATGTCTTATCTTCCTAGAATTCATTGCTTTAAAATGAGATATTTCATAATTAGACTGAAGTATCTAAAAATAAATATTGAGAAGTATTCATTCTATGATTGATGCCAGCTGTAAAGAGGAAAATTATGTTTCCAACATTATAGTCTTTACAAAGTAAACAAAACCTTTTGCCAGGCTACGTTTCATTACTTTAAAATATCAAATTAAATACAATAAAATAATTCTGTTGAATTCATAAATAATCTGTGAAGTAAAAAATTGTAATATAAGGAGAAAATAAAAAATATTTCTCTCTTTTGAACACCAGAGCTGAATATTAGATCCTTAAGCCTCAACTGGCTTTAACTATAAGATCTATCATAATTTGAAGTGTTTAAATATTAAAGACGGGCATAAGGTTGTGAATCACTGACCAGAAAATTACTCACTGAGGCATAATATGCATCCTTCAACAAAACAGCTAATTACGTGTTTCCCATCACGGTGGCTCACCAAAATTAAGCACATTTGAGATTTAATTAATTAGTCTCAAGGGCCGAAGTATTGAAATAAAAAACTACAAATTCTGTCTACGGTATCTTTCAGAAAGTGACAAATGAGAATGTTAAGACCACTTCAACCTCATCATGATAAACTCTCCTGAATTATTAAAGCTCAAACATATAAAACAAAACCAAGCATACCTCTGTAACTACACTAAAAGTCATTAATTTGATTAAATCTGAGGGTGAAGGAGAGGCAGAGAGGGAGAGAGTAACAAAGGTGCAAGACATAAACTGACCTTGATACTCAGCTATAAATTATCTAGCACAATTGTGGTGAAATATTCTCTTTGGCTGTGGTGATAAAATAAACAGGGATAGAGATTTATATTTGAGTCTATCACCTTTAGTATAAGAAAATATAAAGGAATAGAAAATATGGAGAAACTGAAAATTCAGCTAGCGTAATGGCAGTTAAAGGAAATATTCTACTAAAAGTGGCAACAATGCCACTTTTCATGTTGCTGAATTGTGAAATTCCTCCTACAATCCATGACAATTTAAGGATTTAAAATCCTATCTCATATACTGTTTTCTGCATCTTTGTAGTTTTTATTAAATGGAGATGTGCAGACTTCAGCTTCTTGAAAAAAAATAGTAGTAGTTTGTTTCATTTTTACCAACAGTGGGAACTAGAGACATTATTTTAACAACTAATTTATTTAAAAAGTACTTCCACTTTTTAAGAGTTTTGCAATTATAAAAGATGTGTGCAAGCACTGTAACTCTGTGACACAAAATGAAACTTCTGCTGCATGTATTTTTAATGACTTATTCTCAGTGAAACTTTTTCACCTAAAATATTTCATGTATTAATGCTTAGTTAAGGATAACTTATTTTGGATTCCTTGAATTGGACAAGAAATAAATAAGAATCCAATGGACAAGTAAGATAGAACAGTTTTCACTGTAACATGAGACATTTTTCTCTAATTTCTCACTTTCTTAAAATGTAGTGTGGTCATTAAAAACATATAGTTAAATGCACAGTAACACAGTTTTACATTGGGGAGTTATTTTTTAAAAAAAAAAAAAAAGTTTTAAAATGGATTTCCTCTGAGTTTTAAAGTACCGAGCTGATTCTGCTATCATTTAGCTGATTTCTTTCAAGATGTCTTTAATTACCTACCCTGACTGCCTCCCTTAGGATAAGAACTATATAATTAAGCCTAAGTGCAAAAAGTGGTACAAACCCTGTAAGAAGGCAATTTTTTTTAGTTACAACAGGGTAAGATGAACTCACAGGCTTCTTGTAGCCAAGATCAGACTCTCTGAATCTTCTCTCTCATGTGAAATGTCAGTCTCCAATAGAGGCCAATGCTTTGGTGTAAGAAATTCACCAACTATGAGAATCCATTACACTTTCTCCTATAAAAATCATCTGAAACTTAACAGCCACCAAGAGGAAACAACAACAAAGAACTGAATCATTGAATAAGGAAGGTTGGAAGGAGCTTCTGGTCCATCTCCACACACACACCCCACTGAAAGCATGGCCAGCTCAATCACGGTCTCATTCAGTTCTGCATCTCTCTAAAGGATGGGAAAATTCTACAGCTGCTTCCAATGCTTGGAAGAGTATTGCACCTTGCTGTGATTTTTTCTTTTTTTTTGACAAATCTAGTCAGAATTTTCCTTGCTGCAACTTCTTCATTGCTTATCCCATCAGTCGGCACCTCTGAAGAGTCCAGGTTAACCCTTCTTGCCACCCATGAGGTAGCTGATGATAGCAGTAAGATCCCAACCATGATATCCTTCTTTTCCTCAGACCAAAGCTGATCTTTCTACCTCTCCTTAGGGTCTTCTCTTCAGAGCTGCACTCTGGCTCCTTGCTCCGGGTTCACAACGTGTCCCAGGGCTATTCCTCCTTGCCCCAGCTGCAGGACTCTGCGTCTGCCTTCCCTGGGCTTTGCAAGGTTCTACCAGCTCATTTCTCCAGCCCATCATGGTCCCTCTGAGCAGCAGCTCTGCTCATCAGCCTATCGATCCCTCTCCCCAGTTTTCTCGGGCAGAATTAGCCCACCCTTGCTAAGGATGCCCTCCGTGTCGCACCACTCAGACCATTCCGCTCTCACTTGCATCAGAGACAAATTCCATTTAGCAGCCTTTAAAGCTATTAGCTGCAATAAAGAGGAACTAAGTATGATTGACAGAAGTAAGTAAACAATGTTGGCTTGGAGATTAGTGACAAAAAGAAGTAAACAAATCTGCCTGGAGATTAGTACCCAATATAACTTGGGGAAGTAACCATTAGTGGATGAAAGGAGTAATGGCAGTAGGTAACTGCACACACACATCTACCATGTGGCTCACTGAATTTGTGTTCTTTGTTATTGTTGTTAAGCTGTGTTTTTATCAGCATTGCTGTTACACTATTTTTACTTACTGTTTTTAAATAATTTTAGTTAATATGTACTCAAATTAAAAAAGGGCTCATCTACTTCCCTGGCAGAATCACGTTCCTACCGTCCAATCAACCCTCACTCCACCATGATGACCAGTTTTGGCAGAAGACATTCGTGTTCCAGCATCAGTGAGAAACTGGTGGGGAATGCAGGAAGCAGCTGCTCCTGCAACAACATCCCAGTCACTAATAAAGACGTTGAATAGGACTGGCCCCAACACCCACCCTCGAGGAATGTCACTAAGAAGGGAGTTCCCAGCTGGATTTCATATTACTGATCATAACCCTTTGGGACCAGAAGTCCAGTCAATTTTCCACTCATCTCCAGACCCATGAGCACTCCCAATGGCACGCGTGTTTCTGTTCAAGCAGGTGAGAGCAATCCCCAGTCCTGCTGCTTCCATAAGGGAGGTCACCTTCCCTCATGGGTAGTTTAAGGCTCTACTCCCTGTACCAGGGAACTTGTCAGACTCACTCCACTCTTTCAGGTGGGTCTCTTCTCACTCCTTAAAGAGGATCCTTTCCTTAAGAAACACCTCCTTTGCAGTACCAGCTGTGCAAGCAGGTGTTGAACTGCGTCCAATTCCATCTGATGCTTTCTCCCTCACTGGCAGGACGTAGGGGAACACCGATGAGGTTCTCATGCCCCTCCATCCTATCCTGCGGAGCCCTGTGCGAGACCTCAGGGTATCCCTCAGCAGTATCACTACAGCCTGTGGACAAGCAGGAAAGTCTGCCTGGAAAACTGCTTAAGGGCCAAAGGCCTCAGCAGTCTCTCCACAGCATCTTGGATACAAGTCACAGATAAGCTACACTTATCAATGCTAAATGGATATTGAGTCAAACTCTGAGAAAAACACATTAAAATATAATGCTCTTAGATTAATTATATCCACAGAAATCAATTTAGTCCAGGGTCTCATTGACACATTAGCTTTACTTAAAAGTACTTAAGAAATAGCCAATAGATTCAGTGTGTTGGGTCCCTTCCAGGTTCCAGTTCCCACACGGTTACACAGTCCTTTGAGTGCACGTGGAGAAGCTCTTCTGCCTCTTGCAGCAGATCTCACTGTATCCCAATGCAATAAATACTGCGGGAAGCTTTCCTGAATAAATGATGATTATCTAATCAGCATTCTCCACAGCACCCCTGTCTCTTATGGGAATGGCCAGCTCCAAGAATCTCATTTCTAAATCTAAGCTGCAGTCTACCTGGTTGCAGGGGAGTTTATATTCTGTTCAAAGGGGGAAAGTGACAGCCAGGAAGGTTTCCAAAACCCGACTCCCTTTTTGGGGTGAGATCTGCCTTTCCTTACAGAACCACACACAGAATCACAGAATGGCTGAGGTTGGAAGGGACCTCTCGATATCCTCTAGTTTAACCCCCCCGCTCCAGCAGGGAATCACCCTCACCCCTCCTGGTTTCCATGGATATACATGGAGTACATACAGTTGAGATCTGAGCAAGCTTAATCTGCATGATTAAGTGATCCGGCCCCTCGGGAAAGCTAAAAACTCACTTGTAGAATAGTCTGGATGTAGCTAAATACTCCCACGGCACCATCCCTGTGGTTTGCTGAAGCATCCAGGGAAGAACAAATATTGGTCATTTCTGCCCGGCTACATAACATTAATCACAGCACACAGTGCCCGGGTGGGAAGTTGCACCACATAATACACAGCACTTGGACACAGCAAAGAAATTAGCTAAATTATCATTTACAAAGACATTTCAGCTGCAGGGGTAGGAGTTCATGTTCTGATCCAACTGATTTGGCGATGTGATCCAAAATCAGACAAGTTACTTCTTTTACTGTGAAAGAAAGAAAAACCCACTGCTCATGGAAAACTGTTGAATCTTACCAGTTTGTGTTGCACAACATGAACTTTAATGACACGACATGTTAATAATAATGCTTGAGATTTTTGGATAAAAGATTAAAAAATCAGTTTAAAACTTTTACATGAAGATTTATTTATACATTTCATGCCTAAATACATTGTGTCTTGCCTGAATGTGTAAATATATTTAATGAAAAAGCCTGCCATAAAAGTCAAATTAGCAAGATTACAGGACACAAGGGCTATTTACACCAATAAACTAACCACACTGTCAGGGAATCCTCCTCGAGCACTCACAATTGATAGTCTTCACTGTCACGTTGCTCCAACAGTCTCTGGACTGGTTTGGCTCAACTCAGCAAATATTCTCCTAATGCTGAAACACCAGTCCAGAAGTGAGCAAAGGCTATGGATGTTCCCAGCAGAAAAGCTGGATGTGGCCACCCTGTTCTGAACGGCAATAAACGTCAATAGTATGAGCACGGCCCCTGCTGCTGCCAGCTGGCCTCGTGCTGCAGCCCCGTCCCAGCACGTTTCATTTACACGTTCCGAGGCAGCCAAGGAATACAAGCAAACAGCAGTGCTGTCCATGCAGCACGGCCCCGTGGATGAACGCAGTTGTATCTCACCCGGGCTAAGGGATGGCAGTGTTTAAAATTGATCAGTAGCATTATGGCCAGCATGCTGCCCTGGTAGTTGTATGGATTGATGAGCACTGCTCGGAAGGGTTCTTCACAGTGATAAGGGAGAAAAACAATGCAAAATGTGTAACTTTTAGTATCATTCTACTGGAAGGAGCAGTACAAATTCTTACTTTTGCTATGAGGGATCAACAGTAAGGTTTATACGGAATAAATTTATGAGTGATATCCATCAGTCAGATTTGCCAAAGAATTCGAATGGGCTCTAAGCACAAAGGGCCTTCATAAATCCCAGCACCACAATCAGCACCACCAAGCAGACTTACAGGATTTTTCTTTTCTTCCCTTTTCCCCTCCTTGGCTTTGGGTGATATTTGGCCACAAGGAAATGAGTCAACAAGGAATGAAAGAACATCACTCCCAGTCAGTTAAAAGAAGAAAATATAATCCAGCCCTCCAAATAAGATACAGAGAATGACATGTTTCGCTTTTGGCTTCTCGATCTTATCCAGGACTAGGAAGATATAGAGATCTTTGCTGCCTCTTCCACAGCATGAATTTAGAGCCTGGAGAATGTTTATGTTTGAAAGGCTCGGCTTGTTTGATATGGCAAGATTACAGGTAAAGACAGAAAACAGGAAAGGGAGAAAATCAGCACAGGGACATTGACTGGAAGAAGAGACGATGATTATCCAGGAGAAGGAGTCATAAAAATAAAATGATTCTGTTCGTTGTTATCATGAGCAAATAACATTCCCCACAGGGGTATAATGTTGTTGGCTACATCCTGCTGTTGGCTTCATCTGTCCTCTATATTGTCTTATTACTTGAAAAGACACAAATGTTTAAATTACCTTTCCAGATGTTGTGATGTTAAACAAAATTAATGGGAGGCATGAACACACTGTTTTCTCAGCAAGTATATTTTCCAGAAAGAAATCAGTTCAAAATGGGATGACAAATGAGCTGAAGAAAGAATAAATGGCATAAAGGTCGTGTCAATTAAGAGGGCTTATTTTCATATCCTCATATCTTGCCCTTTAACTGCTGCTTGCATGAAATTCAGCTACAGAAGAGCTTCATCTTTGCTGGAAGACTGCACTTGCTCCTCAATAAAGTAAGAGATAATGAAATCTAGCCATGAACTGGGGACTGAGACAAAACTCTTGCTTTCAATTAAAACTGGCCAAATAACAGAAAATAGAATGGTAATAAACGGTTCTTTATTGGGGTAGAGAAGAGCTAACAGTGTAATGCCTTAGGGCCTGGCAGTCACACTGCTGTTGTTGGAGTCTACTCTTCAGTGACCTAGAGAATTAAACAGTAACAGCAAAATTTGCTAGGTAATTATTTAAAGAAGGGAGATTTTGAGGCTTTCCAGGGGAGTTTAATTAAACAGAGAAACTAAATCCACATATAGATTAGAATCAATATAATTAACTTCAAGGTGAGGCAAGTCATGAGAAATAATACCGAGATTTGCACGGGTTCTGTGTGGTGTCATGAAAAATAAACAAGAACCCACTAAGAAAGCACCACAAGGAAACCTGGTTAGTGCCTAGCAACAGCTCGGGAAGCTCACAGAACGCTTAGTCACGTTCAAAAGACAAAGTAAGATATGGGAAATTTAAGGGTGGAATTTAAAAGCCGCCTGCCCAGTGGCAAAACAGTGAGTTTGGTCAGCTTTCTCAGTAGAACCTTTCAGAGAAAAATGATAATGGTAAGAGCATATATAGAGCATAGATGGGATGTTCAGATGACTGGGATGTTCAGGTGAATCTCTCTCATGTAAGCCCCTTTTGTAATGTCAATCCAGTAAGATTCCTGGGACAAAGTCCTTTCTTGGGATACTTCAGGTCCCAAAGCTGCAGGAGCCTGAGTTTTTGCACCAGTGAGGCAGATATGCGAAGATTCAAACCTCCCACTTTCCCCCAATTACATTTCTCCCTCATTTCTCACATGCCATTGAAAGCTTCAAAATCTGTCAAAAGTAGCATGGGTGGACACTGCGTAGATATGGGCAAAATGAGAACATTTTCCATCTTGTGAGTGTGTTTGG